>CAWUHX010000170.1:598952-788668 GCA_963922205.1 Romanomermis culicivorax | reverse complement strand
CGCCAAAGTTTTTTATAGGAATGGAAATTCCAAAATCCTCGAAAAATACTGTTTATTCTTCGTTGATTTAGACAGAACTCCGTCGATACCCGAGTATTACTCGAGAAACTTTGACCACTTTAACTAGGTTGTTGAAGGAAATTTTCAGCTGTTTCTTGCGTTTCAGGCTTTGACAGTACCTGATACTTTATGCCGAAAAACACTGGACTTACTTGACTATTGTAGCCCATACACTTTCGTACTTTTTTCCTTTTTTATTTTCTTCTATAAACTTCCCGTTTTCCAAAAAATATCAAATTACTAGATACATACTTTTTATCATTCCAAAAATCAGTTCTCCTCCTCAATTGCTCACGTATTTTTGTTCTTCATCATACTCAATTCGTTTTTGCCACTAAAAGTTTGTGAGCTATTCTTCCGACACATCCCTTTTCGTCATTGTTTTCCTCTATACAAAAAGTGTTGTAAGTTGATTTTTTTCGTCATTATTATTCGCCATTTTCGTTTTGCTCTGTCGTGGCTGCATTTTGATTCGTCGTCTTAAGTGTACTTTAGCTGGTACATTTTGTCGTCATTTTTCGCCCTTTTCAAATAAAATTTGCATAATTTTTCGACTCCTCTAGTTGGGACAGAACGAAAGCTTGGATTCAACACAGTCTAGAACTGGTCAAAGTTTAGTCGTCTCACATTATCCAACGTACAAGCACAAATAAAACAAAACAACAAAGGTTGCACGATTCAGTGCTGAAGTATATTTTTACAACCTGCATCTGGGGCGCTCCGCACATGCGTCTGGTTAAATATATATATTTTGGACTTAAGCTTTCCAATTTTTTCTGTATTGAACTTACTTTATCATCATTTTAAAAAGAATGGACTATAATTGAGAATCACCGTGGCGGTAAATTATACTGACCATGATATTTTATTATTTCTACTCTGTGTTAGTTCCATAATTTGATTGATAATTGTCGTATTTGCCGACATCAACAGATTAATATATTTGAAACGCACAGAAGACGTTAATCAAATAGCATTTTGTGATACTAATGTGAATGAATCTAGGAATGATGTAAGCAGAAAAAACAAATTTCTCCATCGAATAGAATTTCATGAATAAAGAGATTTCGTTATCTTGTGATCAATAATGATGAATTATGATGTTTGCGTACGTTTCAACAAATTGAAATTGACGTGCAGTACTTTGTGCAGTGTTTGTTGCATATTTTTTCACAACTCAAGTTTTTGTTTTTTTGCAAGCACAGAAAATGAAGTATTGGTGTTGCTGTATGAAATCACCAATTTTTCCATTTTTTCATTCTGTGTTAAATTTAGGTTGAGCCGACAGGAAGAGTCCACTCAGTTGCTGTTTACTTTTTGATTCATCTCGTATTATCTTATGTTTTTTAAAGTCTTTCCTATAGTGCAACCCTTGTTGCCCCTCACTTCAACTGTAATCAATCGCATTTGTTCGATGGGGAACTCTAGTAAGCTTTCGTTTATAAACTCTGACAAAAGTTTAGGGATTTCCAAACCTGATTTGAGTATGATCGCAAATCGAGTAAAGTATACACTTTCCGAGAAGTTTAACCTTGACTATGACAAGTTACAAATTAGCCTTACATAAAAATCAAGTGTGTTGTGTAGTTTAACATGTTGAGTATTGCTTCTGGAATTTAGTTTGTATGAAAGTTAAAATTTGCCTCAGCATTCTAAATTCTAGCTTTTTTCAATTTTTCAGACTTTGCTTTATCAAAGAATATCAAAGCGTTGAAAAGACTTGTTTTTCAGTAAAATATTGCACGAGATAATCCTCCATAATTTGGCGTGAAACTATTCTTCGAATTTCGTACTTCACACTTTTACGATATTTTAAAACGTTGTGGAAAAAAATCAAAAAAACTCATTCGTAGCTCTTTCTAGACATTTTCTAAAAGAATGCACTAGAATTTTTTTTTCATTTCTGTAGGCATTACTGTTCAACATATTTTCTTAAAATTTCGATCTGATAAACGTACTGTTTTGGAAGCTGTTGAGATTTGCACATAATACCCTCTCATTCAAATATGTTCTTGAATTGAATGAATTCCCAACCAATAAAGTTCCAATACATCAGAAAAAAATGTGGAAGTTCTGATGAATTTAAGCCTTGATGGTAGTTGAAACATATGCCTCAAATAAGAGATCCAAAATTTTGAGAACTTTCAGTGAATTTCAGAAATCGAGCGATCAATTTTTCGACATCCATTAGAAAAAAATGACAAGAGTTATTAAAATGTTTTTTGCTGCATTGGAAAGGAAATGCAATCGACTATCATTTGATTTATTTTCATACAGCTGACATCACATGACGTGAAACGGGGTGTCTCGTACTGTAGAGTACTCTCTCTGTCGGGGATGGACATAGTGTATCTCCAGGTTATGAAAATTAGCCAAAAACTGTGTCTACGCCGATTTGCATGAATGACTTGCGTAAAAAGGCCGTTTATCTTTGTTTTTGGTCATTGTCATTTGTTTATTTAGTAAAGCTAGCTCGGTGGCCTGACTGGCCATTATTTATATTTTATTGATTTATATTTTTGTGGAGGCGAGTAGCCCCGAAATACAATGTCTCCCCACTTGGTGGACAATTATTTTATTCCTCGCAGCGGAGGAAACACAGGTTAGGACCCGGATTCCTTGTGTGCAAGCCTACATTTACAACTCAATTCTCAGCCTGACTTCCTGGTATTGCCTGTTGATTGCAAGTTATCTGAGCTCCGAGAGTTATCGGATTATCTGCAGTTCATTAGAATGAAAGCAATTGATTGAGTGTTGAGATTGGAACAGACCAAACTGTTGCACGCTATTTCTACCCAAGGTTTCGGCCTGATTAGTTGATTTAGTGAGTTACTGATTATAGTCTGTTTTTCATGAAACGCTTCTAAATAATAGAAGTGGAATGCAATTAGTATTTCAGATTTTCACGATTTTCTGAAAAGCAGTAGATCATATAGGACTGGAAATTTGTCAGCATACTGACCTCACCTTCAACAATTTTTCGAGTGGAAAATTTTTCGGTAAGAGCTCTTTGTAAACGCTTTTGACGACACTACTGATTTGTGTCACTTTTCTATTTGGAAGCCATACCAGAATATAGGTCTTTTCATTCTCTTTATTTTTAAACGTAAGTCCCATTTCGACATCTCACGGCTTATAACATTGACAAAGTCAGACAGCCGACATTTATTCTGTAACATTAAATTCCTGGGTTGAATTTTTTTCCAATTAAATTATTCAAGGTAGGAATTTCCGAGACAGCCTTTGAACGTTCTCATATTTGTTGTGGACGATCTCTTTGTTGGCTGTATTGATACCTTTAATTTCTGCCCAAGCCTTTGCCTCAAGGTCGAGGCCAGTACTCAGGAGCACCTTGGTAGAAACCCCGTGCATTACTGTCAACCCTGGCTATGTCTTCTCTGCCAGCTTCAGCATCTTCTTGCGACTTACAAACCAAGAGTTAACTTCGGTTTAGAAGAGTCTTAAAGCCTCAATTACTAATAATAGGGGCCGAAAACCCTCAAAGTTTTGTAGTATGCATGAAACACCGAGTGGACGTACTGATGTGATGGTCATTATGGTGTGTCGATCGACCCAAGGGTACAGATGAAGGGCGACCTATGCGTGTACAGTTACACAGCAATATAAAGGTCGGCCTGTGCTTGTTCTTCGAAGAATCTCCAAAAGCATGTATTTTACTGGAAAAAGTAAATGGTCATTAAGGTATCACAGTTAGATTCTGTAAACAAGCAGAATAATTCGTTTTCACGAATGGGAAAGGTTGTGGACCGCCGACAATCTTCCAGATTTGTCCAGTGTTGTTGGGCGTTAGTTTTTGTATTGAAACTGGCGACGTCACTTTGGGGTCCGTGTTCGTGTCGGTTGTAAGAACAAAGCTTTCATTGTAGAAGAAAATCAGTCCAAGTCTGTTCACGCCCAAAAGACGTACTTTGTAGACTGGGTACAATCCTGAAAACGTCTTATAAAACTAATCTTCATCTTATGATGAATATTTCACAGTTAAAAAATGAGTGGAGTGATTTGCTTATACAATATATTTTGATTCGGTTTTGGAGGAATGAACTTCTGATTTGCACACAATAAAATGCTACGTTGTAGAGCTTCTTGGGTGGTACCTGAGCTGTCCCACAACTGGCCAGTGTCACGGTAAATATGACATTCTCGATCACGGCTCAAAAGAAATTATTTGGTTTGTTAACCTGCAGACAAGACGAAACATGATTTTGTTACAACGTTTGACTGCAGATTGCAGCGATAGTTCAAGGAAACATTTTTTGGGCAGTCTGATGCTAAAATACTGAAAAATGCGGGAATGCTTCATTTTTATGTACTAGGCTGAGTTTTCAAGATTTTAAAATATGAAAATATAGGTAAAGTTACTCGATCGATTTCTGATCTCATTGATTTTCGAAGGAAAATAATCGTCAATTCACAGTACATTTATCTAAAAAAGAGTATAAAAAAAGTTGCTCTATGGGACAAAAATTGGCAAATGTTGAGTTTTACAATAAAGTTTGCTGAACCTTTATCGAATTTGAATGATTGGTGAGAAATGTACATTCTACTGAATATTCGAATTCTTAGTTTATATGAAGAATTTTTGGGGAAAAATTAGAAGAGAAAATTATTGATAAGAAAATTTCAACACCATTGACAAATATCATTTAAATAATAATCGAAAATGCAATAAAAACGATTTAATTTTTTGAAACTTATGTGGATTCAGAAAAAAGCTGCGTTTAAATTAATGAGAAATCGACTAATCTGGCCTAGTAAGAATGTAGTGGAACTGTTTTTAGAGCATTTTCTATCTTAAAAGGCCGCCCGCTCTGAAACAGACAAATCGAAGAGAGATTGTCCATCCTGCTGGTAGTTATGTGTGACTTCACCTGCTGATGGCATATTACGTAACGCCAGTGGAAGGGTGTGTGGAAAAAAGTTCGTCGCAATATAATTATGTCTCGAAACAATAGGATAGGTACAATAGGTCGCCAAACAATAAGATCACCATGACATGATGCAGTATTTTCTATTAAATAATAAAACAATCCAGAATTGTTACAAAGGAGAATGGGTCTTGTTGCACACAGTAGCATATATCAATTTTTTATGCGAGAACTAGATGCAGTTTTCGTCGTTAGTTGTCTCGTTTTCACAACACAATGATTTTATCATAGTTCTACAAGTTGTAAAATCACGGAAGGGTAGTGACACGCTTTTAAATCAAGTTTAATGAAGGTTTTTGGCTCTTGAAAGAAAGACAAAAGGACGGAACTACCTTTTATCAATGCTCGGATTAAAAAATTGGAAAATTCCCTGCCAGACACCATACTGGTGATAACTGTATTATTAAATCAGTTGAACAACCGCCTTAAAATAAGGTTTATTAAGATGAAAAAACCCTAATGTTTCAAATAATTATATTCATAATATTGATTATATTTGCCGTATTCTGCTACCTTAAATTCAAGCCTAGAAATTTGTTTGATCACATGTTTCTGGTGAATTTTATTTGTTTAAAAGTGCATATTTTTGAATTCTAATATTGATATTTAAAAGCGCTGATCATGTTTAATATTTGTATGATGTTGGAAAATTATCAGCTCTTTTAATTGTTTCGTCTTTAACGGGTGTTCAAGAACTAATTGCAGATTATTTTAATGCCTACCGAAACTTTAATTTTCAGCAAATCTGAGAAAACATTTTTCTTAATGATCACCAAAGTCTTCTCTACCCAACTGATTTTTTACTTGTCAACAAATATGAACCATTCGTTTTACACATGCGGTCGATGGCTCCATGAAATAAAACTTTCCACTACAGTATCATGTTTAATCCTCTTGACAGCAACCTTCAGCTTCTTGATTGAAGTAATTCGCGGCATTAAACGAACTCAGTTAATAGCCGAGACAAATTGATTCCATACACAATAGCCAATGGATTTAAATCTGTAGAATTTACTGGTAAATGGTCCTTGGAATAAAGTTCGGAAAGTTCTTCATGCAATAGTCCATGGATCTTCGAGCAGTATGACAACTTGCTCATAAGTCCAATTATTGCCAAAAACTCTATTTCCATATTTTTTGTTACTGAAAGAATTTTTTGTTCGTAAACATCCTGATCTACAGTTCCGTTCTGAATGATGACTAACGGGCTGAGGCCTATTGTGCAGGCAGCCAACCAGATCATAACTCCTCGTGGAAATTTTGTTTTCCATTGAACGCCATCCTTTGCATCTGTTTCAGGATGATCAGTTGTCCGTATTCAGTCACTTTGAATCACATTGAATACGTAAACCATTTTTCATCAGGAAAAGAAATTTCTGTGTCGTCAAAATTTTTGAAACTCCTTTTTGATCCAATAGTTAAATTTTACACGCTTTGAACTTGTGGATCTCACTCAAATTTGATTCTTTCGAATCTTGAAGAGTAACAATCGCAGATCTTTCTGTAATAGTAAATATGCAGGTACAGCTGATATCGCCAATTTCTGACCCAATTATCGAATGGTGATCTTTTTTGCTATTCACTGTCTTTTTTGTCACTTGAACCATTACTTTGGCTTACACTGACCTCGGGTAATTCCAGACCAATAAGATTATTTTCGACCATCATTTCGCATCATGAGTTGATAGCTTGAAATGAAATGGCGCCTTCCAATTCGTTCAAAGCTTGTGGGGTCATCTCTAAAATTTTCCATTTGAAAACGACAAGATTCTGGATAACATTCAAATTACGTTTTAGAAGAAACGAGAGATGCAGAATTTTCGTAAAATGACCCCGTGAATATATAATGTAATCGTTACACCAGTATGTATTTCATATCGTTTACAGCAGTGCGAGTAGTTTAAGGACCATCTGAAAAATAGATAACGTGAAACATTCGGGTATAGCAATTATATTGATGGGCGACCCTTTTGTCCCATGATCTTAATGTACGACAATCTTGTGGTGTAACGACATCTATGTTTGGCGACCTTATGTCTGGCGATGTTTCGCCAGTGACCTTTTATCCGGTAACCCAATCTGAGAGGGGACCGCTCATCTCGCTAGTAGTTACACTTTGGGCGATTGAGGCATGAAGTCTTAATCCCATTCAGTTGGTGATCTCATCTGACGTTTGACTCTATCACATATCACCTTCATTTCTGAACGTCTTTGTGTAGAAGTGTGTTCAGTTTTTAGTAGGTAATGTCTATTCTTGTTCGATGATTTGTGTTTATATCATTGGTCCTGAATACTTGGCTCGTTAACTCGTTTGCATAGAAAGCCTACGATGTTTTCAGAGTAAACTTTGAACTGTTGCTTACAGTGTATAAGGCACATTCCCAACATTGGTGAGCGTACTAGGGCCGAATCTGGAACATGTAGCATGAAGTTTTGCTGCACATCATAATGTGTATTAACATACCAGAGGCGTCATGGGATGCTGCACAGTAACATTTGAGAAGCCAGTTCCACAAAGCTCGCGAAAAAAGTTTGTCAGTGGAATTTGCTGTTCGCCAGTGTATACTTTTGATTCTTTGCTGGCTGAATGTCCAATCTGGGTTCTACAGAGCTCAATCAAATTTCATTAGCAACAAAAATCTAGCCAATGAAATTTTCGCGAGGATCTCGGTTCAACATCTGGTGGAATTTTAAATTTTACTGAAAAATAAAAAGTAATCAGATCGAACCAACCGACATTCAAGTTTGCGCAATATTGCAGCATACATATAACGGAGCACCAAGGTCTGTGGTGTGGGGCGGCCAAGTAATATTTTATGGCCGGAGTCATCGATTGTCTAAGATGATTTCTGGAGGTCTCGAAAGAAAAATTTTTTCGACCTGTAAAGCGTCAGAAGATCTTCTAAATCTCGAAGCCGCTTTTGGTTTTTGGCCTGTACCGCTATGCTATAATTGGGAAATATGGATGAGTCTTTTTCCTGAAGTGACATGTCAGTTTGTAGAGTTCAACAAGTTGATTTCAGCAAAAGAATTTGTTTTCAAAAATATTTAGAATTAGCAATGCGCTGACAAAATTTGTGCCTTTGTCATGGCTGACTGCATTTGTGGATTTAACGACGCGGGTGCTGTCAGAGGACCGATTCCTCCGACCATGGGTCATCTATCGTCATCCATTTTATTTCTAAAGTTCTTTGTAGTTAAAGTGAGTTGACTTTTCATTAGGTAAACAAATATAACAAGACGATTTGTGCTATTCCAATTTTGGTATAAAAATAAATGGCAGGCGAAATTTTGCATAGTATTGAAAAAATATTGTTTGACATCTTTGTTTAATTTTTTAGTAGAGAGATAACCGCCTAGTTTTTGTGCATGGTTCACCGGGCGGAGCTGTTCTTTCTATCCTAAGTTTTGCATATTTCTCCGTATTATTTTCTTAACGGTTCTGTGACACAGTGGCGTTTTGATTAGTAGTGGGGACGTTTACATGGTTTAACGTTTACGTTTTATTACCCATTTTTCGTTTTGTTGTTTGACTTTAATAATAATCCCTCTTTTACAAGCATTCCCTGGCAATCTCGCAGAACACTTTCCGAGACTCCTCTCGACACTCTCTCGGATAGTCCAGTTAGCATCGTGGTTAGAACTAAGTATGGAATCTCCCACAAGTCGCAGATAGGTGAGCCGACGGACGGACCAGATATCCCACAAGTGCAATAACAAATACCACATTATAATGCATAGGTGATATAGGAAAAGCGTAGCAATACATTGTTTCTATTTTTAGCGATGTGATGAAATTGTAAATTTAGTGACCTTTGTAGGACTTTATTTTTTTAGGGGCGAAACTCACTGGTGAACAACAAAATTTCGCCAATGAACTGATCTCATTGGAGCGATTTTCGTGAACTTTGTAGAACTGGCTCAGATTGGCTTCTTACATTTACCTTGAGCCTGACAGCTTGTAACCTCAAGCGGTTGCCCCACGATTGGGGCATTTGTTGAGATGCTCGACAGACACCGTGATCCTTTCCCTGTTTTCGTAATCATCAGTCGAAAAGCGCAATCGGAGCACATGTCGGCTATCAGCGTTTGATTGCGGAATTCGAACGATCGTTTCCTAAAGGCGATTGCCCTCGTGCCCAATGACGAATCGCCATGAGCCACGTCCAAATACTTACCGTTATGTACGGATTGAATGAAAAACGGCGTATAATCTTGCCTTAATGCGTACGAATATTAGATTACAGTTGAAGTGTGACATAAAAAACCCGCTATAATATATTCAATAATTTCCCTTCAGTTGTTTCAATTTTGATCAAACTTGTCACATGTTAACTCTTTGAAAGCCGGATCTTTTTTATCCGAGTTTTGGTCAACTACAGAATTTGAAATATGTAGGTTATCTTATGATTATAGAATTTACAATGGAGACATGACTATTCAAAAATCTTGAACATGCGAATTCGTTGTGAATACGATCTCAGGATCTGCTATTCTGGTAGCAGTGCAGTGAGAAGCATGCAGTACTCGAAAATACATTGGGAATACCCCGTGTCACGTCGCAGTTTTATGGAAATATGTTGAAATCTGATGATCGTGGAAGACGGAAATTGTTCAGAAATGTGAGACAAAGAACTTCCTACAGCTACTGCGGTCTTTAAAACCCCACTGCTGTTAGCAGCTTCAGAAAAAGTCAGAAATATCCGGTAATTTTCCGACCACATGGCCGATGATTACAAAAGTTAATCAATCGACAAGTATTTCTTCATCGAATGATGTGTTACTAAATCAAGAAAATGTACAGCCAGTTCTTGGGCAACTGCATTCTGATTTGCGGTTATTATTACAGAAATGTAGATGATATTTTTAAATCAAATGATAGCTTTTACAACATCTAGTGGATAGGAAATGCAATTGTGCTTCCAAGAGATATGCAAAAATTTATTTTAAATTTCCCTTGATGTAGTATTTTCTGATGTCGTTTGATTTGCTGATTGCAGTGATCGAAAGCTTCTATTAATTTAATATGTTTTTTTATTCTAAAATGTTTCAAAATCAGAATGACAAATTTAGCACTATGTTTCCAAAATCGTTTAAACAAAGCTTTTGCCCTTCGATTTTCACTCAAGAAATGTTGAAGATTACTTGAGTATGCAATATGTGGTCGGCGAAAGATCGAAAGAATGTCGAATAGTGGTTGTTTTCCACTTTTATTTTCCAGGAGCATTTAAAGAAAAACATGTAGGAATCATATGCATAATCTAATTGCTTACTTTCGTGATGTTGTGCAGTTGAAGGACTCTGAGATGATTCTTTCAAATTGTATCGCCGAAAGCAGTAGCCATACAGTAACAGCCATGATAAGGATACAATAAATTTTTGGGAAGTCAGAAAATTCAATTGAATAATAAGTTCTGAATATTTAGATTTGCAAATTTTTGATCAATAATTATGAATATGAAAACGCAATTCACAACCTACAGTAGTTGATGGCAAAGTCAGTGAGTCCTATTCACATTACAACTCGCATAAATTGCGTTACTTTCCGCGGAAATAAAATTTCCTAGATTTCTGCATTTATGCATAGAAAGATCAGCAAAATATCAGTTGAATCTGGAGTTAAAATGTTTTTCAAGCAAAGATGAATGCATATAGAAGCAAAAACAATGTGACACGTAGCTGTGGTTACGAAAAGTACACTTGCTAACCAAAAAATAAAAAGCATGTTTTCGAATCTATTCAGATGAGAAATTTCTTTTTGACGTTCATTTATTAGGCATAAAGCCAATTATGCATTTTTCAACGTTTAGAGAATGAAAAATCTTGTTGAACCTTATGGTAACAGTTGCTCAGGACACCAAGGCTTATAGTCTTTTTTCATAGATGGCTTGTGACGTTATTTGAATTTTCCGAAAAATTTTGAGTGACATGTGGTTTGACAGAAAACGAAAAAAGTATTCGGCAGCTTTTCCAGTTCTTTACAATCATTTTATGAAAAAATAATAAGAAATGATTAAGATTTAAACGTAGATTTTTTAAAATAAACTTTTATGGTAAAGAACCTTTTTCAGCTTCCAAGTTGTATTCAACTTGAGCAGTCTATCCAGATTCCGACTAAATTCAGAAGAAAACTCGAGTATATCTATTCTGATGTCAAGTTTGAAAAAAGGCGTTATTTTCTTTAAAAAAATTATGGACTGTTGGTAAACACGCCTGATGAATTGTGAATGCAGTTAATCGGAATATGATCAACACCAAACGGGCTGACAATCGGGGGTATCCCCATTCCACAGATGCCCTTTTTTCCTGAATGTCCCGATTCCCCGAAAGTCCCGTTTCCCCCGCTTCCCTAAAAGTAAAAAAAGACAATTTTCAGATTACTTTTTGTAAATTGCCAATGTTTTTCGTAGAAACATTGTAAATTTGAAGTTTTCATGGTCAAAAATTTTGGGTGTATCCCCATTCCCCGAATGTCCCTTTTCCCCGAATGTCCGGATTCCCCGAAAGTCCCTTTTCCCCGAAAGTCCCTATGCCCCGAAGGTGTCGAATCCCGTTTCCCCGAAAACAGAAGAAGGCTATTTTTAGATTGCACTTTGTAAATTGAAAATTTTTCCATAGAAAACATTGTAAATCGTAGGTATGTTCCCAGGGTTCAGAAATCCGAGGTTTGTCCGAGTTGGTCAACAACTATCCACAGCAAAACTAAACTTTGTTCGGCAGAGAGCTTTAATGATCGGTGGTGATTTCAATCAAATTTTACCTGATATAAAGTCGTTTTTACGCCGTGTCTCGTACTTGTTGGGATGATATCAGTGGCAAATAAATGACATATGAGGAAAACGATTTATGGCTATATCTCATTCCCTTGGGTTGGGATTTACCAAAAAGTTCTTGGTATTATAAGCAATTTTTTAAAATCCAGTTCTTACTGTTCGAAGAATAGTTAAACTTCAAAAGAAGTTATGTACTCGTACTTCATTGTTTTCGGGGAATCGGGAATTTAATATTATTACTAATTTAGAGAAACAAGAATATTATTTCTTTACTATCCAGGGAATCGGGACGTTCGGGGAATAGGGACTTTCGGGGAATCGGAACGTTCGGGGAAAGAGGACGTTCGTGGAATAAGAACACAATCAAAATTTTTTTCTATCGAAACTTCACAGAATATATGCAATGTAATAGAAATTAGTGTAGTTAAATTTGTTATTCGATAGAACACTACAGTCGAGCGATATTTATGCTCATCACGAAGCATCGGAAATCGCAATAACCAAAAAGTGAAACTGTTGAGAATACCATTTATTTTTATTACTTACCAGAAAAATAAGTCCACTAGGTCAGTATTTAAAAAGACCGTGTATGCCTACATCCAAGTTCATGGAAATTATACCAAAAATTTCTTCAAGGTAATTTTTTGAATGTAAGTTCTGACTTTTCGAAAAAGAGTTCGATTTGCTACCGGAATTCAGAATACAGACTCCCAAAAAAGTTACTTACTAAATTGTTTTAAGGGGAATCGGGAATAAAATTCGGGGCGTTGTAGACCGGGTGGCCGACTGTGCCGTCTGGCCGACTGTAGCACATGGCCGACTGTACCGGGTGGCCGAATTCGATTTGAAATAGTTTATATGTCCAAGTTGAACCTTATGTAAAATGTTTTTGCACGAAATGTGAATAAAATGTTGCTAAATATAGGTTTCAATGTACAAGATATAATCAAAAAATGCAAGAGCAACGCAGAAATATGCTAAATAAGAAAGAGCACACAAGGATACCTATTTGAATTCAAAAGTTTTTCATTTTGTAAGAAATTTTTCCTCTCGTGTCCGTTCACTTTGTTGAGTACATTTGTTATAAAAATGAGTGAAAATGATTTTGGGGCTGCAGAATATCAGTTGACTGTTCATGGAAATTCGACGTTGCTCAAGGGCGAAAGTCGCACAAATTCCAATCATTTTTGGCTTTTCAAAAAAAAAACTAAACGAGTATTTGATGGTTCGCAAACCGTGTATTATGAATGCAACAATTGTGCTAAGCTAATGTGAATAAAGTAATGAACCAGAGCCATTCCAGAGTACGACCCTTAGATAATTTACTCAAGTTTAGACGAAATTCCGTCGTTGTTGTTCTATCTTTCTTGAATAAATTAAAAAATTATGAAGGCCATATTTCTGTAGATAATTAGCATATTTTTGTGTCGCTCTTGCATTTTTTGATGATATCTTGTGCATTGAAACCTATATTTAGCAACATTTTAGTCACATTTCGTGCGAAAACGTTTTGCGTAAGGTTCGACTTACATATAAAATATTTCAAATTGAATTCGGCCATCCGATACAGTCGGCCATGTGCTACAGTCGGCCACCCGGTACAGTCGGTAAGCCGCTACGGTCGGCCCGCCGCTACAGTCGGCCAGACGGCACAGTCGGCCACCTGCTACGCAATTATTCGAGGGGATAGGTCCTTTCGGAGAATCGGTACCTTGGGGAAAAATGGATGGGGAATAAGGACACAATCCTGACCATGAAGCCAGTTTTGACACAACTTATTACAGCTCATTTAAGTATTGATATTTTATTTTCACTAAGTTGAAAACTTTATACTGTAGAAAAACGCAAAATTTCTTCATGAAAATGGGAAAAGCCAAAATCATTGAAAAACATCATGATTATCCAGTGTCGATTTGAACAGAACTGCGACCAATTAACCAGGTTGTGGGAGGGAAATTTTCATATTTGCTATTAAATGGACAAAATTTTTTTCAGTGATAGGAGGTATAAGTTTGCTATTTTTTCTGTATTGAATTCACCGCATCGAAAATGAATGAAATAACTAGACTGACTTTAGCCCGAAAATTTCTGGGTAGTCTGTATACATCCTGGTGATTTTTGAGTCCCAATGTTGTTTTTTTTTCTTCCGTCGTGTTATTCAGTTTCACAAAAAGGAACATCTTTTTTTATTTTCGAATTTATTTCAGTCTTCAATATGAACTACACATATGCCATGCAACTCTTCTTTCAAAATAGATTTGGTCACCTAAAAATATGCGTCCTATATTTTCTACACATCGCATACCAAAATAAGAAACTCGTTCTGGGTGACATACAAAACAGAGTTGCCGTGCACCATTTGCGTTATATTCTCACCAACTTTTCAGTTATTGTCTGTGATTAAAAAAATTGCGACTCAAAAATATTGTACGTAACTGAGAAAGATGATTTCCTCGCGATGGACCTCGTTGTTCGTGAGTCTCTGGTTTTGCTGCATCGTGACCATTCGGGCTAAAGAGGAAGCCAAAATCCCGCCGAAGCCCAGCGAACCCGAAGACGCTCCACCCAAAAATCCTCTTTCCAGAGGTAAGCTCTAGACTTTCTACAATTGACTGTCTAATCTTTATTGGCTAGAGTTCAAATTTAGGTTGGAATGACGATATAGCTTGGGTTTCATTGGAAGATGGTTATAGGCTGGCTAAGGAGCAGTAAGTCTTAAACGTTCGGTAATTACAGGGCGTACAGTGAAGGATACCTAGGAGTTAATGAAATAGTCAGCTGGGCGCCTGGGGGGCGTGGTTTGGGGGTGTTGAGCCTCAGTTCCCGTATGACCTAGACTTACCTTCAACAGATTTGATTCTCCACAAAACTTTAAGAAAAATGAAGAAGTGCAGAGAAGGCATTTAGCCAAAAATTAAGCAGGAAAAAATTTCATTGACTCCCTGCGTTGCCTGACGTCTAGCCTGTGTGTATATGGTCTGGATCCTTTTGTATGAACTAGACTGGTCACTATTACACATTGAGATAAGTTTTAAGGATTTAGACTCTATCCAGGAAGCGTTTCTGTCCTCACTCAAGCAGTTATCTGAATCAATCCAGAGAGTGGCTTTAGGCGAGGAAAAAATGTTTTGTTCCAAAACTCAGCTATGAAGCGAATCTACTTAGATCAACATTCGAAAACATAAATACTTTATGTCATGAAAGTTAAGGGTATTTTTTGACTTTTCGATCTCCCATACTGATGTGGCATGTACACTATACAAAAAGAAAGGTGCAATTCACTTCATCTTGAACATCAAAAGCATATTTGTTTATGATCCATTTGATCATATTTTCAATCTTTCAACCGAGGAAAAAGTTGAAAATGAAATTCCAACTCTTCTAATCATGATCAGTTGTATGAAATGAAAAACTTCAATAAGAGTCGTTCAAACAAAAGCTCTCAGAATTCTTCGGATGCTATATTTCTACAAAAAACTATCTCTAAAATGTTCTACAAAAGAAATGCAAAAATTCTTTCCAAGGTTGTTATCCAAAAGAGAGCTTCTGCTGGAATTTCTAAACAAGATTAATCTTTGAAAACCACTTCTGAAACTCCTACGAAATGCAAATTTCTCGTCTCTCAAGTAATTCTACGGGTGCGTTCAGTTCTGTTTTGGGACACGGAATCTTTTCTTTTTAGACGAAAGCCCTTATTCGTGCTTATTCACAAAACGTGGTGTCATGCATGTCAAAACTTGAAGAAAACGTTTGCTAAAGCCAAGGCTATCCAAGATATGGCCAAAAATTTTATTATGGTCAATTGTGAAGTAAGTTTTAGCTGTACGCAGAGGAAATTGATAAGGAAGTGAAAGAAATACAAAAAAATTGAAGATGAAAATAGAGAAAATATAAATATAAAATTGATGATTCTCATGGAAAGGAAATCATTCCCTTGGAAGCCTTCATGATAAATCTTCATTACAGGACGACGAGGAACCGTGGGAAGAAGACTTCTCCCCGGATGGAGCAAAATACATTCCAAGGCTATTCTTCGTTGGTAATGTATTAATTTGCTTTTATACGATCGTATATTAAACAGATAACTTTTTTTTAGATCCCGATGGAACAGTTTTGAAAGACGTCAAAAATCCCAAAGAAGAGTTTCAGCAATATCCATATTATTACTCGAATCCTGCACCAAGTAATTTTTTTGATACAATCGGAGTTTTTATGCTTGAATTCGTGGAGCTTCAATGCGTGAGAAATAGAGTCGAAAAAATTCACTGATAATCGAGCTATGTGGAAATTTTGGTGGAATTTTGCCAACGACATTGTACTTTGACTGTTTCAGCCACATTTCAGAGAACTTGTTCACTGAGAGTGCCAAGCTTCCAATTGAAATCATTACTCGTACTTTCAGTTATCACGGCCATGAAGCAGATAATGAAAAAATATCACATGGATGACCAGCCGATGTCCGAAACCACGGGTAAGCAACAAGCAACAGAAACCAAAACGGCTGATTCCTCCAAATCTGACAAAACAGAAGGAGACAAAACTGATACGAAGAAAAAGTCAAAGAAAGAATTGTGATTTACATAGCTTGATTGTTTTCCAGTGCATTTACTTGTTCTTCTTTCATGTTCTATTCAGTTAATTTTTAGGAAAATAAATTAGAATCGCGGCATCAAACTGTTACACTTATTGATGATTCGTCAAAATTCCAAAGCTAAAGCAATGATATCACTCTACTAACTTTTATTGTATGTCAGTAAAAATATGCACTATGTTTATGTATAATCGTGACTAATCCACGCAGTTTAGGCTTTTTTATATTTCTGGGCATCCTAACGGACGCTGAAACAATGGTTGGACCGTGGGTAGAAAATCTTTACTTCGCACATATTGAGCAACACGTTGGAATACTTGGAAAAATGGTCAAAAATCAAGCTTCTACTTTTCTTCTATTTATAAATTTGGTTCATTTTTCTCGGTCCAGGCTTTCATGATTCTGCGAAATGGTTCAGAGGTCATACGATAGCCTTTTCAACTCCATCAATACAGGTTGCACAGAAGTCTAACCTAGCCTAAAATGTATCTCAATGAGATCTTCAATCTTGTAGGCATATGTCGAGAGAAATTCGTAAACTATTGAGTCATGTTACAGATATTATGACAATAAGCTGCATGTCGGACATTTTATTCTATGAGTCTTCTACGTAATGCATCGAGGAAAAATGAAGACTCACTACGCTAGTGAATTTTCACGACAATAGATTTAGCAATTCTTGACTCATCCAATTTTGAAAACGAAAATTTTTCAGCATTGCACTCAGGGAGAATAAAATTCCCTGTGCAGTATCAGAACAGTAATAATTTTAAAAAATTTCGATTTGACGTACTTGATTCAACCCCTTGCCGAAAAGAGCATCTAAAAGACTGAATATTAATGGTATTGTTCTTTAGTCATTCGGACACAGCTTGAAAACCAATACTAACTGAACTAAGACACAAAAATCGTCAAAAATGATCGTATTTCAACATGAAAAACATCATTACATAGAGAAATCGCTAGCAGATTTATAATCTACTGCTGAAAATTTTATTGCAACACTTTTTCATTGAGGTGAAATTTTAATTGAAAGATTTGCCTTTTTGCCTACACTACCTGATAACCATAGACGAACTTCTATGTGTCAGTTTTCCCTGACAAATTTCATAAAAAATTTTTACCTTTAGTTCGCAGTATTTTTCGAAAGCTTTCCAATAATGCATCTTTGGTCTTATGATTGTGTGCCGTTTTTGAGGAAATTGTTAAGCGAAATGTTACGTTTTCATATTTTTTCATATTCATGCCCATTTTTATGGCTCAGCTCCAATGGCTGGTTTATTGCAGTATGAAAACACCGTGACCTGGGCAGCAACTGACAACTGACCACATAATTATAACATGTGAATAATAAATACATATTACAACAGGGTCACAATTCCGCTAACAATCACTACGATGATATGTCTCATGTCAGCGAACATACACATACGGTGTTAAGGATCTCGACCCTTTGCAGATTTTGATTGACCCGTAGCGGATCCTTGTTTACTTGACCCCCACAGTATTGATCAAGAAGATTATGAAGGAACATGAGAGAAAAAGACGATTTTTGTAGACAAATCCTACTTGATTCTATAGAAGTAACACCTGCTGATCAAGCAAATTGTTCAACATATTTGACGAAAATGTGAGAATTTTCTGCTGTTATGTTAGATTAGGATGTTAGAAAACTTTTCTCTTAGTTATGAAGAGAGAAAAAAGTTCTATCCCGCCCCTGTTGACTGACCCCCTGAGTAATTTCCATACCGTGTGTCACGTAATTGGGTAAACGCGTTGCCATCGTAACCATCGCCAAACACTGTTTCGAAAAATAATGCTCGACCGGGATTCGAACCCGGGTCTCTGTGACTATAGTGCAGTGCTCTTCCATTTGAACTACCGAGCCAGTGTTGCGATGGCTACGAAGGGGTTATGTACGGCCGTGCTACACGTGACATTCCCCCCCTTGAAAGAAGGACGACCTCGTCCGTTGAAGATGCAGGTTCTGCGGCCCACCATTGTGGGACCAATCCAAGCCTCGCCATGTCACGTAATTAGGTAAACGCGTTGCCACCGTAACCATCGCCAAAACACTGTTTCGAAAAATAATGCTCGACCAGGATTCGAACCCGGGTCTCTGTGACTATAGTGCAGCGTTCTTCCATTTGAACTACCGAGCCAGTGTTGCAATGGCTACGAAGGGGTTATGTACGGCCGTGCTACAAGTGACACCATGCATTCATAATTAATATAAACTTTGTGAAACAATTAAAATACTCGTATATTATGCAAATCAAATCATTTGTCATTTTTAGTTGTTCCATTTGTCGTGCTGTGGACGATTTGATTTTTGCGGAACATTTTTATAAATCGAGCTCTGATCACACTGAAAATCATGAACATTTTTAGAAGATGAAACGTCGAGAAATAAAAATTTGAAAAGTAACGGTTTTTTCATAAAGTTCAGTCCTCGATGAAAAGTATAGTAACAACGAACGCTTCAGTTTCATGAGGAAAAAACTGAAAGTGAATATCTGTACCTGTTCAATGTCAGATAAATCAAAGGACTATTGCCAGCGCAAAATATCCAGAAGTAATTGGATATCAGTGATGCCCAACGGCTATGGGGTAGTAGTTCAACGACCATATATGTTGTTGCTGCTGTTATATCCATCGAACAAAGGATAACCGCTTGCATCAGCACCTTGTTTTCTTTCTTGTTGTTATGAGCTATGCTTTCGCTAATGATTTGATTTTTCTAAAAAAATAAAATATTTCACAGATATTCACTGCTTTCTTGTGACTGGAATGCCACCTGAATTTTGTATTCTTGTGACAGTATAATGATATCACAAAATAAAGGTTACAGGGAATAAAATAGTTGGGGGCGTTTCAATGCTCTGGACGTGAGGCGTATTATGCCAAGGTTACGTATAGGGTGCGTAAGCACATATCACAGTGTACAAAAAATTAGCTATTGTTTCGCCATAGTCATAAAACGTGTGACTGAGAATAAATGATTTCAGAAACTGTGTGGAAGATGATAGATTCGGTCACCAGCATTTGGGATTATTTGTCTCAAAAATCGTTTTGGTCATTGGAAGAGAATCGCTTTGGTTGTTGAGGCAATCTATTCCCGTTGCTCGGGTCTTAAGCAAAAGCTTGGCTTGGTCTGCTCATGAACCCGATATTTCGGGGCTACTGTGTCCGTTGAGGACGTAATAGGTAGTGAATTTTCATTTATTCGCGTCTGGGTTCGGGTTAATGTTTGATTTATGTGGATTCCAGTTTGGATTCGGGTTTGTGTATTGATCCTAATTTTACTCGGGTTTGGGTTTGGGTTTGGGTGATTCAATAAATATAGGTAAACTTTTTTCTTGTATTACTGTATTGCATATGCATATTTGTACGTGGGTTATGTTCATTGTGTGGATGCTTCTCGTGTAATAAAATGTTTCGATTTGTTTTTCAAGCAATGTGTTGTATTCATGGCTAAATACAGTAATCATTAATCAAAAGCTTTGTTTTGATTTTTTAAAAGTCACAATTCACAATGGGAAAAATTTTATAGGCTAAAAAATGGACAGACAGTGACCCCTGGTCAAAAATGCATGACAAGTATATTTGTGAAATGCTAGATTCACTTGTCATTTAGTCATTGAAATGATATTGAATTTCCTCGATTGATAGGAAGGGTAAATTTTATTTTAATATAGATAAGCGTACTCACTGATCTTTTCTAATTTTTTGGATTTTTTACACGCCATGCCATCATATTGATTAAAAAGTCAGGCATTTTATTGTTCAAAAATTCAAAGTATTTATGAAGAATTTTGAAGAACTGTTCAAGAAAGAGTTGACAATAGGTTGACAATAGTGGAACATGGAATGTCATTCACAACAGATGTTTGTTTAAATCTGACAGAATCATTGATTAGGTAAAATCAAAAAAAGCCATACTGACACTAAGTATTGAAATACTGATGGCCTTATTAAGCCTTACAGTGCACGGAATAAATAGAAATTTCGAACGAGAAACAAAGGGTGAAACTGCTGAAAAATTATGGTATGTTAAAATTAATTTGGTAAAATGCAATTACAAACTAATGATAAGTAAATATTGTTGTTGACGTAGTGATTTTCAAGATTATAGGTGCTCTAAAGTTTTCTATAAACCCGAATAAAATCCGAAAAAAATTGTCAAAACTATTCGGGCTCGGATCGAGTGCAGGTACCTGATATTCGGGTTCGGGTACCTGTTGAATCCCTATCATCCGTACAGTTTAACAAACTGATTCAACTAAGTAACCGAGGAGCATGCTCTCAATTTTAAACAATTCTTAGTTGAAGTGGCTACCATGGCGATTCTCAGTATGGTCAGCAGCATGGCATTTGTAAGGTGCAAAGTGAAGTATGATTCGTATTAGTCACTGAATAAGGTGATGAGCTGGTAATAATCTTTATGAAATGCCTTATTGAAAATTGATGTACTTTAGTCCATTCAGCCACGAGGGTTGATGGCATCTGTACCATACACCGGACGTACAGCTTTGGGATGATTGAACTACCTCATTGACCATTATTTTTCTGCCGGGCCAGATGCGTCGATTTAAGCATGCGACACTTACCTTCATCTTCAACTTGATGTAAATCAATGTATACCACATTATCATGAGAGCCATGTGAACAATATCTTCGTAACCATTCAGTTGAACAAGCAAGAAAGATTTGCTCTTCGTGAAATCGTACATGAAACTGTAATCTTCAACGCTAAAGGATGCATAGACATCGAGTAACAAATTCAAGCTGAACCACGTGAATCCGTGGAAGAAAGACAAAGCGATCAGTATTGACGTACTTTTGTAGGAAAAAATGTCATCGACTTTATTTGGCCAAAAAACGGTTACAAAACGATTTACGGCCAAAACGTGATTCAGCATGGTATAAGTGTACCAACACATGGTTAAAAAAGAGGAGTTGAACTTTTGTACGGAGAAGGGCATTTGAAATTTGACCAGGCAGCACAAACCGGAGTATAGACCACCGCAGATCAGCTGCCCAATATCCACAACTCCCATGAAAAGTGCGATACGGTAGAAAGGTACGCCTTGAAACTTTTTCTCCTTGAATATTATGTATAAGCATATGGTGTAGGGTATGATCATACCCATTGAAATTATGATATAAAACGTGCCGACTATATTTCGTTCAGTTGTTCGATCTTCAGTTTCAGTAGAATTGTCAGGGAACATACCGGCAAGAATTTGCTTGATTGCTTATACTCGTGCGTGCTAAAAAAATTGGACCAAGATAAACAATAAACCTGCAAATTCTCACTGATCTAATTTTTCGGAATATCTGTATTTGTCTGCATAGATGGCACTAAATGGATACTTAAGGAGCGGGTAAAAAGTAGGGAATGTCCAGATAAGGCTCTCATAAATAAATCAAAGAACGTACAGTACATTATCCTCGTCCAGCAACTGATAAGGACAAATGTGGTTTTATCTAGCGCTTTATTGGTACACTAATCAACTGAACTATGTCGATGATATGGTCAGATATACTGTAGGATGTTATTCATCAGCAGAGTAAAAAACAAACTGGTAATTTTTTCCATATATATTGTATGGTCTCATCTAAGGCGTTACATGAAATCTAAATATATCACATAGACTTTCGATCAATACTCAACTGTGAAACTGTATCAGATAATGGTCAGTTACAACTTTCGAGTTGATGTTGACATACATAGCAGTTGGCAAATATCCGAACTCATTGGATTATAATCACAGCTGACTGTCGCACATTATTCCACATTATCGCATTCCGTATAGTATGTCATTTTTGTAAGGTCTGGCGGATGATATAACACACGGAAATTGTATCATACTAGGCAAAGGAAATCGTGATAGCATGTAATGCTCACACATGACTCAGCTTTTTCCATATTTTTTGATAAAAATGAGTTACTTTTAGGATAAAAATCGACATTTCTCTAGCTGGGTATCCCCAAGCTGATTCATACAGGCTCCACGTAAGGAATCCGAACTCTGTGGTCCTGAGAGCTTTTGGGAATCCAAATGATTAAATATATGGAACAATATTCAGGCGTCTGCTACCTGTACTCTAAAGACACCTCGAGGCATCATGCTTCCTATGATTTCAGTAAATAATCCGAGATACTTTTATTGACCAGAATTCAATATGTAACGTGTCTGGGGTATTTCACTCGTAGTCTTTATGTTCTTGATTCAAAAACTTTTGAAGTAGGATGCAGCATATGAGAACCCGCTTTAAGGTTTTCCAAATTAAGAGTTCGAAGATGTTAAGCGAAAGCTTTGTATCCAGTATAACCTTGTTGTTCGGAAACCCACACGACCTGAGATGATCAAACTAATCTTATGAGAACACGTAGGAAGTTTTATAAGATTATTAATGCTAAGAATGATGAGTTTGCTAAGGCAACCTGATCCCCGGTGACCTACTGGCATTTTAGAATCGTGATAATATATTTCCAGAAAACAACAGCAGAAACCTTAAATTGGTAAATTATGTTTTTTGAACGTGGGCATTGCAATGATAATTAAATCACGATCCCTTTCTCCGAAATGTCAAAGAAATATTTTCTGCTTAGTTGATACGTGCTTAATGGCTGTCTCAAAATTAGTCATGTCATCCATTCGAATTTTCTGCGTGAATAATCAAGTAAATGACCCATTAGCCACTAAAAAAAATTGAGGTTCAACCACTCCAACTGTGATGTAGGAAAATTCCTTGATGAAAATCTGTTTGCATAAATTTGAATAAAATTATAAAAACCATTAATATCCTGTTTTTAACCACAGTTATATGCCATATGACTACGGTCCGTCCTGGCTAACCTAACCTGAACTAGCTATGTTCTAAAGCCTCTTGGTTTAATCTTGGAATCTTCTCCGTTTAGTCAGATGTTAGGTAAGCTAAGTTAAGTTAACCTGGCAGTGTATGGTGTAGCCAGCCCAGCGTTCAGTAGACCAGTATAATTGAGTGTGGTGTCCATGTAAGATTTCTCATGAGGAAAGGTCAGTCGTGAATTCAGCAAAGCTGCCAAGTCCGAGCATTATTACAGGGTTATTGCTAACACTCTGGAGAAACTGGTACAAGTTGTGGGTTATCTGCAGGTTAGTCACCACTTATACCAGCTTAGCATTGACACTGCGGTTTGCCTGCGAACATGGCTAATGAGGCAGCGTTTTGCAAAGAAATTTCATGCATTTGATATCCTATTACATTGGTCGTTTTTTACCAGTAAACTTTATTTGCACACAATTTAAATAAATGAATAATGACAACTTTGACTATGCTTGGTTTCGGCAGGAGAAACTTATAAGCAGGTGGTACATGCACAACGGGCATGTGGCAAAATTCCATGATTTACTGTAGAATAAAAAATTATCCAGAAATAGAACAGCTCAGCATACCTCATGCATCACGAGTCTTTGTTTCGAAATGGAAGTTGACAAATCAAAATTTGAATCCTATATAGCCGCTAAAGGAAGAAAAAATTAAAATTGTAGGTAGAAAAGGTTCATTTTCCTAGGAAGCGCGAAGTTTAACCCATCGTTGGGATGAAAACTCAGGGCCATATGCATAAAAGGGAGTTAGCGTAAAGTCGTTGGTTTCCGCAAACGTTAACGTTAATCGGTATGCCTGACGACTAATTAACGCTTATCCGTGTTCAGTTAACTGGAGATTTTAACCCTGCCCCTAGCAAGGTTAAAGTCGAGTTAAAAGATGATTCGCACCAAGTGGAAAAGGGACCCAATGTCTTCTCGCGTTCGTTTAATAATTTTTAACCTGCAAATAAAAAATGCATGCTTCAAAGTTTGAAAGGTGAAAACAAACAGCAAATTCTTAAATATCTGCCTAAGTAAGCTAATCGGTAGAGTTCGCAAAAGAAAGCTTTTCACACTGTGGAATTTGAAAAGTGAACCTTTTGAATTTGAAAATTTCGAAAGGGAATTTGAAAGGGAATTTGAAAAGTGAAAGTGAACCTCACTCGAACTGAGGATCAAGAAGATATTTGCAGCATGCTATTCACTGCACAAAATCGAAACTATTCTGCACAACTCAACATATCTTTATGGGACGTATGGTCTGGAACAAAAATTTTGCTTTTTGATATTAGGAGGTTTTCTTCACACCACCTTCATTATTAGAATATTGGATTGAACATTACGTCAATCCATCGTATCAAAAAATGTTCCCTCTTTACCTTGACTATATACATTGATGCAATTATTGTGGAGTACATATAATAAAATTTCAATTCAGTTTGATGTCTAGGAACGTTCAATGTTTTAAAAAAATTGTTGGAACCTTTCCAAATGAGCGTCAGATTGCAAAAAAATTTAAAGAGATCCGTAAGCAAAAGGTGACCATGCATTGCAGTTTCATGATATTTTTTTTGAGCCGTTTGAAAAAACGGCGGCCGCTATGCGTTAATTGTTCATTGTTTGTGTTGGCATATTGTTTCTTTCGGGGACTTGTTTGTGAAAAATGGACTATGGTCAGTAGACTTATAAACGAAATTAAATTGCCGAAGAAATTACCAAAAAGTCAGGTTTTTTTCCAAATTGGTTTCACTTGAAAAATTTGGCCGAGCATCTAAAATTTTCAAGAAACATTCTTTTGAAAATTTTGAAATAAAGACTTTTTTAGTGATATGGCCGCAAGTGCCAAGTCAGGCAGGATTTACAAAAATACAATGGCTTGTCGATGGACCGATTTGAGATTTAGCTCTCAATCCAGATGAAATTTTCGTCGGAGGATACATTTTGTTTATGCTAGTTTAAGTTTGAAATATTTTTCATCACCTGTTTCCCATGCGTTATTTTCGCATTAGTAAAATAATACTTGTGACTTTAAAAATAAAATTTAACAAAAAATCAAATGAGATGAAATTCGAATAATTCATCAAACCTTATGCCGTAGAATCAAGAATCATTTCTGTACGAAGACGCAAAAAGTTTACTGCGAAATGTAGGTTATGTGAATGAAAAGTCTGTTTTCTATCCTTCTATCAAGCCTTCGATAGACTTTTGTGTAAATGTCCCAAGTTATGAATTTGCAAAAGTATAGTTGGCGAGTTTATCTGTTCCTAAGATGTGCTTCACATAATATGACATTAAAAATATAAATATAAAAAAATGATTTACATTCCACCAATGGTCTATTTTGACGACTAGAAAATCTGAGAATATGAGGACTACTGAACTACTAAACCGCTAAGACTATTTTACTAGTCGTTTCTTAGGTAAAAACCACCGAATCTCTGAACCTGAATAATGTAACCTGAACTTTGAACTATCGCTGAATCTGTGATAGTCGTTGGTGCAGCTGGCGCCTTGTGTAGGTATTTTTTAGCTTAAGTTCACAATTTGGGTAGCTTCATTTTTTCGAACTATTGATCCCACATTTTCTCTTATCTATTCAATTAAGCCTAAATTATTTACTTATGCAAAAATTTCCCTCTTTTCATTTTTTTCCGACGTAGGTATCATATTGATTAGGTGGATTTGATTTTTCAATTAATGATGAGATCAATTTTTATTCTAGCATTCCATCAGGCACGGATATTAGAGATGTTAGAATATGCAAATGAGTTTCATTAGCATGAATAAATCGTGTGATCAACTTTCACCTGTGAAGAGCAGAAAAATTTTATTCAATTAGGTACTGTATCAGTTTTTGGTTAATGGATAACACTACCGACGTAGAAGTATCTATAGAGAATCGTGTAGCCGGGACTTTTTTCATCATTTTGTCTCTGATTAGCATAATCGGTAACACCGTTTTCCCATTGTTGGTCATTTGGAATAAAAAGCACCGCGATAATCCGACCTACATATTTTTAATCAATCTTTCAATAGCCGATTGTATTTTGTCCATTCCGATCGGACTGGCCATCGGTGTTTTCTCCATTTGGCCCGATGCCAAAATTAAAACCGAACTTATGGTCACTATGCTGCTGTTTGGTTGGTATTCTAGCGGTTATTTTTCGCTCCTAGTGGCTTTAACGCGACTTTTGGCTCTGAAAAATAGTGCAATTTACAGAATTCTGGCCGCCAATCGATGTTCCAAAATTTACGTGGTGGTCATTTTCGTGTGGACGACCATCGCAGGATTATGCTTCACCTTCTCCTTACTTCCTGGTCCCGAAAAATTGGTTTATCTTAGAAAATTGTACATGTACAATGTTGATCTGAATTGCGTACAAGGTTTAGCGGTTATATATTTCAAAACAGTGCATGATATTTTCGTATCAGTGGGCATAATTATCATGAACACGATATCAATAAGGCATATCAGAAGCAAAGTTCACGCGTTGACTCAATCGTTCAGCAATTCGAGGGCATACAAATTAGAAGTGAAATTATTTTTCCAATGTTTGATAACAAATGGTTTACTAGTCCTGGTGTGTTTCATGTATACCATGTTCTTCTTCATGGGATATATCATGAGCTCGGGGATGGTACTTTCCATGAATCTATGTTGGATTTCGTATCACGCTTCGTTCCCGTATATTTATCTTTTGACCAATAAGGACTTCAGGGCAATGCTCATGAAGTTAACTAAATGCTGACTTTTGATGTATAAAAATAAATTTCATTTAGTGGATTATCTCGTCAGTTTATTCACATTGAACTACAAGGAATGTCAACTTTGTTTACGTAGAAGAGCTATTGATAATACATTTTTCGTGAATCTCTGATACATTCTCCAAAAAAAGAAACGGAAATTGAGAATCAATTTCTGTGAGCATCCCATCAGGAATGAGAAACACGAAAAAATCTCACCCTGATTTTTTTACATTATTTAAAACAACTTTTGCTGCTGAGTTGTTGACATTTATTTCTCAAAGAAATGTTACTTCACTGATACATGGGAGTATGGAGTCGCAAAAATTAAATAATTTTCAATAGTTAAATTTTTTTCAAATGCTGTTTTTCCGCAAAGAGTTGACATGTACAACATGCACGTGCGACATAATTCCATGATTTACTATAGAGCAGCTAATTGTTCGATAGTGTCACCACAGCACGACACAGAAAGCATTGCTGAGAGAGAACTGTCATCAATTTGATTGGTCGAAAAAATTTCTCAATTTTTTAGTTGTTCTGGAAAATTCTCTGGCTTAGGCTTAGGCTTGGGGTTGGCCTTACGCTTCGACTCACGGTTAGGAAGGAGTAGACTACAATTTTTCGACCAATCAAAGTGATGATATAAATTTTTTCGACCAATCAAATTGATGACAGATCTCGCTCCGCAACGCTCTGTGCACGACACACATTACCATTGTTACATCAGCTCTCACCTCTGAAGTCTATTACTCAAGAGATGAGATAAAGCTCTTAATTCGTACATTTAAAAAACTTCTTGGCTAAATTGATTGGTAACCTGCTTACCATTTTTTCAAGAATAAATTTTTTCTTTGAAAGGCACTTCGAAGAAATTTGAACTGAAAACTCATACCCACTTTGGTGATGCGTCTGGAGAAATATTTTAACATCAAATTTCGAAAAAATTTTTGGTAGGTGATAACGATCCTTTTCGTATTTTTGCAGTCGTTGTTCATGGTGTTAAGTATTCCATGCAAATAAAACTTTTTCCTGGTGGCTTAATTGTGGCTACACGTTTACTTTTTTCACTATCCCGAATGCTCCTGGTTTGTCATGACAGCTGCATCAGGTGCTTCTGGCTTGGACATTATTCATTTCCTTTTAGTGGTCACTGAAAATTTTCTTTGCTGCTTTATCATACATGTGGAAAGGTTTCTTACAGAACTAATTTTATATTAATTTTGTCATTAATTTTTTCATATTAATTGGTTTTCCAGATCCACATTGTGTGTTTTCGAGAAATTAGAAGTCTTTTTGGGGTTCGATTAGGCTGAACTTTGATCTAATAGTCTGTTTATCTGGAAGTGCTTGTAAATATTATTGGAGTGGAAGGCAAACTTTCTCAAGAATTTTACCACTTTGTGCTTAACCGCATGCCGCCTAGAGCTGGGAACTCTTACTATTTTTTAGTAAAAAAAATCCTGCATTAAAACCTATGTGTAATTGACTTTGAGGACTTAAAGGACGGACTATATATAAAGCCTTTTACAGCTTTTTAGATATGTGATAAATTTTTGTGAATCTACGGTCTTTGATATTCGTTCTATTGAGACAAAGCGCTTTCTTGCTGTCAAAACGGCTAATGTTACACACGTACATATAAATTAACTTATTCTCGAAGTTCATTCATCAACTATTATTGATTAATAATAGTAATAATTAATGCGAGCTTATACATTAATTCTGCAAAAGTGTTCATCATCAATTAATATTTTCACATAAAAGTGTACCACCCAAACCAAAAAAACGATTAATCCGGTTGTGACTTTTGGAGATTGGATACAGGTTCCGGTATGAATAAGTTTCTTCAGGTTCCCGTCACAGGTATCCGTCTCTTGATAAATTCTACGATTTGTCAGAGAAATCGACATTTTTCTATGGTTTCATTTTCACCTATTGGGTTGTTTTTGAATTCTTCCAACTCGCAATATTTGAATTTTGAAGAAAGATCTATCCTCCCGGAATCCATCTCACAACCCCGGATATGTATAAAAATTTCATTTAAAAAACATTTTCGATCAGTGGTTGTCAATCTCCACCGTTTACATGCTTTGTAAGTTCATCAGAAGTTGAGTTGCCGCTTAAATATTCTGATATGCATGCATCATAGATCGAACAGATTCGTATCTGAAATTTTTTACCAGTAAATAGTTTTTTCCTACATGCAAAAAGGGACAATTTACGATGCCCGGGAATTCTTTTATTAATATAACTAGAGTGGGCCTGTCAGTCAACTTTTTTGCTCCGAAGGAAAAATCGGCCCTGGTTTGGTTTTCTCTTTCCTTTTAGTAAATAAAACATGGTTCACTACAAATTTACGTATTTTTACTTTCGCGGATTGGGCGAATCTATTCGCTATATTTTCCACTATGCCGGCGTCGATTTCGAAGACGATCGCATACAAATGGAAGATTGGATGAAGCATAAATCCAGTGAGAGAGGATAAACAACTTTTTAGATGACGGGGCTACCAAATGGCCGAAATTTGCATTTTCCAGGCATGCCCATGGGTCAAGTCCCGGTGTTGTACGTTGATGGAAAAGAATTGTGTCAGTCGATGGCCATCGCTCGTTATTTAGCCAAAGAATTTGGTAAGTTAGCATTTGAGAGGTGAGCAGTAAATAGTTTCAGATCAGTCGACAGACTTTAAAAAAAACAGTACAAAATCATAGTCCTATGACTTTGTGCCATAGCATGGTCCATGATCCTCCACCGTATCTTGGTGAATATAAAAAAATATAAAAATATATACAAAAATATAAAACAGTACTTGATTTTCACTTACATTTTTATGATATATAAGTTTTTTTTACATTTTTGTATAAATAACATGTATTTTATGAAGTCACATGCTAAATGTTTTCTGACATTTGCGCGATTTGTTGCAATTATTTCTTCATTCAAATGAATATTGCGCAACAATTTCGATTTTATTGCTTCTTTTTTACGGTATTGAAGCCAAATACGCTATTTTCAATAGTTTCACTACATGTTTTGGTACAGTTAAATCGACTTGATAACCTCCGGCAGATCTTGATCGACCCTGACTATACTGTTGCTGACTTCCTGCAGATTTTGAATTTCAGGTAAAAATGGAATGTCATCATAGAAATGAAAGTGATGTTGTAGATTAGAGCTTTAAAAGTGTTGATCAATGTAAGAAATAGTTTCGTAGTACAATTTCAGTGGTGTGCAATGCCACACTCGACAGTAACTCCGAAACTATGACGTTTCTTAGAATGGGACATTCTGACGCCTGATTATTTTTTCTTTGGACGGAAAAATGATATGCTGTTGCTACGAAGTGTTAAAATGATATTGCAGCGGAAAGAATTTTTATTTTTATATTCTTACTGCATATGAAAAGTTGCTTTGATAGAAGCAAATATGCGACGCTCCTGCCTGCCCCGAATCTTTTTTGTTCAATGCTTCTGATGCTTGAATCTAAATATCCTTACTGCTTTTCACTTTGTTTGTCTGACTTATTTATCCAAATTTTGTTTTTTACTTTGTCGTTATTCCATTTGTACCATACAAACTGAAGCTGATGTAAAGCATAATTCAAACGTTGTTAATGATGAATAGGATCAAAACCACACATGTTCATGGCAGTTTCTTGGGATTCCTGACTCTCGGAATCAACCCTGTCTGACACTCCCAGAAGTTTCATTTTTTGAGGGTTTTCATACTAATTGATGTTTTTCCTCAAATATATGTTGCAAATAAATATATTGAGTATAAAAAATATGACTTTAAAATGGTTCAGTGCACTTCGAAGACTTGAGTTGGAAATATCATGTAAAATGCCGAAAATCATCAGAAAAATTTTGATTTTTTTGTTGGAACTCAAAGAGCACCTGACAAACATCGTTTTGAACTGTCATGATCAATTCCGACTGATTTATGAGCACTGGGTCTAACCCCCAAAAATTTCCGTGATTGGAATCATTGATGATTTTTGACATGACAATTTTTAGGTTTAGTTCCATCGGACAACTTTCTCGCCGCAAAGGCAGACATGATCGTCGATGGCTTGCGCGACCAATACCCTCTTTTGGCTAAAATGTTCCCCGCTTTGAGAAATGACAAAGACGAGGAGGCCGTAAGTCCACTGGCTGCCATTGTGCTCAATCATCAGTCTTAGCAGGAGATTGAGAGCGAAGTGTAAAAAATTCTAAAATGGCATGGTCTCTTAATGCGTGTGAAATCTTAAAAAATCGACCACCGTTTGTCAACGAAAGTTTCATGATTCGCTGGCGAAATCACCTACTTTCTAGAACGTTCACTGTGTGGTTCGCCGGCCAAATTTAAGATGCTCCAAGGTCTGTGGTGCAGGGCAGGCCACTTTTTTATGGGCGGTTCATCGATGGTCGACCGACTGAAGAAAAAAATGAATATAATCTTTCACTCGTAAAGTCCGAAAAAATGGTTGAACGATTAGTAACCGTTGTTCAAATCACAGTAAAAGCTGCATTTATAGCGCAAAACCGAAAAAATGCTTCTATTTTCACCGTGGAAAAACATACTTTGCTCATAAATTGTTTAATTTATTGATTCTATAGAATTCTAGATAAAAAAATTTCGTAAAGAAATTTTCGCTGTCTTTGTGGAACCGGCTCCTGCTGGACAACAGTGGAAAATTTTGGAAGATTCAGATTTATGTCAATATCAGACCAAACATAATCATAGCTCTAATTTTTGACAGATACACTGTTTCTGCAAACGATCCTACTCTAGAACTTCAACATTTTTTTTGTGCAGCACGAAGTTTGGGCCGAATACAAGGAAAAACACATGCAGTCCTTTTTGGACATGTACGAAAAATTTTTGACGGACAACGGGGGCCAATTTTTCGTTGGCGAAAAAGTTAGCTTTTCCAAAGTTTGCATGAATTCTAACTATGCAGCGAACCAAACTTTACAGATTTCGTGGGCCGACATTTTCGTGGCTGAACGTTTGGACTTTTTCACTCTTTTGAACGGCAACGATCCGAGCTTTATGGATAAACACAAAAATTTACTGGCGTTGGTCAAACGTGTCAACGAAAATCCACGCATAAAGGAATATGTGGCGAAACGTCCCATTTCGAAAATGTAGATTCAGAATTTGATCTGATGAAAAATTATGCTGTTGTTTCTCGAACTGCTTTTAATCAATATTATTTGTCATACGCGGCTGATGAAACCAAATTTTATAATGGCAGGTCAGAAGCATGGTTCAAAAGATGTTCCACATAGAAGTGCTATCTTAGAATTACCGGAATAAGATTGATTTTTAGTTCTTTTGCGCTGTCGCAAAACTAACGTCAGAATTTTATGCAGTTCTCAGAATAGTTGAGCATATTTGTTCCGGAAGCAACTTTTCCAAAAAAGAAAATTATGTACTTCGAATAGTTAAACAAGTAAAAATTATTACTCTATGAAGAACCGAGTGCGGAATTTCACTTCGAGCACAACAGGATGCATATTTGGTGTTATTTGTTCTGAGTAATTGATTAAATTTTATTTTACATCAATTTGCCTGTGTAGATACAGATGTAATCATAAAATGCACGTTATTTTAGAAATTTCAGTGCAAAAAAGTGGGAAAGTTATTTAGTGAGCAAAATTAAGATGAACGGTGAAGAAGTATTATAATAATTATTTTCAATTTATTAATTATTTACTTATCATAGATTAATGTTTATTTTAATAAGTTATTCAGTTATTCAACTTATTGTTAATTAATATTTATTTCAAGTAATTATTTAACTTATTTATTAGTGTACTTAATATCAATTATTTAACTGAAATAATTTATTGTAAAATCATGTGAAACTACTGACGACTCCTTAATTTTTGTGTTTACAAACTGAAAGATTTCGTTTAGTCTTTATTTTTAGTGGTGATCAACATCAGATTTGGAAGAAAATTGTTGACTTTTTGCTGGCTGCAACTATGTCAGCATCGAAACTTTTGCAAGTGAACTATGTATTCCATATGAAATATGATATTTCACGCCGAAGATAGGTACGACGAGTAAGCTACAATTCAAGAGGTTGTTATTCAGCGTACACGAGAATTATTCAGAAAATTTTATTAAAATAATCACATAATGCACATGTCATTCTGATTACATTTATTTCTTCCAATCTAAGGCCCAATTCAGAAGTGCAGTTGCCGATTGTTGCGGATTGAATCCTAGGAATCGGCGACAATCCCAGGATTTTTCGTTTCTGAATAGGGTTTAAAGCAACAGCAATAATTGAAGATTTTTCGGGATAAAATTTCAACAGGATCAAGAGCATGCAAATGGTAGTTGATAAATGAATGGCGCTTAGAATTAAGGAGTTCGCATTATGATTTACACCAACGATGCACACTTCTGATTCGTTCATTCAAAAAAATTCGGGGCTAATTTGATTGGTCGGCCGCTTATCTCATTTTTTAAAGAAAATATTGAAGGAAATTAAGACACGATTTCTGGTAGGATTCAGCTTTCGTGTGATGAGTAAAAAATTAACACCACCTGAAAATCACATATTTTGGCGTAGCTTGATGCGCTGCGAAAGAAAATGATATTCATTTCGTCTGAAAGTTAAAACTCGCATAGCTACAGTAATACAAAAGTCGAAATGTTTTGAATTTTTCCATTTCTGATATACACTTCTTTTAACTTTTGCAAGTTTAGGTGCATCGGACATCACGTTTTGTAAATTTAGCCAGTATTAGGCGAATGAATAGGCTGCAATATACTCTAGAATTCATTTGTAATAAGTGCATATTGAGTAAACAGGGTAAATAGGGTAAATAGAGTAAATATCAAATTTTGAGAGCAAAAATTGTCAGTCTTTTCACAAAAATCTCCATATCTGCTGCTAAAGCTCAGAAGCTGCAAAAATTTCCTTATACAATAGGTTGTTTACAATATCTTCTACCAGTCGACAAAAAATGGCAAAAATTCATGTACTGCTAGAGAACTAAATGTACAAAGACTGCTAACTATTTAAGTACATAAATTTCAATTTTCAAAAACTTCAGCAACCAAAGTTGACTTTTTTGTGAATTTTAGGTCCAGCTTAGATGATGGTGAAGTATTGGGAGTAAATATAATTATAAAAACAAGACACAGCAAGCTTTTGAAGCAATCGGTTTAAAATTTTTTCCCTCTGCAAGTTCGGATCACTTTCCCTCTGCAAGTTCGGATCATTTATAAGTGACAGGTTTCTCACCGTTGCTTCTGCTTGATTTTCCTCACATAAATTGTCTGTTTTAGCAGGATATCATACTCGGTTCCTTGGGCTCCATGATGACGACTTGTTTCCTATGATCAGAAACTTGCCCCTTGTAGAAATTCCTCTTTGGATAACTGTCCATTTTTCGTGCATAAGTCTGGGTATCATTTCAGCATCAAACTTTTTCTCGGTACGAATTTGTTCATTCAACGAGTTCAGTTCAACCAGTTTCTGGGTTGCTGTGAGCCTGTTGCATGTTCTTCAAATTTTGAGTATCCATCTCTCTTAAAATATGGGTGGTTCCTTCAGTCTAGAAGCTTGTAATGCTTCATGAAGATCTGGCAGTAACAGTGTCAAATGGACTGCTTCGTAATAGATGCACCAGCTCAAAATAACTTATTTATTGTCCAATCACTTTTGACGCGAAATCAAAGATACTACCGTTATTCAATGTCGACTCAAATATCCATTGAAGCGAGGAAGACTGCTATAGATGCATGTAGCAAAAAACTTGGAACAGTCCGTTTGATGAAATTGAAATTTCTCAACTAAAATAGTTATTTGCAATTGTAGATTTAGCACACTAGCAATACGTCAAGTTTCGTATTTTTTAGTAGGCAACAAGGAGACATCGTGAACTATCTACTGCATAGCGAAACTTTCGATTCTTTTGAGTTTTAGCAGTATAGATATAGTCATTTTTGTGCAAAAATGCACATTTTTCACCCCTCTTACAGTCGAATTTTTGACATTTTAAAACTTCCCGAAAAGTATAAAATTCAAAACAAGGAAAACTTTTTCATACTAAATTATAGAGCACTGTATTCCGCTGCTAATGAATGCTTAACCATAAAGTTGGTTCATCCCTGGGCCGATACATTCAAAGTCTCCTTAATAGGCAAAGGAGCTAAAAAATGCGGGAATTCCCAACTTTGGGGTATTCGCGAATTCTTTTTTAATGTAAGATTACAAAACTTGTTCAAATATTTCACTTTCGAATTTTACAAAGTTGTGATTCTCCCACAATGGAGCTTACCATTGTCAGAAAACTCAATCATACCAGGATTTTTAAATTTCAAGATCTGCGACCCCTTAGCAGTACATGAATTTTCGCAATTTTTCGTCAACTGATAGAAGATATTGTAAACAATCTATTTTATAGAGAAATTTTTGCGACTTCTGAGCTTTAGCAGTAGATATGGTGACTTTTGTAAAAAAAATTGCAATTTTTAATCTTAAGCACCGTTGTACACTTGATACGCACCTTACACTAATGAATTCTACAATAAATTGCAGCCCATTCATTTGCTTAATAAAGGCTAAATTTACAGAACGTGATGTCTGACGCATCTAAACCTGCAAGAGTTGAAAGAAGTGTATATCAAAAATCGAAAAATTCGGAAATTTTCTTTTTTTTTGTCTTACCGTAGCTATGCGAGTTTTGACTTTCGGACGAAATGCATGTCATTTTCGTCCTAACGCAACAAGTGGCACCAAAATATGTGATTTTCAGGCACGCAGCCCCCATATAAGGACGCTAAATTTTCTCAGAAAGTGTGTCTCAAACGTTCAGCTTGGAAATCCTCTTTCTGTCGGAAGGATAACTGTAATTTTTCGAAACTGACTGACAGTAACCTCCAACCGAAGCAAATGGAACGAAAAATTCGGTTACATTCGGTCGGTCGCATTCCGTTCCATCAGAAAAGGCAAGTGTAAATGACTCCATACCCTTTGATCTTGGTGATGCACCTGGAGAAAATTTTGAGCATCACATTTCGAAGATAACTATTTTGTCCTCGTGATAATGATCTTTTTCGTATTTTTCCAGTCATCGTTATGATTATAAGTATTCCATGCTAGATGACCATTTCTCGGTGGTTCACTTTTTTATCTATTTCGAATGCTCTTATGGCCTGTTATGACAGTTGACAGTTGCATAAGGTGCTTCTGGGAAAATACTCATTTTCTCTAAGTGTTTACTCAGAATTTTATTTGCTGTTGTATCATAGATGTGGAAATGGCACTCAATAAATCTAATTTTATATTAATTTTGTCATTAATTAAATCCTGGTGATTATTTTTCCGTACCCACATTTTTAGAGAAACGAGTTTCTATGGCGTTCGACAAGACTGAACTATAGTCTGTTATCTGGAAATGCCTGTAAATATTATTGAAGTGGAAAGAAAACTTTCACGAGATTTTTACCGCTTCCTGCCTAACCATATGCCTCCTAAAGCTGGAAGTGTGTGAGCCCAGTAAACTAACCCTAACTATTTCTAGAGTAAAAAATGCTACAGTAAAGTCTTTGTGTAAAAGACGTAAAAGACGGGCTAAATCTCTATGTAAGATCTTTTCGAGTTCTCTATAGTCTGTTTTTTATAAAATGCTTCCATATAGAAAAGTGACACAAATCAGATCTGTCGTCAAAATCGTTTACATAGAGTTCTTGCTGTAAAATTTTCTACTCGAAAAACTGTTGAAGGTAAGATCAATATGCTGACAAATTTCCAGTGCTATTGTTTATCAGCAAATCGTGAAAATCTGAATTGCTACTTGCTTTCTACTTTCATTATTTAGAAGCATTTCAAGAAAAACAGACTACAGATATGTTATCAATTCTTGCTGTATGCAGTTCTTTGCTTTGATATTCGTTTTTATCAAAACAGCGCTTTCTTGCTGTCAAAACCGCTAATGCTCTACTCGCACATCTAAATTAACTTATTCTCGAAGTTCAATTTGATTATTGATTAATAAATAATAGTAATTGATATGAACTTTTACATTAATTCGGCAAAATTATCGCCGTTCAATATGATCACATTGAATTTCAGACACCGAACCTGCAAGTGACTCCGGTTGTGACCTTTCGAGATTTCGTACAGCTTCCAGTATGAATAGATTTCTCCTGGTTCCGGTTCTAGGTAACCGTCACTCGATATTCTATGATTTTTCATACAAGACGACTTTTTTCTATGGTTTAAGTTCCACCTATTAGATTGTTTTTGAATGCCTCAAACTCAAAATTTTCATGAGATTCATTTTCCCGAAATCTATCCTAATACCGCATATTTATAAAAATCTCATTTTCCAAAAAAAATTTCGATAAGTGGTTATCAATGTCGATTTTTAAGTTTATTAGGACTTGAGTTGTCGCTTAAATTCTCTGATCTGCGTCACAGATCAAACAAATTGTTGTCTCAGATTTTTTACCAGGACCGGTTTCTCAAAGAAAAACTCAAAGCCACATTCGTCAACGAAGTAAATTCGTCAGCAAAATTTTTTAATTTGTTGACGAGATTGCGCGAATCTCATTTTTTGGGTTTTCCAGAGCTTCTGAAATATTTTTGATTCATTGACAAAATTTCATCAAGGATCTCGTCAATGAACTTTGGTTCGTTAACGAATTGATAATTGTGATTTGCAGTAATACAAGTGCTTTCAATTTTGCTGATTTGTCAAAGTGGTTACTGTATTTTAGATTCGTTTCTGTTTTTTCGTTTCTTCGTCTATTTTTTTTTTTAATTTTTGCGGGTACACCTACCCATTTTCCTATAGCCGGAAAGGCAGGCTTTACAGGACTATACGGTCGTACAAGTGCCCACCTTGTATGAGAAGCGCTTTTCGGGTGCTTTTTACCGCCTAGTGGAGGCCACATTCCACAGGCCGGCGTCTGCCTGACAAGCAGGACTTGATCGGCTGCCTACCTCATAATGGAATAGGCCCACCTCCTCATTTGCCGCACTATCGCCAACATGCCAACTGGGCTGAGTGGACCCCGGCAAGCAGCCTTCCAAGCTCGCCTACACAATTTATCTACCCCGAGAGGATGAAAGGCTGTGTCTGCCTGGGCCAGCTACCAGAAATTCAATTTCGGGTTACACCCGGAATCGAACCTGGTTCTTGAGACTAGCAGTCAGAGGCGATAAACACTAGACCAAGACGGCCTCTTCCTCTATTTGCCTAGCTTTCGCATTGCGCCCAACGAGAAGTAGCATCGGGAATCAGCATTCCTTTGTGAAAATGAAATATAAAGTTTTTTTTGATTTTAAGAAACTAATTTGATACCAATTGCACAATTTATAATTTTCTCATTTCAATCTCATCCTCAATATTCATCATCTTCCTTGACTGCCCATGACCCACCACTTTGCTTAAGCTTATAAAATAAGACAGCTTCTTCAAACATAATTGTTCTTTCAGGGTAGATTGAAGCTTTAATTTTCGCTTACCATTCAACTTTAAAAATATGTCCCAAAAGATAAAAAACTGTTGCATTTCCGAAAGAAGAGGATAAAAGATAAATTGAAAGAAGTGGATGAAAAAATAATAGGAAAAAACACATTGAAAGGAACAAAATTGGCGAAGCACATTAAAACATTGGAACATAGAATACAAAAACAATTACAAAAAGAGGACTATCGATTTTCATCCTCTTCTTTCTACAATAAAAAACGGCTGTTATGATTAGTTAGAGATGTTCGAACGTGTTTAATTAATTTTTCGTGAATAAATTAAAAATCTCGACAGGAAAATATTTAGGGAGCTTTGAAAAACTCACAGCCACATTTCATCAAGAAAATTAAAAAATTTCGTCAACGAATTGAACATTTGCTCAGTGAAATCTCGTCAACAAAATTTTCTTCAGGAAACCCAAAAAAATATTTCTTCAACGAAGTACTGAAATTTCGTCAACGAACTGCCGATTTGAATTAATCTCACCAGCTTTGAGACCCAGAAAATGGTGTTTTGCAGCATGCAAAAAAAAAAGAAAATTTATGCTGCCTGGAAATTCCTTTACTCATAACTAGGGTGGGCCTGTCAATCAACTTTTCGTTTAGAACAAAAAATCGGCTCTGATTGGTTTTCTCTTTCATTTTAGTAAAGAAAAAATGGTTCACTACAAATATACGTATTTTAACTTGCGCGGATTGGGCGAATCTGTTCGCTATATTTTCCACTATGCCGGTGTCGATTTCGAAGACGATCGGATACAAATGGATGATTGGATGAAGCATAAATCCAGTGAGAGAGGATAAACAACTTTCTAGATGACGAGGGTACCAAATGGCCGAAATTTGCATTTTCCAGGCATGCCCATGGGTCAAGTCCCGGTGTTGTACGTTGATGGAAAAGAATTGTGTCAGTCGATGGCCATCGCTCGTTATTTAGCCAAAGAATTTGGTGAGTTAGCATTTGAGAGGTGAGCAGTAAATAGTTTCAGATCAGTCGACAGACTTAAAAAAAACAGTACAAAATCATAGTCCTATGACTTTGTGCCATAGCATGGTCCATGATCCTCCACCGTATCTTGGTGAACTTTGACTCGATTGTTGCTGACCTCAAGCAGATTCAAATTCCATATGGAAAAGATGATGGATAAAGTTCGTCAAGAGTAGAGAACAGAAAGTCGTCATGAAAATTAAAATGATGCTGTAGATTGAACCAGTAAATAGTTTCATCAATTTGAATAATAGATATTGAAGAATTTTTTGGTAAAGAAAACTAGAAAAATTAGGAAAAAATGCAGTTGCCACACTTAACAGTCATACCTGTACTTGGGGGGGGGGAGTTGGGGGGGACCCCTCCCCCCAAGTTGGCCAACCATATACCCAACCCCCCGACCCCCCCCCTAGTTTGGAAAAAATTTAATAATTTGCAAAAAAGTATATGTTTTTTTGGCCTTTTTGGGAAAAATTTCGACTTTTTTCGACCCCCCTCCCCCCAAGTTTCGGATTTACCCCCCCCCCCCCAACTGGTCGAAGGTCTTACAGGTATGTTAACAGTAAATCACTCTTTTCTAAGAATGGGACGTTTTAGCGCCTGATTACTTCTTTCTTTAGAAGGGAAAAGTGATGACGAGTGAAAGTGATACTTCAGTTGAAAGATTTTCAATTTTTATATTCTCATTCCATATGAAAACTTAAATTCTGGGTGAGCCCTATTGTTTTGATCTAAGCGAGTATAACGTTCCTGCGTGCCCTATTTTCTACTTTTCTTTGTTCTGTTTTGTCTTTAATGCTTCTGACGCTGAACTTTAAATATTTGTATCGCTACTCCTTTTCAATTCGTTTGTTTGATTAATAGTATTTATCCATATTTGATTTTTTACTTTCTTCTGATTCATTCTGTAGGCTACAACCTGGGCCTGATGTAGTGCATAATTCACACGTTGTTTATGCTGAATAAGATTACCATACATGTTTCTGGGGCTTTTTGAGGTTCCTGACCCCGAACGGAAACCTGGCTGACCCCGGGCGGAATTTTGCCTGACAATCCCCAAAAGTTCCAAGTTTTGTGATTTTTATACCATAAAATGTTGAAGTAGACTCTTTTCAAATAAATGTTTCAAATAAATATATTGAGCATGAGACTAGATGATTTTAAAATAGTTCAGTGCTCTTTGGAGGCTTAACTAGGAAATATCATGTAAAATGCTGGAAGCTATCACGAAATTTTTTTTATTTTTTGTAGGAACTGAAAGAGCACACTGGCGAACATCGAAAAACGAAGTTTTAATAAATGATTTCTGGGAAGTTCTACCTTCCCTATGATAAGTTGAAAATAAATCGTATCTCAAAATGTAATATTTTAGTTAATTTAGTGCGCCGAGTTTCACGATATAATTGGTTTTGCTTGAAACCGAAAATTCACATCGTTACAGTATGCCAAAGTTTGAAAATTGATGTATTTTTGGCATTTTCAATGGTATTGCTAGCCAAGCGATATTTCAGGATAGAATTGATCCTATTTGATGAATGAATATTCATTACAGAGCAGAGAAAAAGCTCTCTTGTGAATTAATATCAACAGTACATTTTCTCAGGAGTTTCAAAAATGAGTCGTCAAAATTGAGAAAAAATTTTTTGTGTGCACTCCCATGCAACTTCCGATCGGATACCGTAGAATTTTGTTTTCCTATTTCATAGCTCACGCATTTTTACTGCATTGGCTAAACTTTTATCAAGATTTTTGTACCGTTTTAGGAGCTGCACAGCTCTGATGAAGGCATATCTATGGAAATTGCTCAGAAGTCACTGCATTTTTCAAGTGACCCTTGTCTACCCTTTGTGATAAATTTATTATATGTACTATAGAATTATCAAACACCTAAGGGACTATAGTTTGATGTACTAATGGTTCCACAAATGAACATTTCACACTCTGCAAAAAAGTTTAAATTGTCGAAAATGAAGAGCAAAAAAAAAATCCTGTTTAGGGGCACTCCGGGGCACCTTCACCAACAATGCCGAGGAATTATATATTTTTAAACTTAAGTTCATACATTCGTACAGTAGCTGTGAAAGTAAAATCGTCCTTGCCGCGCACCGTTTTGAGAGCTGTAGAAATTTGGATACACTGAACTGTCATTCAAATATTTTTCGAATCTGAATAAATGCCCAACCAATTAAGTTCTGGGAAAATAGGATGCTTCTCATGTGGCTCGAAGTCCTGATAAATTTTCATCAATCTAGGTTTTGATGGCTGCTGAACAAAGTGCCTCAAATAAAAAATCCGAAAATTTCGAAATTCATTAACAGGAAAACGACAAGAGTTATACAAATGCTTTTTGCTGCATTGGGAAGGCACTGCAATCTACTATCACTTGATCTATTTTTGTGACAAGCATTATGGAGGGAGCACTAGCATCGATTTGATTGGCAATTTCATCATCAATTTCATTGATTGAAAAAATTCATAGCGTTAATTTGATTGGTCGGAAAAACGTAGTTTACTGCATCTTAACCGCGAATGTTAGCCTAAGTCTAAGGCTAAGCCAAAGTCAAAGCCTAAGCCTAAGCCTAAGCCTAAGCCTAAGCCTAAGCCTAAGCCTAAGCCTAAGCCTAAGCCTAAGCCTAAGCCTAAGCCCAAGCCTAAGCCTAAGCCTAAGCCTACGCCCACGCCCACGCCCAAGCCTAAGCCTAAGCCTAAGCCTAAGCCTAAGCCTAAGCCTAAGCCTAAGCCTAAGCATAAGCCTAAGCCTAAGCCTAAGCGTATGCCTTATCCTAAGCCTAAACCTAAGCCTAAATCTACGCCTAAACCGAAGTCAAAAAATCAGTCAGAACGAAACTCAAAAATTCGATAAATTTTTCCGATCAATCAGGTCGATGCTACTGCTCTCTCCGCAATGCTTAATATTTTGTGTGGCCGACATCAGGTGATGTGGAACAGACTGCCTCCAACTATATAGCACTTTCTCACAGCTTATAAGATTGGCTTAATTTTGTAATATTAAACTCGCAGCTTCGATTTTCTTCAATCAAGTTTCTGAAGTGAGGAAATTTTGTTGTGCCTCTTTTGAGGCACCCTGTGGCCCATCCATTGTAAGTAGATCGATGACATTTTAAAAGTGATTCGACTTGCATCTTTTCTTTTTATTCGTCTAACATTAATGTTTTAAAGTTTCTCTGCATCTCGTTGATGGCATATTGAGTGAAATAAATCAGCATTTTTGTATCAACTTTCAGGATTTACACACACCTACAACTCCCAAAACGGTACATTAATCTGATTGAAATTTTATCACAATATGTTGGGCATGGCTACAGAAATGAAGAAAACGATTCTGCGGCATCCTATGGGAAAGTGTTGAGGCAACCTTTTCCCGCTGCTCGGGCTTCAGTAAAAGTCCGGGACTTGAACCCGGGACCTTGCGGCTACCGTCCGCACGCTCTAACCAACTGAGCCAACCGAGCAGCGGGAAAGGCGCTCTCATTTTGCAACAATCCGTAGTTGACGTGGCTGCTGTGGCCACTCTCAACAAAAGTGCCCAAGTAGGGCTCCAAAAGACTTTTTCGTTTTGACACTTCAAAACTGCATTAAAAGTGTAAAGTAAAGGTTTTTCATATCTGAATATAGACCATTGTCTTCAGCATGTAATGAATATTTGGCTTGAGAGTAACTCCTTTTCTGAGCTGTGACATTTCGAAACATGTATACAGACTGTAAAATGTCAAAAAATGCAAAAATTCTAAACTTCAGAGTACTGTAGCTATACGAATTTCGACTCTTATGCAAAATGAAGGTTGTCGCGATACTTAGAGTGTGAAACTGATCGTAAGTTCTCATTTTCAGATATTATATTAATTTTCATGTTATGATAGGTCAGTGTGGAACAGAAGGCAGAATCTCTCAGAAATCGTGTCTCCAAGTGTTATGATATATTTCGTCTAATCTCTGAGCGATTGGAACCATGGATCATTTTTCCCATGGCACTTTTTAGGTTTGGTTCCATCGGACAACTTTCTCGCTGCAAAGGCAGACATGATCGTCGATGGCTTGCGTGACCAATACCCTCTTTTGGCTCATGTGTTCGCCGCTTTGAGAAATAACAAAGATGAAGAGGCGGTTAGTTAACTGGCTGTCATGGTGCTCATTCATTAGTCTTAGCAGGAAAATGAGAGCGAAGTATAATCAAGTCTAAAATGGCATGGCCTGTGCATGTGTGGAATCTTTGAAAAAAATGTCCAGCTGACTCTGGAGCTGAGTCAACAAAGCTCGTGAAATTAACCCGTTTCTTGTTCATCAGCAAAATTTTCACCATTCGCTGGCAGAATCATCTATTTGGGTTCTAAAAAACAAATTCGCCATCGAAATTTTCAACGAAAATTCTGTATTCTCGGCTCTACATAAGCCCACTACCTGGTTTACTGGTGCAAAGTAATGGAGCTCCAAAAGTCTGTCGTGTAGAGCAGGTTGCCTTTTTGTGGGTTGTGGTCATCGATAGTCAGAACTGATCAATCAGAAAAAAATTTGAATTTTTCTTTCAAAGTCAACAAAATGGTTACACGATGTTCTTCAATACACCATATAAGCTGTATTTATAGCCCAAACCGAAAAAAGAATTTTATTTTTAGTTTGGAAAAACATATTTAGCTTGTGAATTATTTAATTTATTGATTTTATAGAACTTTAGAAAAAAATTTCAGACAAAAAACTGATATTGCTTGCGAAATTTTTTACTGTCTTTGTAGAACCGGCTTCTGATGAACAAGGTTGGAAAATTTGGGAAGAGGCAGATTTCTGTCAATCTCAATCACATCAAACATAATCAACTTTTGCTAACGATCCGGCTCTGGGAATTCCTGATTCGTTTTTTTATGCAGCACAAAGGTTGGGCCGAATACAAAGAAAAACACATGCAACCCTTTTTGGACATGTACGAAAAATTTTTGACGGACAACGGGGGCCAATTTTTCGTTGGCGAAAAAGTTAGCTATTCCAAAATTTGCATAAATTCTAACTAGGCAGCAAACCAAACTTTTCAGATTTCGTGGGCCGACATTTACGTGGCTGAACGTTTGGACTTTTTCGCTCTTTTGAACGGCAACGATCCGAGCTTTATGGATAAACACAAAAATTTACTGGCGTTGGTCAAACGTGTCAACGAAAATCCACGCATAAAGGAATATGTGGCGAAACGTCCCATTTCGAAACTGTAGTTTTAGAATTTGGTTTGATGAAAAATATGCTATTGTTTCTCGAACGATTTTTAATCAAAATATATTTGTCATTTCCAAAAAATACCAGTACATGCAAGTAGCATATCACGTATATTATGTTCGTGGTGAGGTCGTGATCATCCACTTAAGGCGATATCTCAATTTCTGTTCACTCCAAACATAAACCGTCCCTGAAAAATATATCGTTGGTTGACTGTCGAATTAGACATTTTTCAAATCTGAGTGGTGTATTCTTGCATTTTTATTCGATAAATTTGGTATTGCGACATATTAATTGCATGTTTAGTAAATGAATTAGACAGCGCCTTCCAAAGTCGAAATCATATAATATTGATTCATCTACTAAATCATGGCCAATGTTTACCACTACAGAAGACAAATCAGAAATTTCACGATGGTAATTTTCTTTTTCACGCATATATCATACTGCGAGGTTGCAGATACACTTTTGTCCAAAATTATGGAAGGTTCCTTGACAATTCAATGAATTTTTCCTTCATGCCAACCACTCTTTCACTTTTTTAGAGATTTAAAGGGTATAGAAATTGATTTCTTGATCTTCAGTAAGGCTGCGTTTGTCAAAATTCTGACCGCTGCATCGATCATTGCAAATTGAATGCGCTTGAGAAATTTTAAAATTTTTCTGGCTGTCCGATTTATATTTGGTTTCGACGTTATTCCATTCTGGCTCCAAAATATCACACATTTGGTGAGGAATTTTTGAGTAAAATGTCATCTCGAAAATAGTTTCTGCAGTATAACGAGAGTTTTACAAGATAACTGAATTTTACTTCTATACAACATGCGAAAATAACGCGTGGGAAAAGGTGGTGAAAAATACTCCAAACTTAAACTAGCATAAACCAAATGTATCCTCCGGCGAAAATTGCATGTGGATTGGGAGCTAAATCTCAAATCGGTCCATCCAAAAGCCGTTGTATTTTTGTTAATTTTTTTAAAACATTGAACGTTTCTAGACATCAAACTGAATTGAAATTGTATTCTGTGTACTCCACAATAATTGCATCAATGTATATAGTCAAGATAAAGTGGGAACATTTTTTGATACGATGGATTGACGTAATGTTCAATCCAATATTCTAATAATGAAGGTGGTGTGAAGAAAACCTTCTAATATCAAAAAGCAAGATTTTTGTTCCAGGCCATACGTCCCATAATGATATGCTGAGTTGTGCAGAACAGTTTTGATTTTGTGCAGTGAATAGCATTCTTGATCCTCAGTTCGAGTGAGGTTCACTTCCGAATTCCACAAGCTTTCTACGAACTCCACCGATTAGCTTACTTAGGCAGATATTTAAGAATGTGCTGTATGTTGTCACCTTTCAAACTTTGAAACATGCATTTTTTATTTGAAGGTTAAAAATTATTAAACGAACGCGAGAAGACATTGGGTCCCTTTTCCAATTGGTGCGAATCATCTTTTAACTCGACTTTAATCTTGCTAAGGGCAAGGTTGAAATCTCCAGTTAACTGAACACGAATAAGCGTTAATTAGCCGTCAAGCATACCGATTAACGTTAACATGTGCAGAAACCGACGACTTTAACACGACTTTACGCTAACTCGCTTTTATGCATATGCCCCTGAGTTTTCATCCCAACGATGGCTTAAACTTCACGCTTCCGAGGAAAATGAACCTTTTCTACCTACAAATCTAATTTTTTCTTCCTTTAGCGGCTATATATATTATTCAAATTTTGATTTGTCAACTACCATTTGGAAACAAAGACTCGTGATGCATGAGGTATGCTGAGCTTTTCTGTTTCTGGATAATTTTTCATTCTACACTAAATCATGGAATTTTGCCACATGACCGTTGTGGATGTACCACCTGCTTATAAGTTTCTCCTGCCGAAACCAACCATAGTCAAAGTTGTCATTATTCATTTATTTAAATTTTGTGCAAATAAAGTTTACTGGTAAAAAACGACCAATGTAATAGGATATCAAATGCATGAAATTTCTCTGCAAAACGCTGCCTCATCAGCCATGTTCGCAGGCAAACCACAGTGTCAATGTTAAGTTGGTATAAGTGGTGGCTAACCTGCAGATAAGCCACAACTTGTACCAGTTTCTGTTAGCAATAACCGTGTAATAATGCTCGGATTTGGCAGCTTTGCTGAATTCATGACTGACTTTTCTTCATGAGAAATCTTACATGGGCACCTCACTCAATTATACTGGTCTACTGAACGCTGGGCTGGCTACATCATACACTGCCAGGTTAACTTAACTTAGCTTACCTAACATCTGACTAAACGGAGAAGATTCCAAGATTGAACCAAGAGGCTTTAGAACATAGCTAGTTCAGGTTAGGTTAGCCAGGACGTAGTCATATGGCATATAACTGTGGTTAAAAACAGGATATTAACGGCTTTTATAATTTTATTCAAATTTATGCAAACAGATTTTCATCAAGGAATTTTCCTACATCACAGTTGGACTGGTTGAACCTCAATTTTTTCTAGTGGCTAATAGGTCATTTACTTGATTATTCACGCAGAAACTTCGAATGGATGACATGAATAGTTTTGAGACTGCCATTAAGCACGTATCAACTAAGCAGAACACATTTCTTTGACATTTCGGAGAAAATGATCGTGATTTAATTATCGTTGCAATGCCCACGTTCAAAAAACAGAATTTAGCAATTTAAGGTTTCTGCTGTTGCTTTCCGGAAATGTATTATCACGATTCTAAAATGTCAGTAGGTCACCGGGGATCAGGTTGCCTTAGCAAACTCATCATTCTTAGCATTAATAATCTTATAAAACTTCCTACGTGTTCTCATAAGATGGGTCAAAATATAGTTGCATATGATTAATAATCTTGAGACTTGGGAAGCGTTTCTGTTCCTTGTGTGTTAGGTGTTGATCATCTCAGGTCGTGTGGGTTTCCGAACAACAAGGTTATACTGGATACAAAGCTTCCACTTGACATCTTCGAACTCTCAATTTTGAATACCTTAAAGCGTGTTCACATATGTTGCATCCTACTTCAAAAGTTTCTGAATCAAGTACATAAAGACTATGTTGAAGGGCTTCCTGGGTGGCGCCGTAGCTGTCCCACCATTGGCCAATGTCGGGGTAGGTGTAACCATCCCGACCAGGGCTCAACAAAAATGGCCGGGTTCGGAACCCGTGGATTGGCTAAATCATCAATCCTACGGGTGGAATGTTGTATGTTGCTATACAACAACTACGCCCCTGGCACGTTACATATTAAATTCTGGTCAATAAAAGTATCTTGGATCATTTACTGAAATCAGAGAAAGCATGATGCCTCGAGGTGTCTTTAGAGTACAGGAAGCAGACGCCTGGATATTGTTCCATATGTTTAATCATTAAGATTCCCAAAAGTCACTCAGGAACACAGAGTTCCGATTCCTTACGTGGAGCCTGCATGAATCAGCTTGGGGATACCGAGCTAGAGAAATGTCGATTTTTATACTAAAAGTAACTCATTTTTATCAAAAAACACGGAAAAAGCTGAGTCATGTGTGAGCATTACACGCTATCACGATTTCCTTTGCCTAGTATGATACAATTTCCGTGTGTTATATCATATGCCAAACCTTATAAAAATGACATACTATACGGAATGCGATAATGTGGAATAATGTGCGACAGTCAGCTGTGATTAGAATCCAATGAGTTCGGATATTTGCCAACTGCTATGTATGTCAGCATCAACTCGAAAGTATTGCTCGAAAGTCTATGTGGTATATTTAGATTTCATGTAATGCCTTAGATGAGACCACACAATATATAGAAAAAACTACCAGTTTGTTTTTTACTCTGCTGATGAATAATATCCTACAGTATATCTGACCATGTCATCGACATAGTTCAGTTGATTAGTGTAACAATAAAGTGCTACATAAAACTACATCTGTCCTTATCAGTTGCTGGACCGGGATAATGTACTGTACGTTCCTTGATTAATTTATGAGAGCCTTATCTGGACATTCCCTACTTTTTACACGCTCCTTAAGTATCCGTTTAGTGCCATCTGTGCAGACGAAAACAGATATTTCGAAAAATTAGGTCAGTGAGAATTTGCAGGTTTATTATTTATCTTGGTCCAATTTTTTTAGCACGCACGAGTATAAGCAATCAAACAAATTCTTGCCGGTATGTTCCCTGAAAATTCTACTGAAACTGAAGATCGAACAACTGAACGAAATATAGTCGGTACGTTTTATATCATAATTTCAATGGGTATGATCATACCCTACGCCATATGCTTGTACATAATATTCAAGGAGAAAAAGTTTCAAGGCGTACCTTTCTACCGTATCGCACTTTTCATGGGAGTTGTGGATATTGGGCAGTTGATCTGCGATGGTCTATACTCCGGTTTGTGCTGCCTGGTCAAATTTCAAATGCCCTTCTTGGTAGAAAAAATCAACGATTCAACTCTAACTATGTGTTGGTTCACTTATACCATGCTAAACCACGTTTTGGCCATAAATCGTTTTGTAACCGTTTTTTGGCCAAATAAAGTCGATGACATTTTTTCCTACAAAATTACGTCAATACTGATCGCTTTGTCTTTCTTTCACGGATTCACGTGGTTCAGCTTGAATTTGTTACCCGAAGTCTATGCATCCTTTAGCGTTGAAGATTACAGTTTCATATACGATTTCACGAAGAGCAAATCTTTGTTGGTTGTCCAACTGAATGGTTATGAAGATATTGTTCATATGGCTCTCATGATAATGTGGTATACATTGATTTACATCAAGTTGAAGATGAAGGTAAGTGTCGCATGCTTAAATCGACGCATCTGGCCCAGCAGGAAAATAATGGTCAATGAGGTGGTTCAAGCACTCCAAAGCTGTACGTCCAGTCTATGATGGTACAGATGCCACCAACCCTCGTGGCTGAATGGACTAATGGACATCAATTCTCAATAAGACATTTCATAACGATTATGACCAGCTCATCAACTTATTCAGTGACTAATACGAACCATACTCCACTTTGCACGTTACAAATGCCATGCTGCTGACCATATTGAGAATCGCCATGGTAGCCACTTCAACTTAGAATTGTTTAAAATTGGGAGCATGTTCCTCGGTTACTTAGTTGACTCAGTTTGGTAGAGTGTATGGATGGTAGGGATTCAACAGGCACCCGAACCCGAATATCAGGTACCCGAGCTATTTCCAGCTGCCTGAACTCAATCCGAGCCCGAATAGTTTTGACAATTTTTTCGGATTTTATTCGGGTTTATAGAAGACTTTAGAGCAGTTATAGTCTCGAAAATCACTACATCAACAACAATATTTACTTATCATTAGTTTGTAATTGCATTTTACCAAATTAATTTTAACATACAATAATTTTTCAGCAGTTTCGCCCTTTGTTTCTCGTTCAAAATTTTCATTTATTTCGTGCACCGGAAGGCTTAAATGAGGCCAGTCATTACTTCAATACTTAGCGTCAGTATGGCGTTTTTTGATTTTACCTAATCAATGATTCTGTCAGATTTAAACAAACATCTGTTGTGAATGACATTCCATGCTCCTCTAAATTGTTAACTCTTTCTTGAACAGTTTTTCAAAATTCTTCATAAATACTTTCAATTTTTAAACAATAAAATGCCTGACTTTTTAATCAATATGATGGAATGACCTGTAAAAAATTAAAAAAACTAGAAAAGATCAGGAGTATGCTTATCTATATTTAAATAAATTTTACCCTTCCTATCAATGGAGGAAATTCAATATAATTTCAATGACTAAGTGGCAAGTCAATCTAAGGCAAGCATTTCACAAACATATTTGTCATGCATTTTTGACCGGGAGTCATTGTCTGTTCATTTTTAGCCTATAAAATGTTTCCCATTGTGACTAGTGACTGTTAGAAAATCAAAACAAAGCTTTTGATCAATAATTACTGTGTTTAGCCATGAAGTACAACACATTGCTTGAAAGACAAGTTGAAACATTTTATTACATGAGAGGCATCCACACAATGAACATAACCCATGTACAAGTATGCATATGCAATACAGTAATACAAGAAAAAAGTTTACCTATATTTATTGAATCACCCAAACTCGAACCCAAATCCGAGTAAAATTAGGACCAATACACAAACCCGAATCCAAACCGGAACCCACATAAATCAAATATTAACCCGAACCCAGACGCGAATAAATGGAAATCCACTTACCTATTACACTCCCAACGGACACAGTAGCCCCGACATATCGGGTTCATGTGCAGACTGAGCCAAGCTTTTACTGAAGACCGGAGCAACGGGAATGTGTTGCCTCAACAACCAGAGCATTTCTCTTCCAATGACCAAAACGATTTTTGAGGCAAATAATCCCAAACACTGGTGACCAAATCTATCATCTTCCAGACAGTTTCTGAAATCATTTATTCTCAGTCACACATTTTATGACTATGGTGAAACAATAGCAAATGTGACTCATTCTCAATTTTTTGTATTACTACACTGTGATATCCTCACGTCCAGAGCATTGAAACGCTCCTAACTATTTTATTCCCTGTAACCTTTATTTTGTGATATCATTATACTGTCACAAGAATACAAAATTCAGGTGGTCTTCCAGTCACAAAAAAGCAGTGATTATCTGTGAAATATTTTATTTTTTTAGAAAAATCAAATCATTAGCGAAAGCATAGCTCATAACAATAAGAAAGAAAACAAGGTGCTGATGCAAGCGGTTATCCTTTGTTCGATGGATATAACAGCAGCAACAACATATATGGTCGTTGAGCTACTACCCCATAGCCGTTGGGCATCACTGATATCCAATTACTTATGGATATTTTGCGCTGGCAATAGTCCTTTGATTTATCTGACATTGAACAGGTATAGATATTAACCTTACTTTCAGCTTTCTCCTCATGAAACTGAAGTGTTGTTATTTCTTACTAAACTTTTCATCGAGGACTGAACTTTATGGCAAAATCGTTACTTTTCAAATTTTGATTACTCGATGTTTCATCTTCTAAAAATGTTCATGATTTTCAGTGTGATCAGAGCTCGATTTATAAAAATGTTTCGCAAAAATCGAATCGTCCACAGCACGACAAATGGAACAACTGAAAATGACAAATGATTCGATTTGCATAATACATTTTAGTTGTTTCACAAAGTTTACATTAAGGATGAATGCACGGTATGGGAATTATGCAGAGGATCAGTCAACAGGGAGTGGGATAGAAATTCTTTCTCTCTCCATAACTAAGAGGAAAGTTTTCTAACATTCAAGCAGCAAATTCTTACATATTAGTCAAATATGTTGAACAATTTGCTTGATCAGAAGGTGTTACTCCTTTGGAATCAATTAGGATTTCTTCAAAAACATCGTCTTTTTCTCTCATGTTCCTTCATAATCTTCTTGATCAATACTGGGGGGTCAAGTAAGGAAGGATCTGCTAAGCGTCAATGGATATAATTTTCGGAACATAAGCTATCGATAAAAATTCTGGCATGGTTCTTGACGATTCTACTATAACCGAGACCGCGCATAGGACAACTGAACGGACTATAGTCGGCGTATTGCATATTACAATTACGATGAGTATGATCATACCCTACGCCATATGCCTCTACGTATTAGGCAAGGAGAAAAAGTTCAGAGGCGTGCCATCCTACCGTATCGCCCTGTTCATGGGTGTAGTAGACATTGGTCAGTTGACTTGCAATGGTCTATACTCTGGTGTGGGCTGCCTGGTCAAATTTCAAATGCCTTTCTTGGTAGAAAAAATCAGCCGTTCAACTTTATCCATGTGCTGGTACACTTACACCATGTTGAACCACGTTTTGGCCATAAATCGCTTTGCTACAGTATTTTGGCCCAATAAAGTCGTAGACATTTTTTCCTACAGGGTCACGTCCATTTTGATGGCTTTGTCCTTCTTTCATGGGTCTATGTGGTTCGGCTTGAACATCTTACCTGACCTATACGTATCGTTTAGCAGTTTAACACAGATTATAGTTTGATGTACGATTTCAAAAAAAGCAAATCTTTGTTCGTGGTTCAATTGAATGGTTATGAAGATATCGTTAATTCGACTTTCATGATAGTATGGTATACGTTGGTATACATCAAGTTAAAGATGAGGATAAGGTTTCAATACAATTAAAGGTACGGTACACCCAAAAAAATATTATAGCGGCTTCACGACAAATATATTATCTTCTGTGAATTAAGAAAAGTGAAAGCATCAATGTTTTCTCATTCGCAAAGTGGGACTAATTAGAATTTTTTGGTGAGGCAACTAGCTTGAATCGCAACTTAGAATAATTTAAATTTGATAATCAGTGTAATAAATTCTGAAAGACCAAATCTTAAGTTTTTTTCAGATATTTTTTGAAATAATGACTGAAGCAAGTCCTCTTCACAATGCTCTCTGGAATTTAACCCTTAACGTCCAGTATAGGGTCGAATCGACCTAAAATCTCTTTTCTGTTATGTCTGAATACTTCTGTGTATGATAACTTTTGTTTATTTATTTAATGATTATAATCATATCTGTAGTTGTAAAGAGGGCGGGCATTTGGAAGTGGAGTCCCAACATGTGAATATTTGCTCACTATCTACCACCAGTGTTGAGGCAACCTTTTCCCGCTACTCGGGGCTTCAGTAAAATGTCAGAGGGTCAATTCCTCTGACCTTTGGTCCTCTAACTACCTCATTTTCATTTTCTAAAGTTCCTTTGTTGTTAAAGTGATTTCATTTATTCTTGGGTAAACAAACCGGTAAAACGGTTTGTGTCATATACATTTTTGGTTCAAAAATACATAAATGGTGACGTGAATGTTTTGCATACATCTGGCAAGTCGATGTTAGACGCGTTGCAGTTTGTTTCATTATTATTATTTTTACGTATTATTGTCATCTGGTCGCGTCTCTTTGCGTCTTTGAAGAAGACTCGTGGCGACTGTGAAAGGATTGCGGACGCATTTATTGCTCGTATTATTGTGTGTGTCGATTTCGCGTCGCGGACTCGTCTAGAGGATTACCCGCGACCTGAGAAGACCTCCGCCGTTCCAATTTTGATCGAGGAGAGTAGTGAGTGGTTGTTCAGCAGTTAGGTAGACTATTTTGTCAGGCTTTCAGCTTAGGTCGTGGATTAAGACACCCGAAAATCCCTGGGGTTCTGTGCACAGGGACAGAACGAAGGGTCAGCGACTTAGGGAGGAAATCAACATTGTGTTCGCACTTTGGCACTTTGTATTCCGTTTATCACTTGCTCACAGTTGTATTTGCACCTTTGTCAGTTCCAAAATAAATATCTTTGTTTCTCAAGTCTCTGTGACCTGCAGTAGGATTGCATTCAGTACCGGGTTAGCGTCAGGGGCCGTACCAGATTGGATCTCCCAAGAACCGCAGCTAGGTAGCCGAGGGCATACGACCGCTTATACGACATTGGTGACTTGTACAGCTACGAAGGCAAAGGATGAAGAAAGCATCGAAACCAAAATTAACGGTACGGAAACAACCTGGAAGACGACCAAAGGTAACATTATTACAAACCGAAGTAAATAAAGAGGATCACACCGAACGAATGGCAAATATGGAGGCGACCATCGAGCAAGTAGTGAAGAAATTTGCGAATTTACCCGAGGATAGTGATAAAGATCAAACTATGGATGCGGAAACGTATGATTATGCGGATCACCGGATACAGATGTCCTCTGATTCAGTATCATCTTTTGAGAAAATTAGTTTACCCCCCGAAACGAATGCGGTATCATTTTATAACTCAAGATATACGCCTACAGTACCGAAAACTGACGCGAAGGTCGACATTGAAGCGAAACCAAAAAACGAAATGGAAAGGATAACGAGTGGAAATATACAGGATGTGGCCACTTTAGCCATCCTGGAATCCATGCAAAGAGCCGTTGACAAATCAACTAATGCCGTTAATGTAGAAAGAACTAAGGCGGCGTTATGAGAACAAGAAATACTGGATCAACTCATGCGAGAAAGAGCGGAACGCAAGTTATGGGAAGAAAAATTTCGGGAACAAGAACAACAAAATTCAAGAAAGATAATGGAAGAAGTTGAAAAGCAAATGCGGGAACTGATGAAGAAAATGGACAAAAGACCTGACGAAAGAATATTGAATACTGGAGATATGGAGATACTTCCGTCTGAAACGGTCAAAGACCATTTAGACAGGAGTTTGGAAAGAAAATTGAACTGGTTCGAAAACCACTTGGCTCAGGCTCAGGCTCAAGGTGCCCAACATCGAATGATGGAAGAAGATATACCAACCACGTCATGGAATCAAGGAAGAGAGCAACCCATATCCGGAGGAAGTCCTCGAAATCGGCAAGAGTATGGAAGATATTGCGAAGATCCTGAAAAAAAAATGAAGATAATTTTAAGCCGAATGAAAAATAAAGAAATATCCGATAAAATGGAGGCTGCAGAAATACTCAACTTTTTCGCCTGTTTGGAGGGCACATTCAAGCCTGAAGACACAGAAGACCTGAGAATTGAAGTGCTTTGGCGTTGTTGCGATTTTGAAATGTCGACTTATGTAGACAAAAATGGCAGCTATGAAGAAGGGAAAGCAAGCGTAATCAGAATGATCGCCCCCAAAATGGATACTCCTGCACTGAGAAGGGAATTACATGATATGAAAAAACGAAAAGGGGAAACTACACAGGATTTTTTGCGACGAATAAAGACGTATGTGCATTTATTGAACTACGAAAAAACAGAAAACGAAAGAAATCGAATTGTCATCGAAACATATTTTCACAAGGCTCCAGTATACGTCCAAACTCGAATGGATGGTCGGCTCCACGAATTCAAAAATATCGCCTCCTTGGCAGAATTCATAAATAAATTGAAAGCCGATACGAAGGCCTGGAAGGAATTCAGCGAAGAGCAAGAGGACGGCGAAGACGATCGGCTGAATCGAGTCTATGAAAACCGAAGATTTAATAATTTGCAGATTCGTCAGCAGGATAGCAGTATAGGTCAACAACAACAAATTGCAAGGCCTCAGCAAATTTTTCCACCTCCACCAGCATTTCAAAACCCCGTATCTCAACAAGATATCATGAAGATGGTTAATGATGCAATCAGAAATCAGGGCCCTCCAGCTCTTAATCGTTGGGGAGTCAATAATAATTCTAATAATGCTCAATATAATAATCTACCTGATCGAGTTGTGGGAAATCCATATCGTTGACCGTATTGTTCATACCATAAGTCCAATAGCCACTCGTCCGAAAACTGTTTTATTCTTCACCCGGAACTGATTCAACCAACGGATCAAGGAAGGCCGTGGAATCGTGGTAACAATTTCTATAATCGAAATTTCGACCATCGCGGTGGTTTCGTGAATCGTGGACAAGCCGGATTCGCAAATTTTGGTCAACGGATGCCATACCATAATAATATGGAACAGAATCCAAATGCGGCATATTATTATCGCCAAAATAGTGTCCCGCAGCCACCACCGAATATCGCACCAACAACATCGCAACCGATCAATAATCCTCCGAATAATTCCATAAATGTTATAAACTCACAAGAGGCTAAAAAACAAGACACACCAGAAATTATAGCCCTAGATGGAGTACTTATAGAAAATTATGAGTTAAGTTTGGCGAATGTTATCAGCTCTACTTCAGAAGCAAAGCCCAGACTCGCCAATGATAACGAACATTTATTTTTGGAAAATTTTCGCAAATGTCAACCACTGTTAATACCCGTCAAAATACGTGGAGAAGAATTTAAAGTTCTAATCGATACGGGAGCACAATCTAGCTTTATGAGGACAGATACAGCGTCAAGATTATTGAATATATCAAAGACAAAATTTCCGATTTTGAATTCAGTAGTAACAGCCGTTGGAAAACGGGTAACAACATATGGCCCTACATTCATATATGTTGGAACTGGTTTTGGAAATTTTCTCGCTAGATTCGCATTGCTAGATAACCTAAATGAAGGTATTATATTGGGTCTAGATTTTCTAACCCATCCTAGTATACAGGCGTCTATTGATTTTCGAAACGGCCATATACGCCTAGCGAATGTAGAAAGACAGATAATTAGTGAAACGCTATTCGACGATACGCAAATACCGCCGCGGTTGCCAATTCCTGCGAATCCGATGGTTTTGGATTACATACCCATAAAGGAAGAAATTAAGGAAGAAGATTTGCCGGGGCTAGAAAGTGATGATGATCAAGAACAGGTAATGCGAATTACCGAAATGAACGAGGAAACCTTTATTTGGACAAAAAATGGGACGTATATTCCCCCGAATACCACCTCCTTTGTACAAGCTGTGGTTGGGCCACAGAAAGATTGGACAAAGGATCCCATAGTGATAGAAGAAACGGGGAAGAACACTTTGTTCGATGTTGATGCCTCAATTGTGGACGCCAGGGATAATAATTTCCAAATTTTACTAATAAACGAGACCAACAAGGGGATAAAATTGCGTAGTAACGAGCTAATAGCAAAATCCAAAACGAAATTCGTAGGGCCAGAATTTGACGAAAAGATACATCAACTTCAGTCAGAACCGCAAATTCAACAACAGAGCGAACCTGAATTCATCAAAATCATAACGCAGTTGGTGAAAGAATCAAGTATTGATGGACAAGGGCAACAACAGCTTATGAACGTCCTACTTAAACATAGGCACGCATTTAGTATGAAGAATGACCCTCTGACGATGACTCATGAGGCACAACACAGAATCGACACAGGAGACGCGTTGCCGGTCCAAAAACACTACTGGAGAGCTCCCATCATGCAAAGGGACATTATCCGTGAACACGTAAAGGATATGATGGAAAAAGGGGTCATTGAGCCCTCTAGAAGCCCTTGGGCCGCACCATTGTTTTTAGTGGGCAAGAAAGATGGCACGTGGAGACCAGTAGTCGACTACAGAGGAATCAATCAAGTGACAAAGGACGATAAATTCCCGATACCTCAAATTGACGATTATTTAGATGCGTTAGGAGGTGCACGCTATTTTTCGACTTTGGATCTGAAGTCCGGATATTGGCAGGTACCTATGCATTCAGAATCGAAGGAAAAGACAGCATTTATATGCCAAGATGGTCTTTTCCAGTTTAAAGTAATGCCATTTGGGCTTAAAAATGCTCCCACAGAATTTCAGCGTCTCATGGAGCGAATTCTCTATCCTTATGTGTGGAAAATATGTTTAGTATATATCGACGACGTGTTAATCTTTTCAAAAACGGTCGAGGAGCATTTACAAAATATAGAGACTATTTTTCGATGTCTGACAAACGCAAACCTTACATTGAAACCTGACAAATGCTCCTTTATGCCAGCCAGCGTAAAATTTTTAGGCCACATATTGGACAAAAATGGAATGTCAGTTGACCCCCAGAAAATAGAAGCGGCAAAAAATTTTGAAGTACCCAAGTCCATCAAGCAGCTGCAAAAATTTTTAGGATTAGTACAATGGTCCAAACAATTCATACATAACTTAGCTTTTATCGCCCAGCCTTTATTTAAAGCCCTTGTAAAAAAGAATAGGAAAGAGAAGTTTGAACTTTCGGAAGAACAGTTAACGGCTTTTAAAGGAGTAAAAAATGCCTTAATGACGGCACCCTTTCTGCGGTACCCAGTATTCGATGGATCGGCGAATTTTGTAATTCAAACGGATGCGTCGGGGACAGCGATAGGTGCGATTCTATATCAGGGAACGGAAAACGATCGCTGGACGATAGCATATTCGAGTAGAGTTTTAAACGACGCCGAGACAAGATATTCGACAACGGAAAGAGAATGTTTAGCTGTAGTCTATGGATTCAAGCAATACCGACATTACGTTATGGGGTTTAGGGTCACAATCAGAACAGATCATAAACCACTTACATGGCTCTCCGCAGAGAAACAACAAAATCAAAGGCTATTGAAATGGGCTTTATATATTGGACAGTTCAACTACACATTTGAATACGTAGCCGGACGCGAAAATGCCTTTGCAGATTTTTTGTCAAGATCCGAAGAGAAAGAAAAGGTCCGAAATAAGAAACGAGAAGGTAACGAAGAAATCGAGGACAAAAATGTGGATACGGAACCCGAATGCATGGCGGTAACAAGAGCCATGACAAGACAGATGCTTGAACCAGAGACACAAGAAGTATTTATTGACCCTCCACCACCAACTCAACAAGAAGTAGACCAAATGCCGGAGGAAGCAAAAAAGGAGTCTGACTTATTCTCTCTGGAACTGATCAAGAAACAACAGCGATTAGATCCGAAGTTGGTGGATATTTTTCGGAATATCGGTGAAAACAGCTCAAAAAAATACTTCAACAGTTTTCACTTGGAAAACGAAGTACTATACCGGGAAAGTATCCACTGAAGAAATCAATTAGTAATTCCTACCAAGCTTAGGCATCTTGTTTTACACCAATACCACGGCGATACCTTGATGGGACATCAAGGGATAGATAGAATTATTGCCGCAATTGGGAATAGATTTTGGTGGTCAAATATGGAAGACGACATCATTAAGTGGATAAAATCCTGCGTCGTATGCCAATTATGTCGCCCAATAGCGAATCCAATTCAACCACTCAACCCCATACCTGTTTCCTACCCTTGGGAAATAGTAGCCACCGATGTGGTTAGTATTTCGCCCTTACGAGAAAAGAGGCCATATGTTATCGTATTTATGGATTATTTCACGAAATGGGTGGAGGCCAAGTGTATTCCCGATCAAAAAGCCGATACTATAGTAAAGGCCTTCATGGAAAAAGTAATTTATACCCACGGGGCGCCAAAACACTTGCTGAGCGATCAAGGCTCAGCATACATGTCCGAAGTAATGTGCAACGTGTGCGACCTCCTCAAAATAAAGAAAATAAATACGACACCATACCACCCGCAATGTAATGGTATGGTGGAAAGATTTAATAGAACGCTAATTGAGCAGATTAGGAGAGTGGCAATTACCGACCCGGATGACTGGCCCCATTATTTGGAACAGATTTTATTTGCGTATCGGATTACGCCTCACAAAACTACGAAAAATTCCCCCCATAGCCTATTATACGGACACGAGGCAAGGTTCCAGATAGATAACGAAATAGCAAGGCCAATAATTATTCAGAATAATTATGACACCTATAGATACATGTTAACGGAGCACCTCCTTAACACGTATAAAATTATAAACGAAAATCATAAAAAAGCGGCGGCCGAGAGAAAAATACAGTATGATAGGAAGGCTCGCGAAAAGACGTTCCAAACGGGAGAACTTGTTCTCTACCAGAAAGGAATTATCAAAGGGAAGGCGGACACTACAAATGACGGTCCCTATGAAGTAATTGAAACACAAAATTTAGATAAAAATGTCATAAAAATTCGCCGCGCTGGGAAACCAGATTCGCATGTACAAATAGTTTCCGTAAATCGCGTAATGCCTTTTGTTACGCGGACACCTGACTTTTACTGTACCTCATAATTCATTTTATCGTTTTATTTGTGCGTTGTGTTCAAATTTTGTTTTATGTGTCTTTTTTTTTTTTTAATGTTCCTTGTATCATAATTTTCCCCATTTCTTCCCTTTTTTCTCCCTTCGAATTTTTATCGTTCTAACTTATTTTTGGCAATTTTATGGCAGTTTTAGGCAGTTATAAAAAACTACGATGCCGGAAAACCTTTTAATGGGCAAAATTACATTTTTTCACACGCTCGGTGTGAAGAAATCAAAATGTTTATAAGTCCCGAACAAACCCTTCCCGAGTTATAGATCACATAAAAATCGAAGGCGTTATGGAGCTATTTTTTAGATTTCATTTGCAAAATATTATAATATTTATTATTATCGTCGACTGGAGGATTTTTGAAGTTCAAGTTCGAACGCGATATGGCCACGTCCAGTTTCGTCGAAGTAGACAATAGTTTCGGGCAACCGCAAGATCGCCAAGATAATACAAATTTCCAACTTAGTAGTAAGTGTGAAAAGGTTAAAATATGTGGTAGAAATTTTTTTATTCGGAATAAGACTCTAAATTGACCGCGCGGCAATTTATATGCCGAGGATTTTGGGTATTTGAGAGACTGATCAACTCACCTATGTCCAAATTTATTCTTGTGCATTTGAGTCGTTTTGTTTCGAAATTATCACAAAAATTGTAGTTAAAAAATTGTATGAAAATTTTAAGATTACAATGTTCGAAGATTGGTACGCTCAACAGATATTTTTAATTATTTTACGTCGTTGTTCGGTGAGCCTCATGCGGCCATCGAGGAACCGTTATTTCTTGCGCCCGAGAACATGAAAGCGTTTATTAAGGCGATAAATCAGTCAAAATTCAGAGGACGAGTAGTCATCGCGTTAGATACCGAAAGTGGGAGGAAACCCAAAACGGCATGTTCAAAACCCAGTGAGGCCTTGCGGCTCTTGACAATTTCGACCATATGTGGAAAAAACTTTATAATAGATCTAAAGTTCTGGGACAGAGAACATTTTCACAAGGTATATAACACAATTTTTCGCGAAGAAAATATTATCGTCGGTTTTCACATCCGAGAAGACATCACGCTAGTCTTGACTAGATTCGGGTATTTAGATCAAGAAAAAGAATTAGCCTGAAAAAAGCGTGACAATATCGATTACATCTTGTCTTGCTGCGTTTATGATCTAGAAATCGTGTTAGCCGAGATGAAAGATAAGGCAAAGGCAAGGATGGTAGGAATTAGTCCGGAAGCCCTGAACTTAAAGGCCTTTATGACGGAAATTTTGTTTTTATGGGCTGATGCTTTTAAGATTTCGTGGGGCCAATTGAGCTCTCTAGAATTCCGGCAGTTAATGGAAGCGGACAAATTAAACATAGAAGTTTTACAATACGCGACGCTCGATGCGCGCGGGTCCCTTCTATGTTTCTTGGCGTTGTTACGATACGAGTTCGCTACTGATGTGCAAAACTGTTTCAAATTATATCCTCACGATACGATGGAGCCAGAGTTGGTGGCCGATTTAGCCCGAAGGTTCCGAGGAACGTTCGAAGACAAATATACGGCCCCACAGTGGAAAGGCGCGTACGGAGTAGAAGAGATGACGGGCAACATCAATGCGTTATATTTCATGATGCGCGGGGAAGCAATAGCAACTTATAAATTATCGGAAGAGCAAGCATCTGGAAGTTTCTATTGTCCACCGCATTTCTCGAATAGCGAAAAAGACCCGCAACCAGTACCCTGCGGTTGGTACCTGTGGGTAGAAAGAAAGGTAAAAGCATCACGGAAAAGAAAAGATACGGAAGAATCGGAAGGAGGGCCCACCAACGATTGGGATCTAGAAGATATATTAGCTGCACAGCAGTTCGGACGACCAATAGAGCCACGGGAAATGGAAATGAAACAAGGAAGGTGGCCTAGTAAAGTGATCCATTTTACGAATAATGTGCGGGAACAGGTATCGTCGCTCAAGGACTATTACCATAAAAAGATCAATCGATCGATTGTCCCTGTGGTCAAGGAGTTGTACGAGAAGAATATAAATCCTCTCATCTATTTCTTGTGGCCTCATTCGGCGCAAGAATGGAGATCTTGGGTCCCTGGGTTTACTTCGGGTATGTGGTCCACCGTATGGAGAAACGAACAAGAGCGAATCGAATTTATGAAATGGATGGGCCAAGATCTTTTGAATAACAAAATGACCGAACAAACAGAACAAATGATGGAACGATATCCGAAGGTACGCACGCAGAAGTCGGTCCAAAATATTTTCTGTGTACTACCTATAAAATGGATACCGCGTTCCTTGAAAGAACCCGAAGAAGAAATAGAAACGGATCTACGCGAAAACTCTATTTATTTTTTGAATCATAACTTTTATAATGTGTTTCATTTTTTGCATGTTCACGCGGCTAGCAAAAATCTCATTTATTGGAATGTTTCCGCGTCTATATTCGAGGCTAAGGACCTATGGGTCCCCAGCACTTCTGCAACTTTCAAGTCTGTAACTAAGTGGGACGATTCGGATCTGTTTCCCCAAGTAGAAGTTGTGGTCCCGGCTAGCCAGGATCCTACAGAAGAAACTTCGAAGGAGCAGACAGAAAATGTACCCTCTAAAATCGAGAATTTGAATGTTTCAGGTATCGAAATGGAACAGGAAAAGCCCGTGGAAGTGATCATCGCGGATTCCCCCATGGCCAATGCACCCGTTGATGATAGCAAAAATGTCGTACAAGAAGAGAAATTGATGGAAATAGTCGAGTCCGAACGCGAAATACAACCCGATGTGGAAAAATTGACAGAGCAAATAAAGGAGATGCAAGAAAAAATAGAAACGTTAGAAAAGGAGAAGTATGGGAAAGCCGCGATTGAGCTGGCAAAGCAATTGGAAACTGTCAACGCCGAGGAAGAAGAGACAAGCGAAGAGCCATATGTGGAAGTCGTTTCCGAAATCGGAAGTGAGGACGAAGTTCCCGAAACTAACGTTTTGCCCGCACCGCCGGTGTATGCCAAGGCTGGTGGGCAGAGTGTAGAAAATATAACCAACCCTGGAAAGTTTGCGAGAGTGATGTACAATAAAAGACAGGAAAAAGAAAATCGAATATCCAAAGAAGAGAACAAAGCTGAATTGGACCAAGTAAAAAGCGGAAAATTCCATCAACCGCCTGGAAACCCGAATGACAAAATCAAGTACCGACGAGGCATTGGGAAACGTGGGCAACTCTTAAAGAAAGCTTTGAAAGAGGGAAAGTACGTCGTCGATTTTCAATATGGTAGAGTGTCTTTGTCAAATCCGTGCGTTCAGAAGTATCTCGCACATATGGATCCCGCTTTGGATGAAGAAGTAGCTCTTATGACCACGGACCTGATAAATCGTATTTACGACGAAGCGGGAGTCGAAATCGAAACAATACGTTACTATGAACTGCAATTTTACGTATTGCAGGCCAATTTACCAGAAAAATTGTGGAACATATTCGAGAATCAATTGACAGAATGGGCCACAACTCGGGCCCCGGAGAAAGCCTATGAAGCCGCAGTGTGGGCTTGCACCTGTCTATTTATGAAACTGTCGCGGTTGGGCAGGATTCCACAGAATTTCGCTGGATTCCATTACCAGGCTCATGCTTACGTTGCCATGAAACTGCGCCGCGAATTCAATGCCAGGCAAGAAGGAGCAGCTAGTAATTTTCATACGTTATACGCCTCTTGCCAGTCCAAGGCGTCAGGGTTAGCGTATACAATTGCTAAAGCCGTTCTGCAGGATAAAAGAGACCCGGAACCAAATTATACGAATATCCAAGTTTGGAAGAAGGAAACTGATAATACGGACCTGCAAATACGCTTTTGGAAAGTTATCGATAAAAAGAAGGCTCATGATCTAGTGGAAGTCGAGAAAAGATTAAAGAAGAAAATTGGGTACCGAGTCAAGCACCCCTACAGCAGGCCTGCGGCAGGTAAGGTATCCAAACATTGGACGAGGAAAGACGATGATAAGTGGAAAAGAGGGAAATCGGCGACGCCAGAAAAGGAAAGGAAAAGGAGATATGAAAGTCAGCATCGGGACGAAAGTGGACATGAAAAGTCGATGTCGAGAGAGAAAAGACGAAGAGAAAATGAGGAAGAGAGCTGGCGCAAAAGAAATCGAAGAATACGAAGAAAAATTTGAGCGGAAGGAGAAAGAGAAAAGAGACATGGAAGAAAGGAAAGGGAGCCGAAAACCTCGAAGCCGAAAAAGGACACCGGGATACTATCAACACGATGATCGATTGGACGTGTCCTATTCCAGTCGAACGGCTTCACTGGATAGGCCTAGGGCCAATGAAGCAAGTCAACAGGGAGTATCGATGGCTGACCCGAATGCAATGATGATAGCGCAACATCAGCAATTACCGTATATGCCGCCGAATTATCCGGGATTGCCCATGGTAGGAGTTGACTGTATGAATTGCCCTCTCTTTTCAGGTCAAGTATTGCCCAACACAATGATACCTCTGTCACAGCAATTTCAAGTATCGCAATTTCCGGTCTTACAATTCCAGCCCGGGCAACAGCAATATTATCACCAATTCCTGGTTCCGCCCGGACTGCAAATGCCGTCGCCGACAGTAATTCTGCCGATACGTAACGTACAAGGCGAAGAAAGGATGGAAATTCCGGGGACGTCGACGGGAATGCAACCGCCGCAAGGACCGCCGCCGATAGGAAACCCCGAATATATATCCCCGCTGAAGAGGGATCAAGGTATCGGTCAGCCGGGGCAGGACCACAATGGTCATCGACAAAAGTAAATTATTTGTTAACAATGACCCCGCTCTTTGTGAGGTCACTATAAACATAATCATTTCACGTTGTAAATTTTTTGGATATTGCATAGGTCACTTATTTTTTTTTTTCTTCTCCCCGAGCGTTAGCATTACAAAATGAAAAACCGGTTGTGCCACTTTAAAAATTGCCTTAAAATTGCCTCTTGTACTAATCTCAGTAGTTTGTTTCGTTTATTTTTTCTTTTCGTCTGTGTTTTATTTTATTCGAACCTGCACAAGCATATTTTGTACCTCATTTTCGGTGAATTTGTAAATGATAATCCAAATCTCGTCTGCGTAAATTTTGGCCATTCTTTTCCTTCCAAAGCAGTTGCCAACTAGCATCGTGCAGTGTGTAGGCAGCTTTCGTGCAACCATTTTTACATTTTTCTTTACCTTTTTTCCAAAACATATTTTCACTTCAAATTCTTTTTTTTATGGCACAGACCGTGTTACTGGTTTAAGTTTACCTTCTAATAAGGCAAAATCACTTTAACAACAAATAGCATAAATATTTTTGATTCAAAATCTAGACAGCCAAAGGGCCAGAGGATTTGGTTTTTGGGCATCCTTTCTCCCTGGGGGCAGATAATACCAAAGGCGTTGGGGGGGCCAGTGTCCGGCCAAGGGGCCAGAGGAACAACGGCGGCGGAAAGTGCGAAAGTCTTGCGGGCTCTCCACAGTCAATAACCCCCCTCCGGAGAGGACAGAGACGAACGCCAAAATCGATGAAGGAGGAGCCGCCGATAACATACACATCGACGGCAGTGGGGAGCGGCCCACAACTTAACCCAGGCACCGCGGGGGTCGCCGCCGGTCAAACGATTTTATTTTTTATTTTGGTCAAACTGGGCTCGAACGCCACGAACGCTATTCGTTCGAACATTTTATTCTTTGTTTTATTATTCGGGGACAACCGGCCCACGGGGCATTTTTATTCGTGAACATTTTTGCGTCCGGGGTAGCACCCGGCGCCATCGGCCCCATAGTGTAGCGATACCGTTCGATACAGACATTTTATTTGTTGTTTACAATTGCGTCAACGGCGCGTAGCGTCGTTTGTTGGAACAGTTGGAGGCGTCGATCGTCGGCGTCGAGGGTCTGGGGCCCTTGGGGGACCTCCTGACTTTCCCCTTCGCTGGCGGGAAAAGTCTTGCCTTTGGGGGGGAGGAATGTCAGAGGGTCAATTCCTCTGACCTTTGGTCCTCTAACTACCTCATTTTCATTTTCTAAAGTTCCTTTGTTGTTAAAGTGATTTCATTTATTCTTGGGTAAACAAACTGGTAAAACGGTTTGTGTCATATACATTTTTGGTTCAAAAATACATAAATGGTGACGTGAATGTTTTGCATGCATCTGGCAAGTCGATGTTAGACGCGTTGCAGTTTGTTTCATTATTATTATTTTTACGTATTATTGTCATCTGGTCGCGTCTCTTTGCGTCTTTGAAGAAGACTCGTGGCGACTGTGAAAGGATTGCGGACGCATTTATTGCTCGTATTATTGTGTGTGTCGATTTCGCGTCGCGGACTCGTCTAGAGGATTACCCGCGACCTGAGAAGACCTCCGACGTTCCAATTTTGATCGAGGAGAGTAGTGAGTGGTTGTTCAGCAGTTAGGTAGACTATTTTGTCAGGCTTTCAGCTTAGGTCGTGGATTAAGACACCCGAAAATCCCTGGGGCTCTGTGCACAGGGACAGAACGAAGGGTCAGCGACTTAGGGAGGAAATCAACGTTGTGTTCGCACTTTGGCACTTTGTATTCCGTTTATCACTTGCTCACAGTTGTATTTGCACCTTTGTCAGTTCCAAAATAAATATCTTTGTTTCTCAAGTCTCTGTGACCTGCAGTAGGATTGCATTCAGTACCGGGTTAGCGTCAGGGGCCGTACCAGATTGGATCTCCCAAGAACTGCAGCTAAATAGCCGAGGGCATACGACCGCTTATACGACAAAAAGTTAGGCTCGGTCTGGGACTTGAACCCGGGACCTTGCGGCTACCGTCCGCACGCTCTAACCAACTGAGCCAACCGAGCAGCGGGAAAGGCGCTCTCTTTTTGCAACAATTCGTAGTTGAGGTGGCTGCTTTGGCCACTCTCAACAAATTCAGAAGCTCATTTGAAAGTGAATGTAGTATAGATATACTGAATCCTTAAAAATTATTTCACATAGCCGAACCAGATGCCCTTATCTGTATCTTTGGAACACAGATTTGAACTTGTGCTTCATTCCTCCTATTCAATCCCCTGTTGGCAACCTTCTTTCGCCTTCACATATGCACTCGAAAATGTATTTTTCACAGTGTTGAAATACTATACACTTTTTCGCTATATAACCTAGTTTATATATGCTCCTAAACTCAAAAATTACAAAAATCTCTACTTTCATCAGAATCGTTCACATAAAGCTTTTACTGTAGAATTTTCCACTCAAAAATTGTTGATAGCTGGATATGCTCACAAATTACCAGTTCTATGAATATAACTTATGATTCCGTTGGAAATCGTAAGCATACGCAAGGTGAGCCAACAAAAGGCGACCAGTGCTGACTTCCATAACTTTCAAATGGATGAAGCTTTTCTTATGCGGATTGCTGCGTTAAAATTTCCATTTGTCTTTGTTGTATGGGCCATGTTTATGCTCCTAGCGATTTTGGTTTCAACATAAATAGAAATTTAGTAAAAGTGGTCATTTTTTAGAAAGAAAAAGTTGTGAAATCGAAGTAAAAGTTTTCCTATTGCGAAAAAAGTTCTGTAAGGTTATTTAAACACAAGAATACTTTAAAACTCGCCCAGATTTGAATGTTACACGTTATTTAAAGTCATCAGTTTCTCGTTTTAATATGGGCAGAATTTGAAGAAAATCATGAGCTTTTGTTTTGAAATTGGAACAAAAGCTGAATGAAAGCAGAATCAATTGACCCAGTTCAAGAAACGATTAAAATTATGGTGAAACAGAAATGACACATTGAAACGCCTTTCTTGTAGTTTCCAGCTGTTATAATGGCTCTTATAATTGGGTCAATTTTACTTTTTCTGTTACGAAGTATGTCGATTTTTGTCAAATTTTTTTCTTCGCAAAAAAATTGACGTTTAGTATTTTCGATACTTTCAGTCAAAATTCGAACTTTGCGGTTTTTATGCCAAATGTTTTATCCATCGATGGCAGCAAACCGCATTGAATAAGCTCCGTTTATTCGAAGGCTATGAAATTCAGCACCAGTCGCCTTTTTTTACTCACCCTGTATAACAGTACAATATTGGATTTCCATTATTTACAAGCATTTGAGGAAAAATCGACCATAGTTCATATAAAACACTCGTATTCTAGAAACTGATAATTTGTTAAGATACTGTGCATACCGTCTTTTTCAAACCTAGCTTGAGTTCAACTTCCCTTTAAGAACCACCCAAAAAATACATCTCCATTCTAGACCTTGAATTTTTGCAACTATTTTCTAACATCTTTGATCACAATTCTACAATTTTCTCATTCCACCGACTTTAATTTTAAAAAGGGACTAAAATCACCAAAATAACCCTCACATTGACACTGTAGGCTCAACTTCACCCATATGATGTGCTGAACTGGAATAAGTTTACCATCCGAATTCCAGAGTTTCGTGAAACTTGACTGATAGCTGCAGTATCATATGATATTTCAGCTCTGCTTTTAAATTAAGACTCGGAAAATGTGAAATTAAATTTCGGATGAAAAATTCTAATTCACCTACAATTCATTCCTTCTCGAGTTGTAGGTTCAGCATAAGGATATGAAATAGTACTTGCTTTCCAGTTTTATTATGTAGAAGAAAAGACAATAGCAACATATAAACCGTTTTCATGTCACAGAGAAGTCTAAAGGCCGAATCACTAAAGGTGGAGCAAAGAAAGAGCAGAGACAGAGTCAAGTAATAGAAACATCAAAGCAAACTAGGAAAGCAGAAGAAGTAGATTCTCCGAGTTCACTTTACTATTTTATTTTCTAGAAAAATTTGTTTGTCATGGTCGTATGGCAGAAGCTGGAGTAAAGTTCGAGATTTTTCCCCAAAACTTAGTCGTAGAAAACTTGAAGCATGCACATAAGTTTTTGTATTCCTCTTTTTCCAGTACATCTTTCATCAAACTCAGAGTATGCACTGCATATGGAAATTTCTGGCCTGGTCGTGGATTGTCTGGCTCTGATCATTGATTTTCGGATATAGAAACTAGGAAGTGTAATACAAATTCCACTTCAGAAGAGATTATTTCTTGGTTGAATGTCTGGCTCCACATACTCCCGTTTTCGAAAACAAAAAAGATTCATTCCGTCTCCAGTCAAGCAAAAAGATAAAATCGAAAAAGCCTTAGAATCAAATCCCAACTGTTCTCGAAAATTAACTCATCTACAAAGGTTTGGAATTAAATAAACTATTTATTTTCAATGGCCACTATATTGTGAATATTATTCAAATCATCAAAAAGTCTATTTGCATTGCCACTATTTTTTCGGGTAGGCCTCAAATTCGCAGCCTACTGCATATTAGCAGCCTACTGCACATTAGCAGCCTTAGTCAGATCCACAGCCAAAGAATATTTATTTCATTTTTTGCCATCCGTGAAAACATACTTGCATACGATCAGGGAAAATAGTCCAATAATACTGATGTTTGAAAAATAGGCACATTACGGTACACACAATGGAGCGTCTGATCGTTTCACCCTTTTGTAACACAAATGATAAAGTTAATTAGTGACCCATAATAAATCTATATCATTCTGGAACAATAGAAAATGCAATAAACACATCAAAGTGACCACAAACATACACAACATACACACACACACATATGCTTCTGTACTACAAAAAAATACCAGGGCAAATTCCACTTTTCTTATTTGCCAAATTCGCCTCTTATTGCATACAAAAATGGACTTTGGTGAAGCAAACGCTGTTTTGAATTCAAAATTTAAAAAATCCGTGATTCAATATGAATCCCGCGTCAACAAACAACAAGTTTACGAATTTCGCAAAAAATCTTCCAAAGTTCTTCGGAATGCTCAAATTAACGAGTATTGGATTTGTGTCAAATGCGAGAAACTAAAGGACACCGAAAATCCACAAGAACGTTGCTGCTTAATTATCATTTGCAATAATTGAATTGTTAAGGACTCCAATATCGGTCATTATACGTTTTGAACAGGTAAGAATGCTAACGGAGCCTAACAGTAAAAATTAAAGAATTTTTTTGCCAGTCAACTGTATATCAGTATAGGACATAGTATAGAAAAAATCTCACTTTCTCTAATATTGTACTTTAGAAACATTTTATGGTAAAAGAGTAAAAACAGTACAGTGATGAAAACAGTACAGTGATATAAAAGGGTAAAAATAGTTTTTTTGCGTTTTATGCATCATTTGGATGGTAAGAAATCGCATGTGGTCTTTCAGGATCCAAACAATGCGTAATTTTTTTGTTTGAAAAGTAAATTTCGACTCGTGCGTTTATGTTCCTGCAATGAAACAGATATGAATTCATACTGTATTTTTCGACTGCGGATCTGACTAAGGCTGCTAATGTGCAGTAGGCTGCTGATGTGCAGTAGGCTGCAGATGTGCAGTACGCTGCGGATCTGCATCCCAATCATTTTTTCACAGTGTGCAAGTATGTTTTTATCCTCATTTGCTTTTGCTCCAAGCCAAAATAAAATAATTTTCTTGTCTTTTTCCCCTGGTTTGCACCGTAATGCCTCCAAGTTTGTTACAACTTTACTTTCTGTACCTTGTGCCATGCGAAAACAGTTTTTCTCTGAATTTACCCCATGATTACTCCCAATTCGCTTTTTGAATGCGCCTGACCTTTTCTAATTTTACTGACTCCACATTCAGCATTTCAGCCCCAAAAATCGTTCTGAAGAATAATATATAGAATAAAGTGAAAAACAACATTCTAAAAGCACAATAGCTGATGGAATTATAAATGTTATGACCACACATGTACAGCATAAATTTTTCGTTGTTGGTGATCAGCCAGAAATTTCTTCCAAAAGTGATCAGAACTCAGTCAAAACTGATCACAATGCGTAAAAACTTTGTTCTCAGACTTTCCTCTGAGTGCTCTCTTAGTTCTAACAGGAAAGAAAAACTTTTTTCCTAATAATTTTCACCTTTTATACATGATATTTCCAAGTTGTCATGTAAAAATGTAGAAATGTAAAAATTCCCAAAAAATGAAAATTCTGCTGAGGAGCCAGCCAGGATTTTTTTTGGAAGTCAATGTCAGCTAAGGCTCTATCCAGGGTCAGAACCCCCAAACCTCACTAGAACATCCAAAAAAGTAAGAGTTTAATTAAAATTAAACTGATATTGAATAAAAAGAAACATAAAATCAAAAAGAGGAGATATTGAATAAAAAGAAACATAAAATCAAAAACATCAAGAAAACTCTCAATTAGCAATAATTCATAGTCCAAATGATTGCTGTCTCCACCCTCAACATTCCTCCACTGTCGAGTTTGACGACCATCATGGGTACCCACTTATTATGCAAACTATTGCCTTTGTTCGGATTTTTAGTTAAAGCTAGGCTCGGTCTGGGGCTCAAACTCGGGACCTTGTCGCTACCGTCAGCATGCTCTAATCAACTGAGCTAACTGAACTATGGAAAACGTGCCCTCTACAGCATATATAATGAGCAACAATTTGTAGTTGAACTGTCTGTAGTGGCTACTCTCAACAAGTTGACTTGTATATTATATCTGCTAAAGATCATATGTGCTTTGTATAGGAAGGTAAGAAGGAAGCTTCTGAAAAATTCTTTGGTAATGTGTGACCAAAGTATTCTGGTCGGCAAAGTACACTAGATGCATCTCAGAGGGACCTAACAAGTGTCTACAGCAGTTTGGGCAGGCAGTGCAGGAGGGAACATTTAGTTTCTGTAGTCCATATAATCACAAGGATAACCTGAGTAGCAAAAATGTTCTAGTCCATAAAGTGGTCATGCCAATTTAGCCTTTGAGCCCTTGGGATTTACCCCTGATCTCTTAGGATCATTTAGTTTATGAAGATATTCAGTCCATTGAATTATTTTTATTCACATAATTGTTTAGATTATTCATTCGACCAATATTTCTTATTGGTGTTTTGAACAGTGATGATCAACTGCCAGTTAATTCGTATTTGCAAGCTGAAAATGCCAAATATACTGACACTCTACAAGTCGATGTTCCAGATGGTATCATTTTACATTCACTGCTTCGCAAAGTGTTTAATGGGTTTCATTTTATTCAGAAATTTTGCTCCGGTGTTTCCTTAATTTTATTAAGCGACGATGATGCAGTCATTGTACCTTGGCTTTTCTTCGGCCAACTTGTGCCAGTGACCAAAATTGTTCAAAATCCAAATGAAAATTATTTTGGAGGTGTGCCGTTTTTTATGAGTTTGGTTCCGCGAACATTCGAATTGGGATTGAGAGCAGAAATACCAGTCACATCATTTCCATGTTCAACGATGCCTATTTATTTGCAAGGCTTTGCTATGGTCTTCTCTATGGGGTAAGAGTCATGATTGAATGTCAATCTGTAAACCTGATTCATCTACCTATCATTCAGCTCCTGAGTTGATCCAAGAAACATAACTGAATGGACCTTATCATTATTTGTTTGCTACAAAATGCATGTGAATACTACTGAATCCTCTATGCAAAGTTAAACTTAAAGTTTGTGTGCTTGGAATATCACACAAAAGTGCAAATCGGCAGTTTTTATGTCTTCTGTCAAAATTTCCATTTTCGAGCTTATTTATTGTGGACTGTGAGTTTTCTAAACAAGCAATCAGCAATAAAGAGGAATACTCCCTCTATAAACTTGTGAATGTGAACGTTCTAGTACTAGTTCATTTTCTAGTTAATTGTTTCATTATGTTCTTTTCTGTCATATAGAATGAAATTGTGATGAATTAATGCAATCCACTCTCACGAATCTCTGATAAACAAGAATAATATACATACTTTCCATAGAAATAAAAGGATGGTCATAACTATCGCCTCAACATTTTTAAAGTCTTGGCATTCTGTAATACATCTCTTTTTCATTTGTATTGACCTCAAGCAGATAGGTTTTTCACCCCAACATAATGAGGTGAGCAGGATCCTTCCTTCCGAAACACGAATTGGGCATCACCTGAGGGACCGTGTTAAAATTTATTGAAAATACTAATTGACATTGTGTACCCTCATTTTTTAAGAAGTTGTGGGTGGTTAAAGTTTGGAATTGGGTTGACGTCCCCTAAATTTCTCTTGCTGCTGGATGTTAGACTATGACTAACACTTTCAATAAGCTCTACACTGATCATATTTTTAATTACAAGTTATATAAGTGGTCAGTTTATCACACTTGAGTAAATTAATCAATGAGGTTCACCACCAAACATTTGAAGGCCTCACCTTGTGTAGATCAGCTAAGTTACAGACTTGTATGAACAGTCCGGCATGCTCTCAGTGGCCTGCTCTAGGAGACGAAATGCTGGGAAGTACTGTCGGGCCAGGCTAGCTAGGAGCATTCAGGCTCTCTAAACCCCGAAAATATAAGTAAATAAGTTTGCAAGTGAACTTTTGAGGAACGTCTACATACCATGTATTTCTTAATGTGAAATGTGCAAGAATACTAACACCATTATACATTATGTGTATTTAATTTTTTAAATGTTATCATCACCAAAATTACCATTTGTTTCAAATGCAGGTTAAAGTGTTTACAATATTATTCAGTGATTCAAAACAGATATATCTTCAATTATTCTGATGACTTTACTATATGGCGATAAATCCTGTATATGTTCGGATTATTGCAAAATTTACAGTATTGCATGATTGAGAACCAATGACAGAGAATCTATTGTACTACGAGATGCCAGTGATCATAATAGGCCGAGTTGTTGTAAAGTATTTGAAACAGTGGCTGCAAGATGATCACAAACACCTCATTCATTGCATGAGAAACATTTTTCTTAATCACAATTTCTGAGTTGTTTTTTTCTTGTTTGCATTATTTCAATTAAGTTGTGATTTATTTTAACATAAAACTCTGGAAAGCCTTTAGTCATTCTGTTAAAATTTAAAGCAATAATGTGCCAAAAAAAGTTTCAGTCATATATTTTGCAGCTAGTCAGCATTTATCATCTCAGAAGAACTAGTAGTTTGTTCATACAATCTAAATGTCTCAAGAGAATGTTGTTGGATCCATATACTTTGCACAGTATGTTTTTGGCCTAGTTTATTTTTATTTTTACTCTAGTATATATTATTTAGCATATTATGTCCAATATGTTTTGTCCAGTATATTTTGGCTCAGTATATTTTGGCCCAGTTCAGTATGTTTTGTCCAGTATACTTTGTCCTAGGGTCCTCTTTTCCTGCTGCTGTAAGAAAGTGTGAAGCACATTCAATGTTCGTTATGATTTCTGCCAATGGGTGTTTTCTTGACCCAGTTGCAAAGTTTATCCTTTTTGCTAGAGCTTGTTTCTCAATATCACTCAAGTTTTCACTGCTTTTGTCAATTACAGTTTTGTCCAAGTTGAACTGATTGCTTCTATTTCCATTCACTGCTGGTTTCAACCTATAGAATTTAGCTTGATGTCTTTCTTTTGCTTTTTGTTGCGTCTATAATGTATTCAACTGATGCTTTCATTTTTTGCAGTTGTTCCTGTGTCACAGTTGGTTCGATTTGTAACAACCTATCTTAGTGTATGACATTCTCTCCCTTGGTAATGCTATTTCTGCTTTGGATATAATATTCTGTGATCTGTTCATTTTAAATGCATCTTTTAGTCTCAGAAAATGTAGTTTAACTTTGCTGTTGCAACATTTGATTAGGAATGTTGAGGATGTTGAACATTCAGTCTTCGTTTTGGAAGTATATTAGGGTCACACTGATTATATAACAATTTTCGAACCGTTGTTTGTTATTGGTTATAAGGAGAATTCATTGTTGGCTATTATTGGCCTTACAATACCATAAAAATGTAACACACCTTCATTAAAATAACACAATATAACACACAATACAGTTGTGTTCAACGTTTCTGTAGTGTACCTGCAATCTTATTCAGGCTATGACAATTAGAATAATTTCTCATAAATCCTTGCTGGCACTGAGGTTTGATCCCTGAACTTTGAGATTGTGAGTCGAGAGCTGTAACCACTGGGCCATTGAAGCAAATTTTTACCTGATTAGATCATCCATTCAAGCTGGTGGGCCATTGAGCCTCCGAAGGAACTTTCTATTCCATGTATGGCATATTTCAATGCTTTTTGGTCCTACATTGCTGGAACATGCTATTTTCATTTTCATTGTCTCCCTAATTTTTCTCTCGAAGGTTTTGCTTTCGTGGGCCAGTATACTGGATGTTATCAAAGCTGGCCTACACCCACACTTTAGAAATGTTCTGCCACTTCACTTCTTTCTTCATTTAGGTTCTTCAACGCATTTCCGTGTTCTGAGACTGGATTTTCTCAGAATTTGGATTTGCCTGGGATATGTTAAATCTTCCTCAGATTTACAATTTTTGGGAGCACCATTTGTGACACAATTGTTACAATTTTAAAATGTGGTTTGATCCTAATATTGCTGATCTGCTACGTATATCATGAATCCAATCCGATTCCTTTTAACTTATCAGTTCAGGCTGATGAAAAATTGAGACTTCCGATGTGAATGTTCGATCGGTTGCGGTTTCAGATCTTTCTTCATTTACCACAATAGTACAGGAAGATAGTTCAATGTTTAAATCTTTTTTTTCATTTTATTTTTATAGAGCAAAAAAGCGATTAGTCAATGATTTCGAGGTTTGAGGAAAATACGAATTTTTTCGCCAAATTCGAACTTTCTGGAATAAATTTTTGTTTTCCAGCAAAAATTCTAATTTGTTCAAATTTTGTGAAAAAATAGGAACTATCCATTGGAGAATGCAATTTTTTTGAATGAATATTCAAATTTCTTGAAGAAAATTTGATTTTTATGCAAAAACCCCGTTTTTTTAAACTGACTTTCTTTTAGCATTTCAATTAATTTTTTCAAAAATTCTAATTTTGGTTTAAAAACTCAAATTTTTCCGGGAAAATTTCAATTTTTGTTAAAAAATTCTAATTTTTACAGGGAAAATTCAATTCTTTTTGTGGGAAATATTCAAATTTCTTCGAAGAACTTTGATTTTCTTGTCAAAATATTAGCTTATTCTGAAAAAATTGAATTGTTTGAGCAGGAAAAATAAGAATTCGAAGTTCTTGGAAATATACGAAAATTCTAATTCTTTTTGAATAATTTGCATTTTCAAGAAGAAAAATTCGAATTTTCTAAGGTCTTTTTCTACTTTGGCAGAAAAATTGAACTCTTCGTGAGGAAATTCAGTTTTTTAGAAAAAATTCTGAATTATTTCATGAAATTTTAAATTTTGCTGCAAAAAGATTGGATAGTTTCTTTAAAGAAAAATTCTAATTCTATGGTAAGAATATGATTTTTTGGGGGAAATCGTGATATTTTTTTTGAAAAGTCAAGATTTTCCCAAAAAAACAGTAAATTTTTTTCTCTAGGTAAAAATCTCGATTTTGTTGAAAAAATGCCATATTCAAATCAAGGTCCGTCAAAATTCAAATATTCCTAAAAATAATGATTTTACTTGCATAAATTTGAATTTTTCTTCTCATCCTAGAAATTCGGATCCTGTTCAGAAAATTTCGATTTTTTTCCGAAAAAATTTCAAGCAAGTCAGTGTTCAAAGTTCGTCAAGGTGCCAAGTTCTACAAAAATTCCGATTTTTCTTGTATGAATTTTGGTTTTTCCTGAAAAAAACATTTCAATTTCATAGAAAAAATTTCAATTCTATTTGAAAGATTCGAATTTCCTTGGAAAAATTTAAATTTTTTCGAAGGAAATTAAGGTTTTTCCAAAGAAAAGAACTTTTTGTAGTCAAAAATCTTGATTTTCTGGAGAAAATTTGTATATTTTGCAAATAAATTAGAAACCGAAGTCACTCAAAGTTCGAATTTCTCGAAAAATCATTTTTTGTAGTTACAGAAATAGTCACTGACTACGACGACGATGACGGTTTGTTTTGAGATTTTTACGGCTGTCTGGCCCAACGATGCATTTGCTGTTGAACGTCGAGCGGATTGTCAACATAACTGATTACGCTTGTATAGAAAAACAAGTGTCACCCGATTCTATGTGCCGGTTCTTGAAATAAAAAAAAATTAAAAAAATAAGAAAAACTTTTGAAAAAAAAATTTTTTTTGATTCCCACATAATAAATTTAAAAAACTGTAAAAATGAAAAAAAAATTTTTTAATATTTTTAAAAAATTGAATTTTTGAATCAACGATTCAAAATTTTAAGGTTAAAATTTCAGAATCAGAATTTTGAATTTTAAAATCAAAATTTTTTGATTTTTTAATTCAGAATTCAAACTTCAAAAATCGAACTTTGTCGAAATTCCTAATTTTTGAGTCTAAATGATAGATTTTCAAGTCAAAATTCTGAATTTAAAATCAATCCGACTTTTGAGTCGAAATCCTGGATTTTTGAATCAGAAATATCATTTTTGGAATCGAAATTCTGAAGTTTTTAAATTGAAACTCTGGACTTTGGAGTTGAAATTTTGAACTTTAAAATTAAAATTCTCAAATTTGGAGTCGAAATTCTGAGTTTTCATATTGAAAGCCTGAATTTTTCAATTGAAATTTTTGATTTGGAGTCGATATTCTGAATTTTTGGATTGTAATCGTAACTTTTGAAGTCGAAAAAATTCTAAATTTTCAACCGTTAATTCTGAATTTCCAAAATTTGAATTTTAATTTTTGGTGTCGGAATTTTGAATTTTAGAATGAAATTATAAGTTTTGGCGTCGAAATTTGAATTTTCAAACTTTAGTCCTAATTTTTGAAATCGAAATTCTAATTTTAGAATGAAAATTGTGAATTTTGAAATCGAAATCATGAATTCTGAAATCGAAATTATGAATTTTAATTTCTAAATCGGAATTCTGAACTATGAAATCGATTTTTGAATTTTTGAATTCTAAAATCTAACATCAGAAGTCGAACTTGTTGATTTATTTTTTGCCGAAATTCTGAAATTGAAAATCAACCCTAGCAGAAACTAAAAAAATTGCAGTAGATATTCTGAGTTTTAATGTTGAAATCCCAGACTGTAAATTCGAAACTCAGCATTTTGAAGTTTGAATTCTGAATTTCAAATCGAACTGAATTTTAAAATCGAAATCCTAATTTTTTAATTTAGAAATCTAACTTTAGAATCAAAATTTTAGATGTTTTCTGTCGAAATCCGGAACTTCGGAAGCTGAATATTTTATTTTCAAGTCATAATTCTGAATTTTAAGATCAATACATGCAAAAATTGGAAATTTTAAAGCCGAAATCCTGAATTATGAATTCCCGAATTGAAATTCTGATTTTTCAATTTTTAAATTTGAAATTTTAATTTTCAAGCTGGAATTCCGACTTTTGAAATTGAACTTCTGATTTTTGGATTGAAATTTTGAATTTAAAAGTCGAAATTCTGAAGTTCAAATTGAACTACTAAATTTTGGAATTGAAATTCTGGCCTCTGATGTCAAATTTCTGAATTTTGAAGTTCAAAAAGAATGTTGGGGTTACAGTAGGATGATCAACAACAACCTCTGGCATTGGTGCAAACGTGGAGTGGATGCAAGTTCAAATTGGTTGAAGGAGAAAATTTGAGTAACACAAAGTCGTAGTCACTGGTTTCTTATTCATTCTTGTTAAATCTTGATTTTATGTGCGCCATGTCTGCTCTTTATACAATAATTTTAGCATTTGGTATTGGTGATTTAATCTTGTATATGCTCAACATGGTAATTTACATTGTTATGTGAGTGTAGTGTAGGGTATTTTTAGATTAGGCATTTGAAGATTTGGGTAGGACGTCTATTCCAGATGTCATGGTGTTCTGCTTTAGGTTCAGGGAGTTTTCTATATAAGCCTCTGAGAGTATAGTGAAATAATTGAGTATTTATTTTTTTGTTAGAGTGTGGTTGTACTGTTGCATCTTCCATTGTACAAATTAAAAAATCAGATCAATATGTTGACCACATCTGCCTAACAGGTGGAAGAAAATAGCTGCTTTCTGGCAATTTTGGGGTTTATGTTGTGTTAAGATCTCTGCTTAGGTCCAAAGACGTCAGCAATATAACTAAAGAGGTCTATTGTCATATACCCAACTATTTCCTGTAGGTCACGCAAAGGAGGTTCCTATAGGTAACAGGCTGTACACAGTGCAACAGTTCTCCAGCAGAACTCAACACAACTTTCAGTCAATAATTAGTAAGTGGACTGATGCAAGCATGCAATCGAAAAACAAGCAGGTAGTCCCATTTGCTTCCTGTAGGCTAACACAAAAATACTAGAAACTCACCACAATCATATCGGACAGGGCTGGGGAACTTGTCTTGATATAGAGTTCAGTGATTCAGTGCCTCCTTCTGCCTAATGCATGAGCAATAATAATAGCAATAATTATGAATATAAAATTCTATGCAAATTAGGCTAATGCTTTTACTGGGCAAATAAAATAACTATCACAATAAATCCAGATGGGAGTAACTGATAAGTGTGGTCGAGTATGCAAATTCAAATACTGGCGACCAACTATCGTAAATAATACACTTTATTCGGACGACGAAAATGAACAGTCACTGATAAGTGAAGGGCGAAAGGATACAAAGAAAAACACAAAGATGGCCAGACTATATATAGGCCATCTATTTGCATAACACAAAAACAGGCGAGAAAAAAATGACACTAATAAAGGAAGCTATGTACGCGCCAAAATACTACAGAAATTTACATAACACGCATACATATCACTGTCCCCTTTTTAATATTGTTTCATTGGGGAGAATATCGACGCGGCGGTCGGCCACGAGTTGATCGCGTAGAGCGACGTCGATGCTTGATTTCGGGTTTGGCAGTGTTCAACGGTAAGTTTATAGTTGCCGGTGGATAATAAGGCCGCATACGACGAGTGCTCCACGTATTACCATCGGATAGTTCGAATACGTAATCGCCCAACACTTTGACGACAGTGAGGACGTCCGAATACGGGGATTGTCCTTTGCGTATCATGGTCGATGGTCTTTTAACGCGGACTTTGTCACCAATTTTGTAAAGCGGCGCTCGGCCTTGATCAATCGGATCGAGTTCCGGCACTCCCTCTTCTTTAAAATGGATGTGTCGTCGCTTCGGTTTCTTTTTCTTTGCTGGTTCTTTTATTCCGGCGGCTTCTTGTTCAGTGATTCGGGGTTCGAATGCTAATTGCGGGCGTCGATTAAACATAATTTCCGCCGGTGACAATATATCGGGTGCTGGACATTCTGCTCGATATCGCGCTAATAGTTCGGTGATTCCCATCGGAAAAGGTGTTTGCGAAGCGGCTAACGTTTGAGCGTGAAATTTCAACGATCGATTGAATACTTCAACCTTGCCGTTCGCTTGTGGATGGTAAACTGGCGTTTGATAATGCAAAATATCCCGGCTCGACAAAAATTCTTCGAACGCAGTTGATCTATACTCAGGCCCATTGTCGAAGACAATAATCGAGGGATTGCCGTAACGAGCAAATAATTCAGTCAAAAATTCGATTGTCGTTGTAACATTGTGATCGGGACACAATCGCACTTCGGGATAGCCAGACAGGTAATCGACGACTACAATCACGAATCGATTTTGATAATTTGTCGTTGCAAATGGACCGGTAACATCGATCGCTATCTTTTCTCATGGCGTTGTAGGTAACGGCAGCGGATCGGTTGGAATATTTGTTTTTGGATTTGATTTCGCGGAATCTTGACATCCTTGACAATGTCGAATCGTTTCTTCAATATCGGAGGTAATTCGAGGCCACCAATATGTTTCACGTAACTTCGCTTTTGCTCGAACATTACGGGGATGTCCATTGTGCGACTTCGCCAATAATGATTTTCGAAGGCCAATTGGGATGACAATTCGACCGATTTTCCATAAAATTGATTGTTCGACCGCTAACTCTTTTCGTACAATGTAATAGGGGGCTAACTCGACAATTTTGCGGTGATTTGGGTTCCAGCCATTCGATTCGACTAACTTGATCACTTTCTGCAAAACTTTGTCTTTCACCGTTGCTTTCGTGATGTTGTTGAGCGAAAAATTTCCGAGCTGAATCGATCGGACTCCTGCCATGGTTTCCAGTTGTGGTAACCGAGACAGCATGTCAGGTATAACGTTGTCTGCTCCGGGATGGTGTTGAATTTCATAATCAAATTCAGACAATCGAGTTCGCCATCGATCGAATTTGTGCGCTTTTCTTCCGTCGCCGGCTTGAGCCAATATCGTGACAAGAGATTGGTGGTCGGTAATAAGCGTAAATCAACGACCCAATAAAAAGTTCGCAAAATGTTCGCATGCCCATACACAACCAAGAGCTTCGCGTTCATTGGTCGCGTACACCCGTTCTTGATTTGTCAATGTCTTACTCGCAAATGCAATCGGAATTAAGCGACCGCAGCTAATTTGGGATAAACATGCTCCGAGACCAATATTTGAGGCGTCGGTTGCCAATATTGTAGGTCGATCGGGATCAAAAATTGCCAATTGCAAATCGTTCGTAAGTAACGACTTTAATTTTTCGAATGCGGTGGTGCTTTGGTCATTCCACTCGAACTTCGATTGCTCTGACGTTCGGGTCAATTGTTGCAATGGTTCGGTGTAGTCAGCTAAATGCGGCAAGAATTCGCGTAAATAATTAATCGAACCAAGGAAACTTCGCACGTCAGTGATCGATTTCAGAATTGGCACTTTTCGAATCGCATCCAGGCTTGATGGATCCGGCTTGATTCCTGACGCTGATATTTGATGTCCGAGGAACGGGACGTTTTCAACCGAAAAGCGGCATTTCGCAATGTTCAATCAGAAATCTTTGTCGGCCAACCTTTGTAAAACAACTCGTAAATGATCGTCGTGTTGATTCGATGTTGAACCAAATATCAATATATCGTCGAGATATGATATGCAACCATCGCAGCCTAACAATGTTTGTGAGACCAGACGTTGAAATACGGATGCGGCATCCGTCAGTCCCATCGGCAGGTGTTTGTATTGGTACAAACCATAAGGCGTAATTGTTGTCGTAAGCGAGCGAGATTCGGGTGCCAACTGGATGTGGAAATACCCCTTGGCTAAATCGAGCTTGGAAAAAATTGTTGCACTTTGAAGTTGTAAATACAAATGGCCAATACGCGGCAATGGGTGATGATCAGGAATAACGAATTTGTTGAGCGGCGAAAAGTCGGTCATAATTCGAATTTTGCCGTCAGCTTTTGGAACTGTAACGAGGTTCAACGCCCATTGACTCGGGCCATTGACTTGTTCCCAAATATCGTCTTTGACCATTTGTTCGATTTCAGCTTCGACTGCGGCGCGTCGGCTAATCAGTACCGGATGGGCAGCTCGAGCAATTGGTAAAGCATCCTGCGACAATTTGATCCGATGTTCATAATTGGGAAATTTGCCAATACCATCCGCGACAAGTTGTGGAAGTTCGTCAACAATTTCCAGGAGCGGTTTGATCACTTGGACTTGAATGGTGGTATTATTATCACAGTGCTCATCCACTGTCACTGCGACGCAATGCTCATCCGATGTCATTGCGATTTTCGGAGCATCAGCGATATTATTATTTTGGATAGCGTTGATCAAACGGATTACGAGACGGAGAGCTTCGATCGCGTCCATGCCCCACGTTGCCGTTTTGATTGTATCCAAAACGAGTAAGGGAAACTTCGCCCTTCGATTTTTGTACTCAACGGTCGCTGTAAATTGTCCGTGAAGACCATTGATGCGGGACCCATCGAAGTTGTACAATTCCGCATTCGATTGTTCTAAGCGTCCATTGATCCACTTTTTAAAAGCACCGTATGGAACCAATGAGGCTTCGGCACCAGAATCGACAATGCCATTGACGTAACAATCTTTGCCATTTGGATGCGTGACATGGAACGTACATTGGTATGCCGTTGATGATGACGACACTATACTTCGCATGTGGATCTGACGCACGGATTTGTTTTGATCTTTCAACTCGTTAAATCGCGACACTGATTTTTCACGATGACGTTGTTCGCACCATTTTCCGAAATGTCCCATGCGTCCGCAATTGTTGCACTTTTGACCTCTCGCTTTGCACTCGTCGGACAAGTAAGCATGTGGCGACGATCCACAGCCTCTGCAGTTGTGCGTTGCTCGAGCCGGCGATGATGTTCGCTTTGATCGGGCTGGCGATCGATTGCATCGTTGGTCCTCTCGCACAGCGTTGACTTGCTTTTCTCCGCGGACGATGGCAGTGGAACTTTCTGCGTTTTTGACGGCTTGCATGATTTTAATAAAAGCATCGAGGCAGACAATCGGCGATGAGAATAACCGCTTTTGTACTTCCGGCGAATAACAATTTTGAGCCAGTGTATAAGCGAGGTCTACATCGGCATTAAAATTTTCGTATTTGCATTCCGCTTGTAAAGTTTGTAAGCGGCTAAGGAATTCCGTCGCCGTTTCATCTCGTTTTCATCTTGTCGCCGTTTCATCTCGCCAATGATAAGTGTGGTCGAGTATGCAAATTCAAATACTGGCGACCAACTATCGTAAATAATACACTTTATTCGGACGACGAAAATAAACAGTCACTGATAAGTGAAGGGCGAAAGGATACAGAGAAAAACACAAAGATGGCTAGACTATATATAGGCCATCTATTTGCATAACACAAAAACAGGCGAGAAAAAAATGACACTAATAAAGGAAGCTATGTACGCGCCAAAATACTACAGAAATTTACATAACACACATACATATCAGTAACACGCAATATACCCAAGAAAGTATAATAAATAATGAAATGATCTCTTTCTTGGTCGAATTGTGGCCTTGCCCAATTCGCCAATTTGGCATACATGTGAGATGACTGATACCGTACATGCATCCAAAGCATGTAGAAGTGTGGGAAATTCATTCTTTGCGCAAAACGAGCAAATAAACCAGATCAACAATTCATATTGGAGTGATGTAAAGCGATTGATGAACCTCTTTTGTATATAAATGGCGTGATTTCATTTTAGCTGCTGATGAACATGTTTTTTTTCAAAAAAAAAATCATCAGATTATCATTATCAAATTGAAATTTTATTGGGTTAACTTGAGTACAGCAAAAGTTCAATTTTGAATACTTTTTACTCTCTTATCTATGGCAACAACTTTGCTGTAATGTCATATGAAGTTATTCAGTCTGTTATCTTTGTTTTGGTTATAAAATAATTTGAACACTGTGCACAACTTTCATGATATAGCATACCTACGAACAATAGACGGATGAAGTGAAAAAATAAAAATAAGTCTGTCAGTTCCTATTTCAGTTTTGAATGATTGTGGCACACACTTAATTGTTGAGTTTTTTAGGAATTTATGTAGATTATATTTACGCATCTGTGCATACCACTATCATATGCCAGATGCTAGAGACATTAATTATTTTGAATAGTCTGAGTGAGCTGAAAATGTCAACTTCCTTATCAACCAGATCTATATCAATGATAGATGCAGTGAACAGACATGAGCCCCAATGAATAAATTGCTAAGGTTATTAATTACTTTAATTGATAATTCCACGATTAGTAAAGAGCATTAATCCAATTACCTGATCAAGAGATCCAGAATTTTCGATAAAGTATAAAGCTTTTTTCGGGAAACTCATGCTTTTTGGTTTCATTGCACCTTACTGTGTCGTTTAGCAAAATAATTGAACTTTACTGGCTTTATCAGATTGCTGACTTCGGAACATGAGTCAGCCCAAATCCAATTATTTATATTCGATATTATATATTATATATTACATTATTAATTAAATTAATATGATAATAACACCAGCATTACATTTAACTTAGTGGCACTCTTCAACTGCATTTACCCCGCCACAAAAGAATGTCAAAAACTTAATGTTTCCTACTTGTGATATAAAATACTGTAATTATTTACCAACAATGTCGAATCATTAATTCATTTTGGGGTTACAATGCAGTTGTTTTGATGAGTCACACTACCACATACATTTACAAGCATAGGACTGAATTTTTTCGAAAAGCAAACTTATGATTGTTCAAGACGTCTTTGATTGTTAACTCCGCAAGATGTGATGAAAAATGCATAAAAGTTCAATTTAGCAAGGCATTCTTCTCAATAAAAGTGTCCCTTTCCAAAGAGGTGACACTTTTTTCTATTATATACTGCAGCTGGCCCCCATTATCACTCAATTTTCGACATAACAAACCATGTCTGATGACAGAAAATTTAATTGACAACAAATGAATAAGTCTTTTTAGAAGATTTTTCGCATAAAACCAACACTAATCAATACTTAAGTCAGGATTTCTACACACATATATTACTTTATCTGTTAAGCCTCAGTAAAGACTTGTTTTTCAAACTCCCACTACTTTTTGGTGAGCCATACATAATGTATGCCAATTATTCTTCTTTGTGTTTATTTTTGAGACAAACTTTACAGTTAATTTTCGAATAGATTTATTGTTTCCAAAAACGTTACCAAGCAAAGTTTTTTGATAGAAAATTTTTCAATTCAATGATTATTTATAAATGCAAAATTCATTGAAATGACTTTCAGCAACACTCAATTCTCATTCCAAGTGAGATATTCAATCTTTTGCTAGCAATTTTGGTTGTCTGGTGGCTAAATCAATCGATTTTGATGGCCCACATGCTATTCTGGCAGACTTGAATAACAAAAAAGCATATTTTATGGATGCCAACTATGTTTGGTGGCAAATGAGATGATAAAAAATGGCTGAACAAAGAACTAAAAAAAGCCTACAGAATGATGACAAGCAGATCACCAAAGTGAATGGGTTATCATCAATTTGACAGTTTGTATCCATAATTCACTCCAACATGTGGAATAGGTCACAATATTACAGATCCAACACATGATAAATTTGATGGCTATTAAATAAATTTCTGCAGCAATATAAATTGAAAGATATCAAGCAGAAAAATTTAGATATTTCAAAGAAAATTAGGACAAATTGACAAGTTTAAGGGAAGTAGAAGATCTAAATTTGATGCTCAACTTGATATAACTAAATTAGCCAACTCACGTTCATAAAATTCGAGTTTCATCCTTCTGGAACATTGAAGCCAATTCTTGATGATGTGAGACATATTAATTCCATGTATAGGCAAGATTATTAAATTAATTTGTGTCAAAATAATGCCCATTCAAAAATTTTCAGCAAACCAAAGTGTAAAAAATATAAAGGACCTTAAAACATATATTCTTGAAGCTCGTGATCAATTATACTGTCATTCATGTTATGCAATGAGTGTAGCAGACAGGATTTCTGCACAAATTAAAGTTCAATCATTAAATTTTCTGGTGTCTCAGAGCCATTGTGGGCCCAATATATAGTGGATTGTGGATTGTCTCAGCCCACTGATGCTTACCAGTTTAGTGGTGGTCACAGGGCACAAGGTTTAAACCAATTTTTACTGACCAGAAAAAGAAAATTGGTCATTGTATGCCACCGAAAAATTCATTTTATTAGTATATTGGGGAGAATGGATTATGCCTGCTATAATGTTCTCCCTAAGAAGACCAAGTGTAGTTTTGTGTATGCTTTGCATATCATTGAAACAGTTATATTCCCAATCTTCCAGCTGGTTGCTGCAGACGTTCCAGACATATGTTGACCAAACGAAGTGGATATTATGCTCAATTTACTAAAATGGGGTCCTGCAATCGCTATTGTTGGTATATCTTAAACTTGGTCATTCTATATTAGCAAACGCCCAAATTGATGCATAACCAATTAACCACACATTGTCATAGTCTAAATAAATAAATATACTAAATATACAATAAGATGTGGTTGAGAAATGAGCAAATCAATCATAATCTTAATACTTGTTTTTTAGAGGTATAATCTTAATACTACCCACAGAGGTGCAAAAAGTCACATCAAATTAGAAGCTGCAAGACATACTTGCAACATTGCACAATCAGTTATTTATAGTTGCTCAACTAAATGTAGAGCAAACACTGCTGCAACTTTCAACTATGTTGTGCAAAATTAATTTCTTAGATGTTGAGGTAGGGAGTTTTTAGGTGTATAATCTTGTTTAAACAAATGGTTTCAACAGAACTTTATCCACTCAGTTGAGATGTTCTTGCCGTTATGTAACTGGCATGTATCAATTGCATTCTTACATACCACACATAATTTTTACTTTTGACTGATCATGATTTTCCACACTTATCAGAAGTTTTCCATTTAAGATTCCACTCATTTTGAATCCATTGGCTGTGCCTCAGAATGGTCAAAAGTTTCACTTGTAAATTCATAAATAAACATGCACTTCATTTTTGAAACATCTCCCAAATTTAAATGATGTGGACTATAATGAAAATTTCAGTCATTGATTGATATTGTTTTCAAAATAGCAGATAGTATGAAAGTGGGTCTTTTGACAGTAATTGTCCACCTCTGCTCTACACATCACTTAATGCCTTTGATTGAGAATGTCCATTTGACCTGAAACAATTTTTCATCATTTATAATTCCTGTGGAAAATAACCTTTGAATATATACAGGAAAACATTAGCCCTTTCAATGACTTCTCAAGATAAGTTTTAGCACCAGATTATTTTATCCCATCTTCATTTCCGTTAAATATGGTGTTTTTTACAATTTATAATCCATTGATACTGGTCTGAAAAATTGATAGGTACTGGCTTGTTTTTTTCAAAAAAAAATATGATAACTGATATTAAACAAAAAGTGTATTAGGGTACCTCAAATTCATTCGTAAAGCTTTTTTAATTTTTAATCAAAAAAAAAATTTTAATTGCACTGCAAAGCTTTGTTTTCTATTGACATATTCAGCTAATAATCTTTGACATAGCATTTTATCCATCGGTTTATCCACTCTGGACACCACTTGTTATGGTATTAGGAGATATTTAGCTTAGAAACCATTTCATGGCTGACTGACTGCTCATTAACCACTCTGATTAATGTGTGAATTTTTTTCCTCATGAATTGCATCCATGAAACTGAAATACCAGTCGATTATCCCACAAAATATATTTATAATGTGATTTAACAGCTATTAGGTTTGTGTAGTTACTGTACATTTTTCTTGCTGTTGGATTAAAAAATTGATTAAAAAAGTACATTGTAATAGTAAACATCACCAATCAATTCAGAGTGGGCAAGTAGCATTATGGCAAAGTTTATTTGAAATGAAGCCTACAAGATATCCATGATTAAAATATCAGAAAAAGCAAGTCAACAGAGACCCACGTGAAAGGCTGAGATGGTATTGTTTAAAAATGGCATGAGGAAAGATAAATATGAGCTGCAAAATCGATCTATCCTAATAGAAAGAAAAGATAAATGTAACCATCACCATTATAGAATTGTCAGGTTCCAGGTATGCCAACAAAAGCAATAACAGGACCTCATTTTAGTGAATTGACCACAATGTCCGTTTCCTTTCTCTATATATCTAACATATCTGCAGTTTCCAGCTGGAAGATTAGGAATATGTGATGTAATAATATGCATGAAACACAGAACTGCACATGAACTTGTTCAGCAGGGCATAATAGCAGGCATGTTCCATTTTGACCAGTATATTTATATCATGATTCTTTTGGTAGCATCCAATGACCAGATTTGTTCTTTCTGCACAATGATAATTGGTTTAAAACTTGTGCTGGGTGACCACCACTACACTGGAAAGTGGAAAGCATCTTGTGGGCTGAAACAATTTATTATATTTTGAGCTGACAATGGCCCTAAATAACAATCAAAGTTTCTAGATTCAGTTATATCTGCTACAGATATTGCACAATACGAACTACAGTATAATAGATCACGAGCTTTAAGGAATATATGTTTCTATGTCCAATGCAAGTTTTTGCATTTTTGTTTCCTGAGAATTTAAAATAGGCTTTATATTGAGACTGGTTAATTTAATAACCTCAAATAATGGTGGAATTTCTCAAGGCATTTAAATCAAGCTTTTATGTTCCAGAATGATGAACATTGAATTTTCATTCAGCAGATTTTGTTATGTGAACTTATTCTCTAGCTCCCTTGATCTTGCTAATCTTTCGCAATTTTTTTTGAAATGACCAAATTTTTTTCTTCATATTTTTTTGATTTATATCACCAATTGAATTTCTTTCTATGACTGTCAAATTTATACCATATAATATCTGTGATATTGCGTTCTTTCCATCTGATCGAGTAAAATATCTAAACAAATCATTTTCTATTACTTCTATGTATTTCTGCAATATTTTCATCATCTACTTCACAAGCATATAAATTATTTTTACCTATAAAATGTGCTGTTTTGTTCTTCAGGTCTCTGAGAGTTAAACTTGGAGCACCAAAATCGATCGATTTTGCCACAGGACCATCAGAGTCACTAAAAGAATATTCAATATCTTGCTTAATATGAGAATGCGATGATGCTGAAAAAAATTCGAGCAATCGTAAATAACTTGTCAATCAATTTTTTGTTGTATATGATGTACAGCTTACCAACAGATCATTGGAGTAAATGTTTCATCCAAAGTTAGACCTAGTGTCTGTATCTGAGTGAAGTTTTTTCAATATTTGTAAGGATACTATGTATAGTTCAATCCAAGTTTCTTTCGTATTATAGACAACTGATGGATAATTTAGCTCATTGACATGTATTTGAGTATGACTACAGCTCCCAATTTTAAACTTTTAGCAATCAGTGTATCCAAAAGTTTGTAACCTAGTAAAAATTACAGTTTTTTAGGATTTTTCCATTCCAGATTTCTAGTCAAAAGTAAATTATTTCAGGTGGTGTATGCGAAAATCACATTTTTCCCTGGCCATCAGTGGGAATTGGAATAAAATTAATCCGATTCATAACTGCTGTATTCAAGTTCTATCAGACGGATCAGGCATTTTTCACTAGCATATGGATCAGCCTTTCTTGTTTTTTCTATATGTCACAATACTTACAGAGAACCCAACTGTCTTTTTAAGGGCCACTCTTTGAGCAGAAATGTTGTTGTATCAGTTGTGATGCTATATTCTTTGTACTTTCTGCATATTTCAATTCTTCATAGTCAAGTGCAACGATGCCTGCCACATAAATAGTTTGTGTACTCATGTCAACAGTTCAACTCCAGGTAACACTGTATTTTCAGGGAATGTAGAATGGCAGAAGTTACCTGACAAGGTGGCTGAATTGACCGAGACGTGGTCCCTGTGCCCTCATGGTCATGCAACCATGTAGTTGAGGACAACTCTTTTCCCGTCTGCCTGTGTTATAACATTGCAGGCCAGGGGGCCAGGACATACTACTGGAAGACTTTTGATTTTTGATTTTTGATTTTTTCAACGACCAAAAAAGATTATGGTTTCTAGGTTTTTCCTAAATCACTTCGAAACTAATTTTTCACATCATGAGATCTTCCATACTATTATTGGGTTCTGCATAAGCCATCAAAACAATCTATAATAAAAAATACGATGTAAAAACAGATTCACAAGAAAATCATGTGGTACTGGTGTACACTCTAAGAAATAGAACATGTTCTAATTTTTGATGCATGAACAAACGCAAGCACCAGAGCCAGAGGTGCAGTTAATAAGATCAAGCCGTAGTTTTTTGGCGTGCTAGCACTGAGATCCAAGATGGAGGCTCGACCAACGTTTATACTTGCGCCTGAAGTTATGGCTGCCTCAGGGCATATTTAACATGGCGGTTCCCTCGTTAGTGGACGCCGTTTATTGTGAGTTTCGAATTTTGCGCAGCAGCCTGCAGGAAGCAGCTAGGAGAGCTTGGACCAGTGATCACCGGCGAAGTATAGCAGGGACTTAGACACTAAAGTCAGTCTTAATTTCGTGCGGGCCATTTTTGCTGCATGATGGTTGGACCATGGACAAACTCTGGAATCTGTTTGTTTAGCCAGGTTCTCTATGTATTGGCCAGAGTAGTACATCAATCTCGGACATTTGATGGTGAAAATTCAGGCTGAAACGCAATGGACATTAATCTCGCATTTATACACAGATGCCCCAATTATGCATAAAGCTACAATTCCAGCTTTTGTCGTTCTACGGTCAACATCAGTTCAACTATCGTTTTTATACATGAAAATTCGGTTCAGCCATCATATCTTTTCAGCCAACAGTATCATTTGAACCAGTCGATCACTTTTTTGCATGAACTAATAATTTTTTTAGTTTAATTCATTGTGCTCCTGTTCTGTCAAAATTTGCATATTTGAAGAGAAAATTTAGAAAAAAACATCTTATTACTCAACTGAACTGATCTACCTATGATCTGCTAGTTTATTTCATGATTTTCATGCCTTTTCGTAAAAATTGTTGCGAAATATAATTTTTTGTCTATTATAATTGGTATTCTGAGGATCGAAATTTTTTTTAAAAAACTTTGTTAAATCGATTATATGAATAAATGAAATTAAATGAAAAATTTCAAGTGTCTCCCATCCATCCTTTCAAGCTTCTAATGATCGCAGGCAACAACTTTTGATGTCGAATTTTTTCTCACTCGCATTTCTGTTCTTTACTCATGCCCACTTTCTGTTCCAGGAAGCTGTACCAAACGTCGTGGAACGGTAAATGAAAATAACTTTACAGTATAGTTTTGACGCAAATGGCATTTGAATGACAAGCACAGATATTTTTCAATTCTTCCTCAGTGATTTCCCATTTTTTGGCCCTTCTTACTGTACATGTAGTGAAGGATTTACATCGTACATATCTGGAGTAAGTCGGAAACCCGTGTATGCCTATGCATGACGTCCGTTATGTAAAAGTTGAACATTTCGTCGTCATTGGCCAAATGAACAACCATGTGCATGGAAAATAAGAAGCTTTGTCCACCGTGGGTGAAACGTTTAGTTTTGGCTACATTTTCTGGCTCGAGGTTTTCGGCGCCCTTGAAGAATTGACGTACATCCGGCGCCACTGTAAAGGCGCTGAAAATAGTGATGATCAAAATGACGCAAATTTTTTCAGTACATGTTTGCAGATTTTTAACTTCCAAAAATCTTTTAAACTAGCGCTTTTTGTCTGCCTCCGAAAAATTCTGATCTAGAACTGACGGATGTTCAACAGTTTTTTATATTGTGTTGAATCACTGGGTAACAACTAGAAAATCAGTGATTACATTCCAAAACCAGGAGATGAGTCAGTAAATGAGTAAAATTGTTCAAAAAGATCGAGTTTGACATCTGATATAAAAAGCTACAGTAACTGCGTAAAACTTCATATTATTGTGATATTCTTGTTCAGTGGCCGAAACAAAGTATGATATCGGATTCAAAATCATTTGAACAAGCCCAAATTGACGATAAAAACTCTCAGGTGTGCAAATTATCCACAAGAACAAAATGAGCGCATGTGACGCCCGAGCAATTTTACAACGAATACTGTAACTATCAGTAATGATTTTTATATTTTTTCTTATTTTTACAAAAATGTTTAGTTTTTCTCCGTGGAAGTCATGATCAACACTTTACGGTGATATAAAAATCGAATGCAGTGACCATCGTACAGTGTTTGCTCACAGAGTAAAATCAAAAGAATCATAGTTTCAACTTTAGTCAATTTGGATTTGTCAAAACTTTCAAAGGATTTTTTCAACTGCAGTGAACTGCAATTGATGTAGTGGTTCCATTGTAGCATTCTATAATTGGAGAAGACTTTTCTGACATATGACACTAGGATGATTGTTGTATGGAATGCCAGGACTACAGTAGGACAATAAAAATGTTTGATTTCAGCATAGAGCCCGTCGAAAAGTGTGAAGATTTCAAATTGAGAGAAAATTATGGCTAATTATGATATAGCGATTCTGACCCATTGTACAGTACTACAACCATCAATCATCCCAGATTATTGTAGACCAGCTGTAAACTTTTGTCCGATATTTTTGGGTCAGTAAACTTAATTTATAGTAGCTACTGTTTCCCAATCCACAAAACTATCTATTCTGATTCTGAAGACATCGTTAAAAATACCGCTCCTAATTACTGTTATGGCGCTCTGAAGCTGAGCACTTTTTCCGAACAATCTTGTAAAAGGAAGAACTTACTGAGTGTAAAAAGCCGCTGCATTTTCCGGGTTGATATTTGAGCCTTCAAAATCGCCGTGTCGATCATTATTTCTTGAACTAGGCTGCTCGAAACTACTGCGAATACTTATAATCCAAAACTTCATTAACTATACTAACTAACTAATATGGGTACGAAAAGAGTTTATAAAGTGTGGCACAGATACCTACAACTATAAATGGCTTCTGTTCGGGGATGGAGCATTGATCGATAGACTGCGTGAGAGCTAATTTTAACGGTAAAGTAAACATAAAATTACAGTTCGTTGACACAATTGAACGATAAAAAAGAAAGAGGCACACAGATCGGACGAAAAATCCTACAAGGAAATGAACAAATGAACTTGTCAAATAATCATTGCATATGCTGTGGTTCCATGAAAGTAAGTTCAATGTGAAAAAAATAGTAAGTTTATTTCTGTAATCAATAGAGGTCGGTTTCACTAGAGCTCAAGCTCGAGATTACCTCGACCACAAAAAAGAAAAGCTCGGTATCAGCGGCTTCACGATCATTCCGAGCTCGGGTTTAAGTCCGACCTCGAGTTGTTGGGTTACACTAGCATTTTTCATCTAATCCTGATCTTGACGTCGGTCTCAGGCCACACACAAAAGTTAATCTTCCTTGCGAGCACGTTTGTGTTCGAACTTTTTTGTTTCTTTCCGTCAATTGTTAAAAATAAATTTCGTGTTAAAAATGAATAATAGAAAATAGCATGCAAAAAGATCGAGAAAGAAAAGGAAAAATAGGAGAGAAAGAGAAAAACAAGTAAGGAAGAAGGAATATGTCAAATCAGCTTCCAATTTTCAATGTCCAAAATTTAAAAACACGAAACTGCAGCCTTCACTTCATGGTGTAATACACTGGTATTTCAATTTCTTATACTCATTTTCAATTAATGAAACCGGCCCCTGGGAAATAATTGCGTCACTGAGCGGCGAAAAAAAAATTTCATCTAAATATCTTGTTAAGTGGTCAAAATTTCTCGAACAGAATTCACATATCGTTGCAGTTCTGTGCAAATTGAGAAAGTACAATATCACTGTGTTTTTGATGATTTCGGCTTTTATCAATCTAATAAAGAAATTCAGCATTTTTCTGCGCTATAAAAAAATTCCAATAAGCGAAAATTATCTATGAACTTGAGCTTAAGTTTTTGGTATTGATACATCTATCATTTTAAATTAAATTGACTGTAGTCATATTATCATGGTTTAGTCTTGGAAATAATTTTATAATGAAATATTGGGGAAGAACCCATAAAATATCGAACCATCAGGAACAGTTTAAATTTCTTTGACCGTGAAAATATCCTGTTTGTATGTTTTCGGGCTAATAAACATTCACATAAAATCAAATCGCATCAACAAAAAATTTTCAAGTGCGTAAATGTCGACATTGCATATGCTATAATGGATTGGCACAGCAAATTGTTTACAACAAAATTTCCATAAATGTACAGAAAAATTTGCGGTTGATCAACACTTGATTAATGGAAATAACCAATAATACAAAAATGTAACTATAGTTCATTAAATTCAAAATCATATACCACAGTGAAGTTCAACAAATCAGGTTCACTTCGGCATGCAACTTGCCCTCCGTGGAAAACTTCTTACTGAAGAAAAACGTTAATTTAACTATCACGACATTAGAAATGACCAAAATCATTGTTTACTCGCTGTCGAAGAGAACTACGTCTCGATAACCGAACAAGAGTTGAGTTTTCGGAACAAATTCTAGCCTACCGTGTTTCTCGCTGTTTGAAGGAAAATTCTATTCATTACGGTAATAAGCTTGGTTTTTTCCGTTCTGAAATTACTTTCCTAGGATCGTTGGAACCACCATTTCAAAATGAATGGAGAATCAGGAATGCGCTCTGTACAGGTCCCTTGAACACCAAAATCAGCCTTAGGTGCAGTTTTTGCGTCCCAGTCTAGAAGCCGTTATAGAACATGAAAATTAGTTTCGGCCATTTTTCATGCCGTATATGAACATTCGGTTACATGATGAAAAAATTTTCCTAAATCAGTGCACCCTGGCCAAAGCTATTTCAAAACACTTCCACATCAAAATTTTAAAATTGGTGCAATATGTTCACAAATTTTCGGTCCCGATTCAACGTGTGGAATAACTACTTGCCCCTAAAAACGTCTCGTTCACAAAAATCGTTATTCGTAAGACTTAGAAAAATCGTCAAAGAATACTTAATCAAGATTGAAAAATTGAACGTCTAAAGGTTCAACCGTGAACCAAATAGAATCATCGAAAAAACGTCGGGTGTTGATTGATAAAAATGTGCATTTTTGTAATGGAATAACGTTTCATTCGTCGATTACTTCCTAATTCTATTTATCCACTTGATTTTACGACATTTCGTTCTATTACCTTTTTTCTCGAATTTTCTAGCTCGTCGACTTACTTTTCTAGCTTTATTATCTGTTTTTAAAATTAGCTCCAATAATTCAGCCATCAAGCTTCCAAATCATTCGAGTTGAATTATATTTATTCAGCTGTTATACAGTTCATAAGCACCTACCATTAACGGTATGTGTTAGTTGATATCGGATTAGTTAGTTAGCTCTTCTTTTGATTCTGACACCATGAAGATCGCCGTGATCGGAGCAGGTTTGAGTGGACTGGCGTCTATGAAAGAATGTCTTCAACACGGTTTTGAAGTAGTGTGCTTCGAAAAATCCAGCGTTATCGGCGGTCTATGGCACTACAGAGAGGATGGTGAGCAATGATAGTTGAGATGAAAAAACAAAATTACTTTCTAAGAGCAGGATATTACAGTAAGTCAGCATATTTGACCATATCCGCATGTCTTGATAACTTTATTTCTGAAAATACAGCCATTCAAAATTCTGGAAGTTAAGAATCCAAAATCAGAATAGCAATAAGATTTTTCAACAATCGAGCTGCGATCATGCAGAACCAAAAAAATACAATGATTTTCTACAATGTCTGGAAAACTACTGTCTGGAAGCTAAATACTAGAGTGAAAATGAGCATGACAAGATATGCTACAGTAATCAGGATTGGACACAAAAAGGCATACAAAAACGAGTGTCCTTTATTTAAGATAACTGTGATAGGAAGTAAAATCAAGATGAAATATTGAACCTACTCTGAACCATACATGCACAAATTGGGATAGGGAGATAAGCCCTCCTACCGGAAACCCTGGATACCCCCCTGGCTCAAAAAAAATCGTCAATCAGCTCTCCCTGAACTTTTACGAATACCATTTCTTGGATAATTTTTATGCATATTTTGTATGAAAAAAATGATTGTGGAAGTTTTATTTTTGTTTTTTTGCTCACCCACCCACTTCCCCCTCGATGAAAAATCCGAGGACCCTTCCACCTGGAAAAGTTGTGCGATTTGATGCCCGATTTTTAGTTCTCAAGAACACACAAGCTTCATGGAACTTCCAAGGATGACAAACGATCCAAGTTAGTTGAAAATTAACAGTAGGATCATTTTCAAATTTAGTTTTTTCGAACTAGAGTAAGTTCAGTTCAAAAACTATAAATCAAGTACACTGGCATTGTTTAATGCCAATGTTTCAGGCTCGGTCTCAGTTTCGAAAAAGACGGTCAGCTTGACGAGTAAACATTTGATGGCGTTCAGCGATTTTCCGATGCCTGAAGAATTCCCTGAATTTTTGCATAACAAATACTATTTGAAGTATCTTTCATCGTATGCCGAAAAACATCAGCTAAAAGATCACGTAAAGTTTAATACCGTCGTAACGAGTATCGCCAAAAACGACGACTACGAAAAGACCGGACGATGGAGTGTCACTTTTCTTCAAGCAAAGTAAGTTAAAGTGATACTTGTAAGTTTGATTCAGGATTTTTCGGAAAATTTAATAAAATCGTACGTTTTCAAACTACAGTAATTTCCAGTCTCTACAGTACAGTACAATACAGTACGATAACAGTGTGAAATACGATACTAAATTATAATTGATTGAATCAAAATGGTAAAAGCCCAAGTAACGTAGCCCATTCTCTATCTTTAATTACAGTATCCTATTCTCCGTTTTTTTGAAGGTTCATGACCTCAGATTACACATTTTTAAGTTGCACAATGAATTGTTCTTGTCAGTTAGAAAAAACATCCTAAATAGTTCTCACTGTTATGACTACAGTAAGAAATACAGGAACTTCAAAATATGTAGTATTCTATATTTTACCCAGTAAATAGCCAAGATTCGTGATCTAAAGGTAGTAACCTCCACATTTCCGACTATAGTATCCTCAATTTTCTACAGTAAACCTAGCGCTACCGAAACTTTCGACGGCGTTTTCATTGCCAACGGTCGTTACCGTGAAATTTTGCGGCCTCATTTCGAAGGCGTCGAAAAATTCGCCGGTCGCCTTTTCAATTGCCAAACGTTCAAAAATGCCGGCGGTTTCGAAAATCGTTCGACGTTGGTGGTCGGCTTCGGTCACACGGCTATGGACACGGTGGCGGCTTTAGTTCCCGTAGCATCGCGGGTGAGCAGAGAGAGTTGTTCAAACTTTAATGCTGTTCTAGAAATCTCGTTTATGAGCAATTTTTCGACTCATAATTGTATTATATGGCGCATAAAATGCGAGAACATGTCGAGATCTACCCAAATATGCAACTTTGAATGCTAAGCGTTTTTTAAGGAGAAACCGTTTACCTTATCAGCCACTGGATGTCTTGACATAGCATGGTTTTGAAATTTCAGTGATAGTCCTTCCAGGCTCAAGTGTTCCTAGTTTTAATTTTTAAAAGGTTCTTTACATTAGAATTATGTGAACTAAACTACAGTAACCGCTCTCGTCTACACTAAATTACTGTATATTGTACAAAGGCGAGGCAACAAAACTTCTACTGTCTCGGCGCTTTTTGTAGTGTCGCCTGAATTCGACCAACTAAGAAAAGTTCATTCGGGGCTCATATCCAAATTTACCCGAAATTTGTATATGACTATGAAAATGTGAAATTATTTGAGGTGCCAGTTTTTGCATTCTTGAAAAATTTGACACATTGCCCATCAAGTGGTTGATCTTAGGTTGAAAAAAATACACACTGTTGAATTTGGATTTCCTATGTCAAATCTACTGTTTTTTTCGAACAGCTGTATTTTTTTCATCTCTCAATCAATGACCCTGATGAAGAAAAATAACTTCAAATCTTCTTTAAATAAGTTTACTTCATTTTTAGGCAGGTGGATTTTTTGGAACCATGGTACAGTAATAATCCACAGTTTTGAAATTGCAAGGCATGAGATGAAAATTGAGAATCTCAAATTCAAACCAAAATCATTTTTTCAATTCGAGCTGAAACAGTTTTGGCTTTGAAACAACGAAGTTGATGTGAAGAAAATAGTATTCGAATTTCTCCAAAATTAACATATAAATCCAGATATTAGGACAGCATAAACTGAGCAATGGATTCAGAATTTGAAATCAGTTTTTGAATTCTTCATACACACTTCAAGTGATTTGCTGATTCTCATTTATTTTCAGAGCACATCTCACTGCATGCTTCCCAAATTTTTCAATAAGCTTAAGACAGAGTTTTTTATTCGCATGCATAAATCATGCAATAATTTTATTCTTAATCGGTTCATTTTCCAAAAAACAGTTATGGAAACTAAAACAGACCCAGAAACTGATGTGAAAACTTGTTGAAATATCGAAAAATTGACGTAAATCAAACGTCAATCATTTGATATAAAATATTCGCCAAATCAAATTAATCTTTCATACTTAGAATTTTATGTCAAAAACTTTCAGGTCTACATCGCCAGTCGCCAAAGCGAAAATTGGTTGGCCTCTCGAAAAGGTCTGCTGGGTTTACCGCACGATTTTTGGACCGAAACGCGTTTCTTCCACTGGCTATTCACCGTCCTACCTCGTTTGCACATGAATTTGTTGGAATTTTTGACCGATTTGAGATTCGACCGCGAAACGGTGACCGGTTGTGCTAATAAACAATTGATCGCCAATAAAAGTCAAGTGGTCAGCGACGAACTTCCGTTTTATATTTCCAGCGGTCAAGTGGTGGTCAAACCAAATTTGAAAAAGTTTAACGGACGCAACCAAGTGCAATTTGAGGTACGAAAAATGATACTGGTAAAAAAGATAATGGTCGACTTTTTTTCGTACAATGATAACAAGAATTGAATTACAAAACTCGAGGTCACTAGTCATCCAAAGTCGTTAATCAACCAAACCAATTTTTGATGCGCACGATTTCACGAGATTTATCACAGTTAATCATTGATCAAGTTTCTTATATTTTGACAACATGGAACCTGGAAGGTTAAGGAGTGTCGACCGCCTTTCACATAATCTGATAACGCAAATTGTTCAAGGTCACGTTAACTGATCAATCAACTATCATATTGATCAAAACTGACAATATGTGATTTTTTATGTGCACAATCCAAAAGATGAAATTCCTTTATAGCAGCATGTTTCTTCTATACCACTTCATCCTCAAAACGTTGAACTAGATCACATGATCCAAATTCACAAGATCAATAGTTTACCAAACGAGTAAATAGCGCACCACTCGATTACCCAAATTGAATCGAAAAATCAGGTATAAAGCCATTGGTGAATGAATTAGCATCTTTACAAGAACTAACACTGAATAGTTCACAAAAATTTCTCCTGATGTGGTGAGGTTTCTGATATAATCCCCATGACTACCGCAACTTTGAGCTAGATAGTATATTGACCGAAGAAGTTGAACAGTATCAACTGTCGCCTCCACACCAGTTGATAACTGAAATTAAATCCAAAGTACAAAATCAGAGCCATCCTGACTGGTGAATCAATAATATTTTTATGAAAACTGGCACTGGTCGCATGATTTTTGATGTGCATGATTATCAAAATTGTGAGTTGCGCAATTTTCTTCCAGTATATCCTTTCTATCACTTGATCATCACAACTTTGAACTAGATTACAAGTTCCAACTCCACCAGACCACAAAATAACCAGAAGCTAAACAGATTCAATCACCTTTGATCACAATTCATAATGGATCATATGATAAAGTTCAAAGCTATGCTGATAAGTGAAACCGATCATTATTTTTATGTTAATTGGCAGTCGTCACGTAATTTTCCGTTTACATGATTAACATATTACAAAACGTCTAATGCAGGAACTAATATAATCTTCCCTACACCTGATTACTACAATCACAAAATCCGAATGCACGGGATAACAAGTTAACCGCTGAGGTTAAGCAGTGTCTAGACCCTTCAAAACCATTGTCAAAAGTTTTAGGCCCGTGGCAGAAGGTGGAGTAGCCTACACCGTAGAGTAAACGGTGGATTATTTCATGGATTATCTCCAGTTGGCATTCTAGATAGAGGAGTAAAGAGAAGAGTAGAGTAGAATAAATCGGTATGCCAGAAAGCGGAGTAGGCTAACTCACGGATTAAACGGTGGAGTAATCATTTGAATTATCTTCTTTTCGGCATGGCAGAAAGAAGAGTAGAGCAAACAGTGAACTAAAAAAAGTTTTTTTTCTTGTCATTTTCTAAACCTGAACCGGCCAGGTGTATTCGACAGAGTAAAGCTGATTTGTAGTGCTATAACTATGGAACTTGTTGATTTCATAAATTTTTTGGGAAATTTGGATGAGGAAAACGAGCATGCAAACAACATTCCACGAGTTCTTTTTCGAACATCAGATCCATTCGAAATGCATAGTGATTTTGACTTCCGACTGCGATATCGATGTAATAAAGCAACGGAGCGTGAATTGTTAGGAATTTTGCATAATGAACAAGAAAATTCAACAATGCGGCATGGAAGCCTGACACCTTACTTTTTTCAAACTTTTCCATTTTGTCATCAGTTGTTCGACATTCCTCTTGACATTCTGGATTTTCTTGGAAGTCTTTCTCAATGCTGACCCATGCCGACTTTTTTGTCCTGTTAACCAAAACTGTCCGTCTTTTTATTTTCGATAACATTCTTTCAACTTTTGATGGATTCGATTAGATAAATTTCATGTTCCAAAAAATACCACCTCGATTTTGTTGCTCATTTCACAAGTCTCAAATTATGTATATTAGCAAAAAGCAATGCAACGAATGCAGAAAAAACCGATAAAGTTGACAATGTTTGGTCTTGCAGAGGAAAAATTGATAAAGTGGTCTTGTAGAGAAAAGTAATAGAATCTATAAACCCACGATGAACAGCAAAAATCCATTGTGAAGAATGTGACGATTTTGTTCTTGTCTTTTTGCCACTACTCCACTGTCTAAACCACAGATTACGAACTCTGTCACTACTCCACTTTTCGCGATGCCGAAAAAGAAAATCCGTGGAGTAGCTAGTCGGTGGATTAGCCAACTCCATGGAGTGACTACTTCTCGGATTAGACTACTCCGTGGAGTATTTTACTCCACTTTCTGGCATACGGGCCTTAGGCTGGATCGAAGGATCAATGAATCAACTTGTTCATGGAAACTGGGACTGGTAGTCCTTCTGAAAACTAACAGTGGTAATTTTGGAGATTTAATGTGTTATTGTTCATATGATTAGGGTAGAAGTTGACGTGGCAAACCTTGCCTCGGAAAATAGAAAAACAATTTTTATATGATGCACATGATCATAGTTAGCTGGTCTTGTTTATTTGCATATATACCATCATGAAATGCTGACTGATCAAATGATTATTCATGTGCAAACCTCAGGTCCATATTGAAACGATTAAGGAACTGAATACAGCTATGTAATGCTTTTCCTTAACGTATTCTCATGTGAGCGATTCACAAGTGAACACATTCTCTTCACCTTTTACCTCTGTTTTCTTACGTTTTATTTTTTCTTGTCATCGACCTTTTCCTTTTATCGCTCATCGAACAATACTTTACAAGTTGTCATTTTGAATAGCTATAGTCTCCCGTATAATTCTCACGCAGTTCGGCATGCTACATTTCCAGTTTTATTTTCTCCTTTGTGATTTCTCTTCATTCTTACTTCGTTTTTATTTTAGTTTTCGATTTTACTTTTCAATTTTTCGATCTTACTTTTCAATTTTTCTCTTTTCCATTCTCACGTTTCTTTTTTTTCGTTCTTTTTTCACAGTAGTTTTCCTTCCTTTCTTGCCGGTTTTCCTATGTTTCTATTTACTTTTTGTCTTTCCTTCCTATTTCTAATGGTTTCCATGTATTTTGGCTTATTCTTGATGTCTCCATTTTTGTAGACGCGTTCTCTCTCTTGATCTTTTGTTTCTTCTAGCATTGCTTTGCTTATGGTTTTTATAGAGATTTTCACACTTACAACAGGGCATACCGAACAGTTTCATGAGCATAAAATAAAATGAAGGAAAGCAAAGAAAAAATATGAAAACGTTAAAAAATGCACAAACAAAAAAGTATGCAACACACACAGAAGAAAAGAAAAAAGAAACACAAAAAGAGAAAAAATATAATAGAAGGAAGGGATTGCTTATTTGAAAATCGAACAATGGAAATTTACCTTCCCACTACTATTAGTATAACTTTGGGCTGGATCACAATATAATTGTTCTTAAAACCTATTCATGAATTATGCCATAACACATGTCACATGAACAACTTTTCAGGATGGAACCACGTTGGACATTGATAACGTCATTTTTTGTACTGGGTACACTCGAGGTTCACGCCTATTGAAGGAAAACAAAGAAAAAAGTCTCTTGTACAAGTTGATGTACCCGATTTGGGACGAAGATGACACATCTAAACAGCACAACACCTTGTGTTTCGTGGGCATGGCTGCTCCAAGGGGCGCCTTGGCCCCTATTTCAGAGATGCAGGCTCGACTTCACTGCGCAGTTCTGACCGGACTCATTAAGCTTCCGACTTATAATGACATGGAAAGAGAAGTTTTGAAGTATTCTGGGAGGTACAAATCTTACAGTGTGTACGCCTTACTGTAGTGTGCATGACTTATACTGTATTTTTTGTCGTGAATCGAAAACTTGACATTTTCACAGGTCGGATAAGTGATCATTCTTGCATCAAAAATTGCACATCATTTGGCACAGTGACATGGCTTCGGGGAAACATCAAAAATCGATATTGTTACGACTTATAATGTGATCTAATGACATAATATTTCATCTTTGTAGGGAAGCGGGCCTGAGCCAAGCTGAAATCAGAGGATTACCGTACATGGACGATTTGGCCGTAATATTGGGCGTTAAACCGAAAATTTGGAAATACTTGTTCACCGATCCACTATTTGCAATCAAAAGTCTATTTTTAGCAGCCGTACCTTATCAATTCAGGTTGGAGGTAAGGAAAATGTTACATTTGCAAAATTCTTAGCTTGGAAAATTTTGAAATGCTGCATTTTTTCAGGGTCCAGGCGCATGGTCGGGCGCCAAAGATGCAATGCAAAAAAGTTGGTCCCGATTCGGAGTTATGGAAAAAGGTCGCAAAGTTACGACTATAGCAGCACGTTCATCTCGGACTAACGAAAAGCAGGAAGCGTCGAAACCTCTAGCCGAAAGAGTTTTGAATTTTTCGATCGACGCTTTTATGATGATCACGATGCTATGCTTTTTCTTACTAATGATACAATACTTTCTACGATGAAAAAAAATCAGCTGTAGAATCGCGAAATGTAGGTTGACTTTATTGATCTCCTAGAATCTTTATCGAAATTTGTCTTGTTCTATATAGTAAACTATGTACAAGAAAAAATTTTAGAAAACTTGAAATTGAAACTGCTTTGCATTGATTTTTACGAGGATTACAGTACACAGGATTCTGATCTGTAAGAATGATTACGTTCGAAGTATGCGTCTCTGTTGTTATTGTTTTGTAGAGGACTAAGGAAAAAAACTTTATTTTCTCCAATCTAAATACGAATAAATATTGCGAATAAAAAAATGAGCTTGTTTGCCCTATTTATAGAAAAGCAGTCTGACATTTCATTTCATGTGTAGCATAACGACGCATGAAAAATAAAAGATTATGAAATGTTAACATTTTAAAAAGGCGTAAATGTGTAACATTAACAGTGGTGAAAAGTTATTGAGCAATAAATGATTAGCTTTTGGAAAATTTCAACAAAAAGCAAAAAAGTTCAAAATGTCAAAATAGGAATTCACGGTTAATCGCGAAAGTCGCAGCTTCTGTTTTTTTGGATTTCTGATTGAACAGTTTGCAGAGAAATTTAAGTTTCACACGTAATTAGGACTGTGAAATCGTGCAACCCAACCTATCAGAGTCTGGGTTATGCAATTTCGTGAAGAAACGTACAACATACGTTCGTTTGGAACTAAGTTCGGTTCATAGGGTAATGTGACCGTGAGTCTCTCACGTTCAAAATCGTATTACGTATAATAGGCAATTTTGTTCCGCATTTTCACACCTGTTCCATCGGAAGAGAGAACAGGATCGAGTTTCAAGCATGCATATCACATGGAAATATGTACATATTGGCTCCACTGAATAGGTAATTTCCACGCGCTAGATGGGCAGGTGTAAAGCCCGGTTTATAATTCTGCTCGGCGAGTTGATTTACCCAGAGCATGCTCGGAGTTGATACCTACATTACGAGCAAATTTTTCGTGGGGAAAAATTTTAATTCTGCGTTTTTAATCGATCGGTCTTGGGAAAGAGGAATCGCTTACTTGAGAATACCCCCTCCAATGTCTACCATTGTGAATTTATAATTAGCATTCACACAAGCCATCAGTATTATTGAAAACTGGCCTTTGTAGTTGCAATAAAGCCTACCTGATTCTTTTGCACTGTGAATGTTGATCATATTACCATCGATGGCACCCAGGCAATTAGTGGCATTAAACAGTGTTTTCGTATAAACTTTCAAAATGTACAGACACCGACGGCTCCCAAATTGGTGCACCAATCTGACTAAAATTTCAACACAATATTTTGGACATTAGAGGCTAAAAAAGTGAAGAAAAAAATTACTGGCTTCCTATGGAACATGCCCAAAAAGGATTCCAACTGATTTTCTCATTCTATCTTGACATCTTTTTTTAACATTTTAAAATAGGTGTAGAGCATGGTCTTCTGCATGTGATTGACATTATAGTACGTTTTTCTTGAAATGCTTCTAAATAATGAAAGTAGAAAGCAAGTAGTATTACAGATTTTCACCATTTTCTAATAATCACTATATCATATAGCACTGGAAATAACAATTTTTCGAGTGAAAAATTTTACCGTAAGAGCTGTATGTAAACGATTTTGACGACAGTGCTGATTAGGGTCACTTTTCTGTTTTGAAGCATTTTATAAAAAACAGACTATAGACTACACGGTCACATCTTTTCCGAAATTGATATTTTGCAACACGAATATAAACCAAGTGACAAAAAATGTAAAAATTCCATAGTTTGGAGTACTGTAGCTAAGATAATTTTGACTTCCATGTGGAGTGAATGCCGCCTGATCTTTTCAATTTTCAAGTTATGATCGGTCAATGGAGCAGGAGGTCGAATCTTTCAGAAATCGTGTATTAAACAGTTTTATATATATCTACATAAAAATATTGACTATTTGGATATTTTAAATTCGTAACTTTCAGGAAATTTCACACGATTTCTGGAGTCACTAGAATTTTCCTGATTGCCTGGGTGCGATCGATAGTAAAATGATCAACATCCGCTGTCCAAAAGAATCAGGTGGGCTTTATTGCAACTACAAAGGCCAGTTTTCAATTATACTGATGGCTTGTGTGGATGCTAATTATAAATTCACAATGGTAGACATTGGAGGGGGTATTCTCAATAAAGCGATTCCCCTTTCCCAAGACCGATCGATTAAAAATGCAGAATTAAATTTTTTCCTCACGAAAAATTTGCTCGTAATGTAGGTACCAACTCCGAGCATGCTCTGGGTAAATTTGCTCGCCGAGCAGAAGTATGAACCGGGCTTTTTACCTGCCCGTAATTTTCACCTAACACGCAAAAATTACCTCTTCATTGGAGGCAATATCCATGTTGTATGCATGCTTGAAACTCGATCCTGTCATCTCTTAATACAGCTGCGAAAATACGGAAGAAAATTGCATATTATACGTGTTCCGATTTTGGACGTAAAAGGCTTATTTGAAGACAGAAAAATTATAACAAGAATGATCCATGAGCATGTCTCACGATTACGCTACCCTACCAACCGAAACTTAGTTCAAAATAAGCGTGTGAACCTTTAGTGCACCATTCTGTTGTACCTCTTTTTAACGAAATTGCATAACCTAAAGTCTAATAGGTTGAGCTGCACGATTTCACGATTCAACTCTGAAAAATCCTAATCCTGCAAATGTGTTCAATCAGAAATCCAAACAAAAAACTAAAGCTGAGACGCATACTTCAAACGGAATCGTTCTTACAGATCAGAATTCTGCCTACTGTAATCCTCGTAGAAAGCAATGCAGTGCAGCTTCAGTGTCAAGTTTTCCAAGACGTTTCCTTGTACATAGTTTAATATATATAGAACAAGACAAATTTCGATAAACATTCTGGGAGATCAATAAAATCAACCTACATTTCGCGATTCTGCAGCTGATTTTCTTTCATCGTAGAAAGTATTGGATCATTAGTAAGAAAAAGCATAACATCGTGATCATCATAAAAGCGTCGATCGAAAAATTCAAAATTTTTTCGATCAAAGGCTTGGAAGTTTTCTTATTCTCGGTAGTCCGAGATGAACGTGCTTCTATAGTCGTAACCTTGCGACCTTTTTCCATAACTCCAAATCGGGACCAACTTTTTTGCATTGCATCTTTGGCGCCCGACCATGCGCCTGGACCCTGAAAAAATGCAGCATTTCAAAATTTTCCAAGCTAAGAAGAAGATCCAAGAAATCTCTGAAACCAAAATTGCAAATGTCACATTTTCCTTACCTCCAACCTGAATTGATACGGTACGGCTGCTAAAAATAGGCTTTTAATTGCGAATACTGGATCGGTGAAAAAATATTTCCAAATTTTCGGTTTAACGCCCAGTTTGAAGGCCAAATCGTCCATGTACGGTAATCCTCTGATTTCAGCTTGGCTCAGGCCCGCTTCCCTACAAAAATGAAATATTACGTCATTATATAACATTATAAGTCGTAACAATATCGATTTTTGATGTTTCCCCGAAGCCATGTCACTGTGCCAAATGATGTGCAAATTTTGATGAAAGAATGATCACTTATCCGACCTGTGAAAATGTCAAGTTTTCGATTCACGACAAAAAATACAGTATAACTTATGCACACTACATTAAGGCGTACACACTGTAAGATTTGTACCTCCCAGAATACTTCAAAACTTCTCTTTCCATGTCATTATAAGTCGGAAGCTTAATGAGTCCGGTCAGAACTGCGCAGTGAAGTCGAGCCTGCATCTCTGAAATAGGGGCCAAGGCGCCCCTTGGAGCAGCCATGCCCACGAAACACAAGGTGTTGTGCTGTTTAGATGTGTCATCTTCGTCCCAAATCGGGTACATCAACTTGTACAAGAGACTTTTTTCTTTGTTTTCCTTCAATAGGCGTGGGCCTCGAGTGTACCCAGTACAAAAAATGACGTTATCAATGTCCAACGTGGTTCCATCCTGAAAAGTTGTTCATGTGACATGTGTTATGGCATAATTCATGAATAGGTTTTAAGAACAATTATGTTGTGATCCAGCCCAAAGTTATACAAATAGTAGTGGGAAAAGAGTCTATTATCAGGTAAATTTCCATTGTTCGATTTTCAAATAAGCAATCCCTTCCTTCTATTATATTTTTTCTTTTTTTGTGTTTCTTTTTTCCTTTCTTCTGTGTGTGTTGCATACTTTTTTGTTTGTGCATTTTTTAACGTTTTCATCTGTTTTCTTTGCTTTATTTTATTTTATTTTATGCTCGTGGAACAGTTCGGTATGCTCTGTGACACCTGTTATGGCATAATTCGTATGTTGGTTGTTTTAGAACAATGCTATAGTGATCCAGCCTAAAGTTATATTGACAGTAGGGTAAAAGTGGTCTATTACTAAGTGAGCGCATTCTAAAATCAGGAAATTTTCCATTTCGCGATTTTCAAATGAGCAATCGCTTCCTTCTTTTATATTTTTCTTTTTTTTCTTTTGTCTTTACTTTTCTGTGTGTGTTGCTTACTTTTTTGTTCGTTTATATTTTTACGTTTTCATCTGTTGTCTCTGTTTTTTTCATTTTATTTTTTGCCCATGAAACAATACAGTACATTTCAAATAACTTTACTCTCGCTTATAATTCTAATACAGTTCGGCATGCATTGTTGTAAGAGTGAAAATCTTTATAAAAAGCATAAACAAAACAATTCTAGAAGGAACAAAAGATCAAGAGAAAGAAAACGTCTACAAAAATGAAGACATTAAGAATAAGCCAAAATAGGTGGGAACCATTAGAAAGAAAATAAAAGGCAACATAGGGAAACCAGCAAGAAAGAAAGAAAAACTACTGTGAAAAAAAGACGAAAAAAAGAAAGGAACAGGGGAATGGAAAATAGGTAAAAGAAGTAAAAAACTAGGTAAGAATGAAAAAAAAATCACAAATGAGACAATAAAACAGGAAATGGAGCATGTCAAACTGTGTGAGAATTGTACGGGAGAGTATAGCTATTCAAAACGACTACTTGTAATGTATTGTTCCATGAGCGAAAAAACGAAACGGTTGACGACAAGAAAAAATAGAACGTAAGAAAACAGAGGCAAAAGGTGAAAACTTAAAAACACATATAAACAAAAACACACAGAAAATGAAAGAAAAAAATACATGAAAGGAAAAATTTAAGATAAAGGAGCAAAAAATGAACAAATCGTTATTACATTCTCGATCGCTCATTTGAGAATGCGCTCGCTTGTGAATTGCTCACACAAGAATACCGTAAGGAAAAGCATTACATAGCTGTATTCAGTTCCTGTATCGTTTCAATATGGACACGAAATTTGCACCTGGATAATCATGCGACCATTCAGCGTTTCATGATGGTGGATATGCAAATAAACAAGACCAGCAAACTATGATCGTGTGCAGCATATAAAAATTGTTTTTTCTATTTTCCGAGAAATATTACACATCAAATCTCCAACATGACTACTGTTAGTTTTCAGAAAGACTACCAGTCCCAATTTTTATAAACAAGTTGACTCCTTGATTCTTCGATCGAGTCCGAAACTTTTGGCAATGGTTTTAAAGGGTGTAGACACTGCTTAACCTCAGCGGTTAACTTGTTATCCCGTGCATTCGGATTTTGTGATTGTAGTAATCAGGTGTAATATGTTAATCATGTAAACGGAAAATTACGTGACGACTGCCAATTAACATAAAAATAATGATCGGTTTCACTAATCAACATAGCTTTGAACTTTATCATCTGATCCATTATGATTTGTGATCAAAGGTGATTGATACTGTTTAGCTTCTCTAGATATCTTGTGGTCTGGTGAAGTTGGATGTTGTAATTTAGTTCAAAGTTGTGGTGATCAAGTGGTGGAAAGAATATACTCGAGATAATTGAGCGAGTCACGGCTAATTTTGATAAACATGCACATCAAAAATTATGTGACCAGTGCCAGTTTTCTTGAAAATAAAATTGTTTTACCAGTCAATATGACTCTGATTTTGATCTTTCGATTTACTTTCAGTTATCAACTGGTGACGAGGCGACAGTTGATACTGTTCAACTTCTTCGGTTAATATGCTATCTTTTGAACTCGGATCTTGTGATCTAGCTCAAAGTTGTGGTAGTCAAGGGGTTTATACCAGAAACCTCATTACATCAAGAGGAAGTTTTGTGAAACGTGCACGCGAACAATCCCGTAATAAGTGTTAGTTCTTATAAAAATGCTGGTTCATTCACCAGTGGCTTCAGCCCTGGTTTTTTGATTGACTTTATGTTATCGAGTGGTGCGCTGTTTAACTTCCTTGGTTAACTACTGATATTGTGGACTTGAATATATTGTGGCAATGGGAGAAGCTTGATCAATGATTAACTGTGGAGTTAATATCGTGAAATCGTGCACATCAAAAATTGATTTAACCAGTGCTACACGTATTGGTTGATTAACGACTTTGGATGACTAGTGACCTCAAGTTTTGTAATTCAATTCTTGTTATCATTGTACGAAAAAAAGTCGACCATTATTTTTTTTACCAGTATCATTCTCCGTACCTCAAATTGCACTTGGTTGCGTCCGTTAAACTTTTTCAAATTTGGTTTGACCACCACTTGACCGCTGGAAATATAAAACGGAAGTTCGTCGCTGACCACTTGACTTTTATTGGCGATCAGTTGTTTATTGGCGCAACCGGTCACCGTTTCGCGGTCGAATCTCAAATCGGTCAAAAATTCCAACAAATTCATGTGCAAACGAGGTAGGACGGTGAATAGCCAGTGGAAAAAACGTGTTTCGGTCCAGAAATCGTGCGGCAAACCAAGTAGACCTTTTCGAGAGGCCAACCAATTTTCGGTTTGGCGACTGGAAATGTAGACCTGAAAGTTTTTCACATGAAATTCTATAGTATGAAAAATTAAATTGATATGATAAAAATTTTATATCAAATCCTTCATCTAAATCAAATATGAAACATCAAATATGAAATATGAAATATCAATTATCTTTTATCAAATATCAAATATCAAATATCAAATATCAAATATCAAGTATCAAATATCAAATATCAAATATCAAATATCAAATATCAAATATCAAATATCAAATATCAAATATCAAATATCAAATATCAAATATCAAATATCAAATATCAAATATCAAATATCAAATATCAAATATCAAATATCAAATATCAAATATCAAATATCAAATATCAAATATCAAATATCAAATATCAAATATCAAATATCAAATATCAAATATCAAATATCGAATATCAAATATCAAATATCAAATATCAAATATCAAATATCAAATATCAAATATCAAATATCAAATATCAAATATCAAATATCAAATATCAAATATCAAATATCAAATATCAAATATCAAATATCAAATATCAAATATCAAATATCAAATATCAAATATCAAATATCAAATATCAAATATCAAATATCAAATATCAAATATCAAATATCAAATATCAAATATCAAATATCAAATATCAAATATCAAATATCAAATATCAAATATCAAATATCAAATATCAAATATCAAATATCAAATATCAAATATCAAATATCAAATATCAAATATCAAATATCAAATATCAAATATCAAATATCAAATATCAAATATCAAATATCAAATATCAAATATCAAATATCAAATATCAAATATCAAATATCAAATATCAAATATCAAATATCAAATATCAAATATCAAATATCAAATATCAAATATCAAATATCAAATATATCAGATCATCAAAATGAGGTTTTATTTACGTCAATTTTTCGATAAAATGAGCAGATTAAGAATAACATTATTACTTGATTCATGCATGGGAATAAAAAAAAAATCTGTTTTAAGCTTACAGAAAGATTTGGGAAGTTTGGAGTAAGATGTGCTATGAAAATCAATGAGATTCAGCAAATCACTTGGATTGTGTATGAAGAATTCAAAAACTGATTTCAAAATTCTGAATTCATTGCTCAGTTTATACTATCCTAATATCTGGATTTATATGTTAATTTTGGAGAAATTTGAATAATATTTTTTTGACATCAACTTCGTTGTTTCAAACCCAAACTGTTTCAGCTTGAATTCAATAATGATTTTGATTTGAACCACATATTTGAGATTCTCAAATTTCATCTCATGCCTTGCAATCTGAAAATTGTGGATTACTGTATCATGGTTCCTAAAAAGTCACCTGCCCAAAAATGATGAAGTAAACTTATTTAAAGAAGATCTGTTCGAAAAAGCAGTAGATTTGACATGGGAAATCCAAATTTAACAGTGTGTAACTCTTTCAAAAATGTAGATACATTATTCGGAGCTGCATTTTGGGATAGCTCTCGACAGGATCTATAATTGGATATATGCAACGCGTCAAAGTTGTCAAAAATTCAGAGCTTACAAATAGAAACCTAACATGTCAATTTATTACTTGTTGTTGCGTGAACTTCACATACCCGGATATTTATGTAGATTTTTGAAAAATCTGCATAATTTTTTCTAATCAACTTCTTAGTTGCTTTAATCCAAAAACCGTTTTTATTTGCGTTCAATAAAGTAGAGCTTTTGGAAGACTACGGATTACTGTATGATAGTTCCAAAAAGTTAGTCAAAGTTGAAATACACTGCTAGAGCAGATTTAAAGTTTTAGTCCAGTGCTTGATACTGCTCTGGTATTATTTAATTATGTCAAAATTTCTTCATCACAGTTCAAACACGAAAAAAACTGTCCGAAGAAACATCAAATTTGACACTGGAAATCTGCGTAGCTGAATCAAAAATGCAGATACAACATTCAAAGTTGCATTTTTTCGTTAAGATCAACCACTTGATGGCCAATGTGACAAAGTTTTCAAGAATGCAAAAACTGGAACCTCAAATGATTTCACATTTTCAGAGTCATATACAAATTTCGGGTAAATTTGGATGCTATTATCTTTATGAGTTCCGAACGAACTTTTCTTAGTTAATCGAATTCAGGCGACACTAGAAAAAGCGCCGAGACAGTAGAAGTTTGGTTGCCTCACCTTTGTACAGTATACAGTAATTTAGTGTAGACGAGAGCAGTTACTGTAGTTGAGTCCACATAATTTTAATGTAAAGAACTAAAGTGAATAAGCCTTTTAAAAATTAAAACTAGGAACACTTGAGCCTAGAAGGGCTATCACTGAAATTTCACAACCATGCTATGTCAAGACATCCAGTGGCTGATAAGGTAAACGGTTTCTCCTTAAAAAACGCTCAACATTCAAAGTTGCATATTTGGGTAGATCTCGACATGTTCTCGCATTTTATGCGCCATATAATACAATTATGAGTCGAAAAATTGCTCATAAACGAGATTCCTAGAACAGCATTAAAGTTTGAACATCTCTCTCTGCTCACCCGCGATGCTACGGAAACTAAAGCCGCCGCCGTGTCCATAGCCGTGTGACCGAAACCGACCACCAACGTCGAACGATTTTCGAAACCGCCGGCGTTTTTGAACGTTTGGCAATTGAAAAGGCGACCGGCGAATTTTTCGACGCCTTCGAAATGAGGCCGCAAAATTTCACGGTAACGACCGTTGGCAATGAAAACGCCGTCGAAAGTTTCGGTAGCGCTAGGTTTACTGTAGAAAATTGAGGATACTATAGTCGGAAATGTGGAGGTTACTATATATGACCTTTTGATCACGAATCTTGGCTATTTACTGGGTAAAATATAGAATACTACATATTTTGAAATTCCTGTATTTCTTACTGCAATCATACCAGTGAGAACTATTTAAGATGTTTTTTCTAACTGAATCATGAACAATTCACGGTGCAAATTAGAAATGTGTAGTCTAAGGTCATGAACCTTCCAAAAAACGGAGATTAGGATACTGTAATTAAAGATAGAGAATGGGCTACGTTACTTGGGCTTTTACCATTTTGATTCAATCAATTATAATTTAGTATCGTATTTCACACTGTTATCGTACTGTATTGTACTGTACTGTAGAGACTGGAAATTACTGTAGTTTGAAAACGTACGATTTTATTAAATTTTCCGAAAAATCCTGAATCAAACTTACAAGTATCACTTTTAACTTACTTTTCTTGAAGAAAAGTGACACTCCATCGTCCGGTCTTTTCGTAGTCGTCGTTTTTGGCGATACTCGTTACGACGGTATTAAACTTTACGTGATCTTTTAGCTGATGTTTTTCGGCATACGATGAAAGATACTTTAAATAGTATTTGTTATGCAAAAATTCAGGGAATTCTTCAGGCATCGGAAAATCGCTGAACGCCATCAAATGTTTACTCGTCAAGCTGACCGTCTTTTTCGAAACTGAGACCGAGCCTGAAACATTGGCATTAAACAATGCCAGTGTACTTGATTTATAGTTTTTGAACTGAACTTACTCTAGTTCGAAAAAACTAAATTTGAAAATGATCCTACTGTTAATTTTCAACTAACTTGGATCGTTTGTCATCCTTGGAAGTTCCATGAAGCTTGTGTGTTCTTGAGAACTAAAAATCGGGCATCAAATCGCACAACTTTTCCAGGTGGAAGGGTCCTCGGATTTTTCATCGAGGGGGAAGTGGGTGGGTGAGCAAAAAAACAAAAATAAAACTTGCACAATCATTTTTTTCATACAAAATATGCATAAAAATTATCCAAGAAATGGTATTCGTAAAAGTTCAGGGAGAGCTGATTGACGATTTTTTGAGCCAGAAGGGTATCCAGGGTTTCCGGTACGAGGGCTCATCTCCCTGTCCCACTTCGTGCATATATGGTTGAGATTAGGTTCAATATTTCATCTTGATTTTACTTCCTATCACAGTTATCTTAAATAAAGGACACTCGTTTTTGTATGCCTTTTTGTGTCCAATCCTGATTACTGTAGCATATCTTGTCATGCTCATTTTCACTCTAGTATTTAGCTTCCAGACAGTAGTTTTCCAGACATTGTAGAAAATCATTGTATTTTCTTGGGTCTGCATGATCGCAGCTCGATTGTTGAAAAATCTTATTGCTATTCTGATTTTGGATTCTTAACTTCCAGAATTTTGAATGGCTGTATTTTCAGAAATAAAGTTATCAAGACATGCGGATATGGTCAAATATGCTGACTTACTGTAATATCCTGCTCTTAGAAAACAATTCTGTTTTTTCATCTCAACTATCATTTCTCACCATCCTCTCTGTAGTGCCATAGACCGCCGATAACGCTGGATTTTTCGAAGCACACTACTTCAAAACCGTGTTGAAGACATTCTTTCATAGACGCCAGTCCACTCAAACCTGCTCCGATCACGGCGACCTTCATGGTGTCAGAATCAAAAGACGAGCTAACTAACTAATCCGATATCAACTAACACATACCGTTAATGGTAGGTGCTTATGAACTGTATAACAGCTGAATAAATATAATTCAACTCGAATGACTTGGAAGCTTGATAGCTGAATTATTGGAGCTAATTTTAACAACGCGCAATAGATCTAGAAAACTTAGTCGACGAGCTAAAATGTTTTAGAAAAAAGGTAAACAGAACGGAATATCGTAGTAATAGAATAAGGAAGTAATCGACGAATGAGAGGTTATTCCATTACAAAAACGCACATTCAAAAAATATTCTTTTTATCAACCAATATTCAATGAACTTCAGAAGTTTCAAATGCCTTTTTCGATGATTCTATTTAGTTTACGGTTGAACCCTTATACGTTCAATTTTTACGATTACGAACAAAGATTTTTGTGAACGACACGTTTTTATTGGCAAGTAGTTATTCCATAGGATCAATAGGGACTGACAATTTGTGGACATATTGAACCAATCATAAATATTTTGATGTGGAAGTGTTTTGAAACAGCTGAAACAAACCATGCAACCCAATGTTTATATGCGGCGTCAAAAATGGCCGAAGCTATTTTTCGTGTTCTATAACGGTTTCTAGATCACATGGCGATCTGGGTCACAAAAACTGCACTGATTTTGATAATCAAGGACCTGTACAGAGTGCATTCCTGATTCTCCATTCATTTTGGAATAGTCGTTCAAACGATCCCAGAAAAATAGGTTCAAAGCGGAAAAAAACCAAGCTTATTAGTGTAATCAATAAAATTTTTCTTCAATTAGCGACAAACAAGTTAGCTTAAAATTTCTTCCGGAAGCTCAGTTCTCGAGTAGGCTCGGTTATGAAGACGCAGTTCTGTCCAAATCCACAGCGAATAAACAATGATTTTGGCCTTTTCTATTGCCGTGATAGGCAATTTAATGCTTTTTTACAGTAAAAGTTTTCCACGGAGAGGAAATTGCTTGTCGAATTAAACCAGATTTTTTGAATTTCACTGCGGTCTATGATTTCAAATTTAATGGACTGAAGTTAAATTTTTGTATTATTGGTGGTTCCATTGATCAAGTGTTGACCAACTTCAAATTGTTTTGCACATTTATGCAAATTTTTTTGTAAACATTTGGATGTGCCAATGCATCATAGCATATGCAATTTCAACATTTGGACACTTGGTGCGATTTGATTTATGTGAATGTATATGAGCCCAAAAATATACCAACAGGCTGTTTTCATGGTCAAAGAAATTTAAACTGTTTCTGATGGTTTGATATTTTATGGGTACTTTCCCAGTTTTTCATTAAAAAATCATTTCCAAGACTGCACCAATAGTATGACTATAGTCAATTTAATTTAAGATGACAGATATATTGATACCAAAAATTAAGTTCAAGTTGATACACAATTTTCACTTGGCGGAATATTTTTTAGTGTAGAAAAAGGCTAAATTTTATTATTAGAATGGGAAAGGTTAAAATCATTAAAAACACATTTTCAATTCGGACAGAACTGCAACGATATCTGCGTGCTATTCGAGAAGTATTGACCATTTAAGCAGGTTATGTGAGGAAATTTTTCCTTTTTTTTTGCCGCTCACTGACGGAATTATTTTCCAAGGACCGGTTTCAGTAACTGGAACTGAGGATCATCCCGACGTCGGTATTAAGTGCTTGAAACTGAGTTTCAGCTGAGCGCGACGTCGGTTTCATCTTTTTTGGGTTTCACTAAGAAGTTCGAGCTCGGGATTAGCTGATCCTGAGGTTTAAGTTCGAGCTCGAGATGATCTCGACCTTGCGGCAATAAAAACACATAGAACGTGGCGCGTCGATATAAAAAATTGTGAAAACGGAAAAAGTGGATCATAATGTAAGACACGTGTGAGAAAAACTGCAGAAAATTGAAAAAACCAAAAGATTATGTTTGCTTAGAAATCACCGTGGGAGAAATGTATACCGGTAGTATATGAAAAACAAACAGCTGGACAGGACACAACAGAATACGCTAGAAGTGTGGATCCTTTGAAGAAGAGTATTCTTACAGTAGAAGTTGGAAGCCGAAACGCAGTATTAATTATTACAATGCCGTAAATTAGACGTTGAATTACCAGTCTATCACACCATGAAGTGAAGGCTGCAGTTACGTGTTTTTAAATTTTGGACATTGAAAATTGGAAGCTGATTTGAATTCTTCACTCTTCGTTACTAATTTTTCACTTTCTCTCCTCTTTTTCCTTTTCCTTTTCTTTCTCTCTCTTTTTTACGTCCTATTGTCTATTATTCATTTTTAACACTAATTTCATTCTTAACAATGGACGGAAAAAACAAAAAAGTTCGGACTTAAACTTGCTCGCTAGTAATATTAACTTGTTGGACTTGAACCCGAGCTCGAGATAATCGCGACGTTAGTGAAGCAGCTGAAAGCGATCTTTTCTTTTTTTGTGGTCGAGATAATCTCGAACTTGAACGACTTTATGGAAACCGGCCCCTGTTGATTACAGAAATAAACTTACAATTTTTTCCATATTGAACTTACCTTCATGGAATCACGGCATTTGCAATGATTATTTCACAAGTTCATTTATTCACTTCCTTGTACGATTTTTCGTCCGATCTGTCTGTCGCTTTCTTTCTTTATCGTTCAAATGTGTCAACTAGCTGTAATTCTATGTTTACTTTACCATTAAAATTAGCTCTTATGCAGTCTATCGATCAATGCTCCATTCGCAAACCAAAGGCTGTGACACACTTTATAAACTCTTTTCGAACCCGTATTAGTTAGTTAGTATAGTTAATGAAGTTTTGCATTATCAAGTATAAACGTTAGTTTCGAGCAGCCTAGTTTAGGAAATAATGATCGACACGGCGATTTTGAAAGCTCAAATGGCCAAAATTCCCATTAACCCGGAAAATGCAGCGGCTTTTTACACTCAGTAAGTTCTTCCTTTTACAAGATCACCCGGAAAAAGTGCTCAGTTTTAGAGCGCCGCAATACAGTAATTAGAGGCGGTATTTTTAATATTGTGTTCAGAATCAGAACAGAAAGTTTTGTAGATTCAGAAAAAAATCGTCAAATTCTGAGGAATATATAAATAAAGTTTACTGATTCAAAAACATCGAACAAAAGTTTACAGCTAGTCTACACACGTCTGGAAATTTCTGAGCATACTGAGCTCATCTTTAACAATTTTTTGAGTAAAAAAATTTACGGTAGAAGCTCTATGTAAATGATTTTGATGACATTAGTGATTTGTGTCACTTTTGTATTTGGAAGCATTTTATAAAAAACAGGCTATGGTATCATATGTCAGAAAAGTCTTCTCCAATTATAGAATGCTAGTGTGACACCCTCGAATGGAACCACTATTCCAATTGCAGTTCACTGCAGTTGAAAAAATCCTTTGAAAGTTACTGAGTGATCCAAAGTGACTAAAGCTATTTGTATTCGATTCTAAATCACCGTAAAAACTTGATGTCATAACTTCCACGAACAAGAACTAAATATTTTTGTGAAAATAATAAAAAATATAAAAAATTTTAGGGGTAGTTACAGTATTAAATGTTCAATTGCTGTTTTGTTTTTATTGTTTTGTATTAGCACAACTAAATAATGTTCGGAGTTCAGTTTTTATCATTAATTTTTGCTTGTTCAAATGATTTTGAATTCGATATCATACGCATTCGACTTTGTTTCTGCCACTGATCAAGAATATCATAATAATATGAAGTTTATTCAATTTATCTACCTTTTTATATCAGATGCCAAACTCAATCCTTTTGAAGAATTTTACTCATTTACAGACTGATCTACAGGTTTTGGAATGTAATCACTGATTTTCTAGTTGTTACCCACTGATTTAACACAATAATAAAAACAGCCGAACATCCATCAGTTGTAGATCAGAATTTTTTGAAGGCAGACCAAAAGCACTAGTTTAAGAGACTTTTGGAAGTTAACGATCTGCAAACATGAATTTGCGCCGTCTTTATCATCACTATCTTCAGCGCCTTCACAGTGGCGCCCGATGTACGACAATTTTTCAAGGGCGCCGAAAAGCTCGAGGCAGAAAATGTAGCCAAAACTAAACGCTTCACCCACGGCGGACAAAGGTTTTTATTTTCCATGCACATGGTCGTTCATTTGGCCAACGACGACGAAATGTTCAACTTTTACATAACGGACGTCATGCATAGGCATACGGGTTTCGGACTTCCTCCGGATATGTACGATGTAAATATTTTACTGTATGTACAGTAAGACAGGACTGGTCAAAAATGTGAAATTAATGTGGAAGAATTGAAACTTTTTCGATCTTGCCTTTCAAGTGCCATTTTCGTCAGAAGTATACTGTAAAACCATTTTCAGGTACCATTCCACGACGTTTGGTACAGCTTCCTGGAACAAAAAGTGGGCATGAGTGAAGAAGAGAAATGCGAGTGGGAAAAAATCCGACATCAAAAGTTGCTGCCCGCGATCATGAGGAGTTTGAAAGGATGGATGGGCGACGCTTGAAAGATAAAAGATAACGAAAATTGATAGTATACATGTCACGTGAAGATTTATCCTCAAAACTTGTTGTTCAATGTATAGTTTGCCCAAAATACTTCAAACTATAGAATCGGAGCAGAAGTAGTACAGTTTCGATCACCATTGAATCGTAATTTTTGTAATCTTTTATTTTTGATATGATATGTATTTACTGTGACTATCTTCAGTTTTGGGTAGTCTTCGATGTCTGACGCAGCAATGGTATCAAACCAAATTTTCAACAGTTATTACACAGGTGCATATTATATTTATATAATCGATTTAATAAAGTTTTATGAAAAAATTTCCGATCCTCAGAATGCAAATTAGAATAGACAAAAAATTATATTTCTCAACAATTTTTGCGAAAATGTATGAAAATTATGGAACTAACTAGGAGATTATAGGTGGATCAGTCGAGTTGAGAAATATGATGTTTTTTCTTTGAATTTCCTCCTTAAATATGCAAATTTTGACAGAACAGGAGGACAATTAATTAAACTGAAAAAGTTAGTAGTGCATGCAAAAAAGTTATTGACTGGTTCAAGTGATACCGTTGCCTGAAACGATATGATAGCTGAACCGAATTTCCATGTATCAAAACGATATGTGTACTGATGTTGTCCGTAAACGACAAAAGTTGGCATTGTAGCTTTATTTATGCGTCATTGGGGTAACTGGGTATAAATGTGAGATAAGTGTGAATTATGTTTTACCATGAATTTTTCCCGTCAAATGTCTGAGATTGATGTATTACTCTGGCCAACTCATGGAGTCCCTGGCTAACCATCCACAGTTTGTCCATGGTCCAACCGTCATCTATGAAAAACGGCCCACACGAAATTGCGACTGATTTTATGTTTGAGCCCCTGCTATACTTCGTCTGTCAAGTTTTCATGATTTATCCATCAAGAAAGAGCATCCTTTTTCTGTGTGTTGAAATTTGAAATGGAGTGAATCGTGGCGTTTTAATCAAATTGCGGCTGTTTTCTCCAAAATTTGGTAAAATGTTGGGAATTTAAAAAAAAATTGTTGCTCTGATTTTGATCCAAATGATGAAAAACATCAAAAAGCATACAACAAACACTTTTAAAAACCATTTCCAACATGTTTTAGCTAAAAAACCCACGTTTTTTTGTCTGTCTCCTTATCTAGCGTAAGATTGGTTATACTCCATACGCCACGCTGCGCTACGCCAAGCTGGGCTGGCCCAGCTTAGCGCAGCCTGGCGTAAGCGTAAGCCCAGCGTGGCGTAAGGAGTATAATATAGGCTTTCAGGTCTGAATGAACATCATTACCAAGATAGAAAATGCCACATATCATTTTACATAGAACTGTCTATAGGTGTAGGAAAGCGAGGGAAGAAGGGAAAAACGGTAGGTGCAAAAAAAGCCTAGGAACTACAGGGTCATGTTACAGTAAGATAGAAAGTGTGTAGGATTTTCACTTTTTATGGGCAAATGACTCATAAGAAATATATTCATTTTTCCAATTAAGTAAACGTAGACGATGATGAAGGGCAGCTAATCACAGCAAGATTTGATTTCTGTGTTGTAAGTTTTGTTTTGACCAGCCCTTTTGTAAGAGCTCTATTCGAATGAAGAACTTTGTTTCTGTCCCACTAGATCGACCATCCCAGTAAAACTCCTATTTAAAAGCGAAAAAAAACCTGCAGATATTACTCCCCCAGCAATGATTGAGAAGTTGACGAAAGCAAATGAGCAAGAGAGAAGAGTAAGGAAGTGGTCATAAAAATGGAACTGATGCTGTAGTTTGAAAATTTTTCTGAACAAACCATACTTGATTCCAGAGAAGTAACATTAAAACTCCAAAAAGTGCTGTCTAAGAAAATTAATTCACATATCTGACTAATACAGGTTAAAGAATATGCTGTTTGGATGTTAGAAGACCTATCTAAGACCTTTCTTTTCATTATCGAGGACGGAAACAAATTTTCTATCCCAAACCCTACCATGGCTGACCCCCAGTAGAATTTGTATGCTGTCCATGTATGCCGCCGATTCGTAGGATTTTATCGGCGATTCTCCCGATTTTTACCCTAATTCAGAAAAAAAAATATCCTAGAATTTTTGTCGGCGAATAGCCGATCCTAGGAATTGGGGATGAAATTCTGGAAATAAAACACTGTTCTATTCTTTTGCCGATTTTTTTAGATGCTAAGGATATGAAGCCAAGATGTATGCAAAGCTAGATCTAAACTAAAGAAAATCCAGCATGCTTGTATATTCAATTCACATGTGCGGGAAGGAAATTTTCTTTTGCTGTTTTTTCTATGCATGCACTATGAATGCTTGGTTTCTGCTAAAACTATCGAGAAATATACTCTTTTTTACTTTTGGGAAGAAAATTACGAAGGATTAGTTTTGACATCATCGCAGATACTCTAGCATTTGAAGTTTTATATATTCTATCACAAAGAGAAAACACCTGCAAAACATGGGATAGTTTTTTAATTTCCTTCCTTAATAACATTTTGGCGATTTTTCCACCCGCTCAACACAAATAAATGCAAATGCAAATGCAGCATCAGACTCAATCTTATATTCTACGAGGTCTGTGAGGCATATAAAGTGCATTTGGAATGTGCATTGAATGCAATTAATTAATTAATATAGAGAAGAACAATAATAATAGTCATTGATGTGTATTAATATTTACATAAGTAAAAAAATCAATAATAGTCGAATAAATAATAATAATAATAATAAAAATAATAATAATAACAATAATAATAATTATAATAAATATCAATTAATAACTAATGTCATCAAAGATTTTTCAATTATTCATATCAATAAAAATTATATTGATAAATTATTAATATATGTGAAATATATAAAGCCCACATATTAGAATGCAAGACGTTTTATGGACCATTTATAGAAGTAGGCTATACAATAATAGTTTTAATCGTCAGATCATGGGAAAATTCGTATGAACATCAGATGTTCAGCGATTCAGTAGTCCGATCAGTAGTCATATATCCTCCCGTTGCACTAATGACTCTTAGAATTAGTTTAGTATTCGCTTCTAGGCGGTCAATAACCCATGGAACATGTGTGGGCCAGCTATTTTAAACTGCAAATTTCCAGAAATAAAACCGAATGTTTCTATCATTATTTTTCCTGACATCGTATTATGCATGCTGTAAAATTTTTTTGGCTGAAGTTACAAAATTTTCAAGGAAAAAAGCAAAAAACAAAAAATTTCCAAGAAAAAAAATAGAAAATTTCCAAAACTCTTATTTATGCTGCTGATAGATGAGGCTTAACTGTTTCTAGAATAAAGTACACAACTTTAAAGTCGAATGTTGATACCGAGATGCAACTGAAACATCATTGAAAAACAAACAAAAAATAATTAGTCTAATTACCGGTAGGTCTTTGCTGAATCTACACTTTCTACACCCCCTGGATAGTCCTAAATTGTATAAGCTTTATATGCTTATTACAATATATTTACAACATGTGGTATCTTTTTTACACCCCGAAACGGTCCTGTTTAAATACTTGTTTTGATTGTATAATTGAACTTGACCACGTTGTTCATTAACTGATTTTCTTCGTGAATGATCATATGTGTGGAACCGAACTTTTTTCTTATAGTTTCTGTCGCTTTCAAGATCTGTATTTTAATATGATTGTCATCCTTCTAATACCGAGCATGGAACTGAACAAGGTCATAGCTGTTCGATCTTCGAAATTCCTTGTGTCTTTTTTTTCCAAAAGTCCCGTTACTCCAAGAATGCTATAAATTTTTAAAATTGCAATAGAATTAAAATAATCATTTTTCAGCTTATTATTTTAAAAGTATTTGAATATGCAAATTTGACACTATGTATGATGCAATAGCTCGTTGTACAGACCACTGTACCTCGGTCACTAAGGTCATCATAGAAATAGGACAAATAGCATCTTGGAATGGAAAATCTATGACAGGTACATTAGGGGACCTAGGGTCATGCAAACCGACATCAGGTCATTGTGTCACAGCCGACGGATCTATTATCTAGAATGAAACAGCATTTGAAAACTTATGCCCTTTCGAGTACAAAAACACACATCCCATAAAACTCACGCAAACCCACATGATGATAGAAGAGCTACAAGGTGCATTCTCGGTTAAAAACACACTCTTTTCGAACCCCAATTGCCCAGAAATCCAAGACAGCATTCTAACTGAACAAGGCATTATTGTACAATTAGACAAAAGCACACCACATTGTAACGCATTTTTAACCCCAAAAACCAATGAAACCCATACTACGCTCTATGATTTTGATGATTTTGAACCCATTAACGCGAAACTAAACTATCTAGCAGACAAAATCCAGGAATTCGAAATTCAAAATTTCAAAAACGTATGGAGTGAATTATGCAGACAGGCACAACGTCACCTTGATCTCGTATGGCAAATTCTGCGTCTTGATGCAACCCTTGGAGCCCGTGCATTCCTACAGCGAACCGACATAATAGCAGAATTCACAGGAGAAGCCCTCACAGTCTGGCCCTGCAAACAGGTAAACGCGTCCAAAGTCTTTTACAAGCATAAAATCAACCAAACATGCTACAAACTTTTGCCCCTTCTCGTAGGAACCGAACTCATGTTTTCAAATCCAGGAGGCAACGATTTGACCTCTTTTTCACAAACCGTTGACTGCCATCACATGCATGTAGCCCTTTACAAACAGAATAATACATGGGTCAGTGAAACCGGATCCCCGCATGTCACAAATTTACCTTTAGAAATCGTTTGGAACTAAAATTTCTCCCTCTTCCATTTTAATACTCCCGCCATTTTTCATGATCAACTTGCAACTATTTCAACCAACTTACTCTTTTTGAAACAATACATTTACAAAACTCACACACTCGAAAGCATTGTCAAAAAACTCGTCCATTACACCGCCCAAATGTCTCTCAATTCCGATACAGTTTACAACATGATCTCAGGCACTGGCCAAGCACTCGGAAATACACTCTCTGGCGCCGGTCAAGGCATAGAACATGTAATAACCGGTACCACCCAAAGTCTCACGGACGGATTAAACAATTTACTCAAAGGACCCCTACAAATCATTATCAATCTAGCCATTATTACTGTAGTTATTGCAGGCGTCTTTTATTTGTTTCTCGTTCTACGAAAATATTTTCCCTCCCCAAAGCATCAGGTCACACATGAACATGCATACGAAATACCATCCAACAACAGACATTTACATGAGACCATACCCCCATCATTCTGCCATGCTCTCTTAGAATTAGCTAATCGTCGTGGGGCACAAGCGCAGCAGAAATACGTCCTTGTTGATATTGATACCCCCCGAACTCCTGCAATCGAACTCATTAATCAAATTCACCAATCTGCATCAAGTAAGCCACCCCAAAATGTACCTGAGAAACATACCCCTCATATTCCAATCACACTTAACGGCAAATTAATGACAAAAGGCATGATTGACATTGGTGCAGTTTACTCACTCATTGATTCCGGAATCACTCAACTTTTACAGTTAGACATGAAACCCCCGCTAGTCCAAGCAAAAGCAGCAAATAATCTTCCGATTCACTTTGTAGGAACCACTTTTGTCACAGTGACAGCCCAAACAATCCAGGAAACAATCATGGTCCATGTCCAAAAAGATTGCACAGCAGACATCCTTCTAGGCAAAAATTTTCTCAGTCGATTTTGGGAATACACTATCAACAATCAAAAATCACAGGTCAAATTTGGCAATGTCATACTACCTTGTGATGGCCTAGAATATAACCCCCTCTCAACCCGTGGTGGAACTTATCTAGACGAGAAATTAGAATTACCACCCCGTACAGTAACCGAATTTACTGTCCCCTTGCCCAAATTGTACCTACAAGTTAAACAGCTCGAATTCACTCTGAAACCCAAGCAGAATCCCAAAGTCCATTTCGCAGCTTGTATCTCGGAAAATCAAAACAGTCACATACGCATATCCATCCTAAATACACAAGACACAGCTCAAATTCTTTACCCTATGACATGCATTGGTACAGTCTCATGTTACATCCCAAAACAAAATGCACCCGCTAACATGACCCCTCCACGCAAACCCAGCCCAACCGCTTTGATACATTCACATGGTTAAAAGAAAACGTTAATTTAACCTCCAGTGACCTGACAGGAGCAGAAAAAACGCAACTCTTACGCGCCCTATCGAAGTATCCTACATTATATGCTAAATCTAAAATGGACGTAGGTAGAACCACCCTTGTTTCACATACCATTGACACCAATGGCTCCCAACCCGTAGGTAGACAACTTTATCGGACTTCCCCAAAAGAAAAGCAAATCATACAAGCAGAAGTTGAGCAACTCGCAGCGGCAGGTGTCATAAGCCAAAGTAATTCCCCATGGTGTACCAACACAGTTTTAGTCCCCAAAAAAGATGGAGGCTATCGTTTATGCATTGATTTTAGAGGCCTCAATAAAGTAACCAAAAAAGATACATACCCCCTGCCCCGCATAGACGAAATTCTAGACACCCTACCTGGAATGAAATATTTTACGTCCCTTGACCAATCCAATGCATATTATTCCATTCCCATAGCACAAGCAGACAGAGAAAAAACGGCCTTTAATTGCTCAGCTGGCCATTATCAATTCAATTACCTCCCTTTTGGACTCACCAATGCCCCAGCCACATTCCAAAGGTTAATGGATGTTATTCTTTCGGGTCTGCAATGGAACACATGCCTTGTGTATCTCGACGATGTTTTGGTATTCGCAGACTCCCATGCCCAAATGCTGGAACGTTTACACACTATTCTTGCCCGATTCTCACAAGCAGGCCTTAAGCTAAACATACAAAAATGCAAATTCTGCCAGCCCCAAGTCCAATACTTAGGCCATGTCATTTCTCAGCAAGGCATTTCACCAGATCCCCATAAGGTACAGGCCATCTATGACATACCCACACCCAAAAGCTCAAAAGAAGTTAAGTCATTCCTTGGCCTACGCTCATATTATCGCAGATTCATCCCAAATTGCTCTCAAGTTTCTAGCCCACTCACATCACTACTCAAAAAGAATTCCGAATTTTCCTGGGGCCCCGAACAGCAAAACGCATTCACTAAGCTCAAAGAATTACTCATCCATGCCCCAATACTGCAGCATCCCGATTACACAAAACCGTTTATTCTGCAAACTGACGCCTCAAAACTCGGAATTGGCGCCATTCTCAGTCAACTCGATAGCAAAGGTCAGGATCGCCCCATTGCTTTTGGGAGCCGCACACTAAAACCGGCAGAACGCAACTACTCGATCACTGAGCTGGAAACCCTCGCAGTAGTGGAATTTGTCAAGTATTTCCGCCCCTATCTTTTCCAGCAACATGTTATTGTACACACTGACCATACAGCAGTCCAGGCAGTCTTACAAAAGGAAAACCCGTCCCCTCGCATTGCCCGTTGGGGATTAGCCCTCTCCGGGATTCAGCTAGACATTCGCCCTAAGAAAGGCACTGCTAACCGCAACGCAGATGCAGTTTCTCGATTCCCCTCACAGACAGCAAAACAATCCTTTGATATTGAAAAATTAGAAACCCGCCTCGAAATATCCACTATCAATTCGGTTTTGGAAGCTGAAGCAACTGAACAAGAAGAGCAACAGAAAAATTTCGCCGAACTCCAACGCACTGATCTGGCTGTAAAAAGCATTTTGACAAAAATCGCCCAAAAACACCCCCTTACCCTAATCAAATTCACAGTGCATCAAAACATTCTCTTCCGTATAGTCGACAAACAGGCAAAACTATACATTCCCAAGTCGCAAGTCCAGCATCTCATCGCCTCACATCATGACAGCAAGTTCACAGGTCATTTTGCGGCCCGAAAAACTTTACACTTGCTCAGACAAAAATATTTTTGGCCCCAAATGAGCCGTGATATCAAACGTTACTGCAAAACTTGTCACCCATGCCAGACACAGAAAGCTCTTAGGCACAAAGTACATGCAAACTTGGTACCAATTCAGCCGACTGGCCCATTTGATAGAGTCGGTGTTGATTGCATGGGACCGTTACCCCTCACTGAAGATGGCAACCGATTCATTGTCGTTTTCATCGATTGACATCACTGCAGCCACTATTGCCAAGCTATTCGTAACCAAAATTGTTTGCCGTCATGGGTCCCCAAAAATCATCCATTGTGATCGTGGCTCCGGTTTTGTATCCGATCTCTTTTCACAAATCACTAGTTTATGCAATACCCAGAAAATTCATACTACCCCATACCATCCCATTGCCAATGGAGAAGTTGAGCGTTGCAACCAAACCCTAGCCACCCGTATCCGCATGTACATCAATTCAAATCACACTGATTGGGATACTTATCTCCCATATGCCATTTTTTCGATCCACATTCATAAAAATGATAGCACTTCGTATCCCCCATTTGAATTACTCCACGGTAGGCAAGCTAATCTGCCGTCAGACGCAGCCTTAAACTTTTTCCCCACGTCCTACATGGTTGATTTAGACCATTACGCCCTTCGTGTAAAATCGCATTTTACAGAAGCCCTCTCAACCGTGCAGAAAAGTTTGCAAAAAGCTCAAGACCACTATACCCATCAGTATAACAAGCTTGCTCAGAACATAGATTACAAGGCAGGTGATCTTATTCTCTACAAAAATCATTTGTGTAAACAAGGGCTGACTCCCAATTTCCTCCCTCACCAAAACGGACCCTATACAGTCACAAATTTCATGTACCCCAACATTACACTTAAACACCCCCATAAGAATATTATATTTACGGTGCATGTAAACGAGACAACCCCTTTCTACCCTCGGGAAGCAACTATCGAATCTACCCCCACCCCTCCTCAACCTCGAAAGCCTTGAACGAGGAGGTTCAACTCTGGAAGGAGGGAAATGTAACGTACCTGCTAAGGCAGTACTGTAAATATGTAGCATACTGTATGTGATAGACATTTATTAGATATTATTTTATTTTCACACTTTATCGTCTCAAGGGTGTCAGGGATTCACACCCAAACATTCCTCTAAAATTACGTGAAGTACTTTATTTTGATCCGTTCACACCCCGGTAGCCCAATTAAGATGCCCCAATTAATTTGCACAAACGGCAGCTGTTCCCCTAGAACCTACACTAAACTACACATTCCGCAGCTACCGTAATCCCCCGTAAAAATCGTAAACAACACCTGCACACAGTAAAATACATAGAAGCCCCGCCAGACAGTAGTCTCAAGTGTAACGATAGAGGCGGCCCCACAAAACATGTGTATACAGAGAAACCGATACAGGAAGCATGCACAGAAGCACAAAGGTGTGGCCAAGCCCACCGTAGGAAGCAAGCAAAGCACAGAAAGCATACAGTACCAGGAAAGCGTTAGAGAGGCATAACTAAGTAAGCATAAAAAGCGTAGCAGGAAACGACGATTGGCGGAAGAAGATGGACAGAAGTTCGACCTCCCGCGACGCCCAGGGAGTGGCCAAAATCGCCGTATAAAAGAAGAAGCAAAGCATGATTTGATCATTCTTATTTTTGTGGTTTTACGTTTTTGACTCCCGCGCTCGCCCCGTCCTTTTTATACATTTGCAAGCGGCCGATTATCCGAAAGCAACTTAAACCGAGGCCCCCGTTCGTATTATAAATCGAAGCACGGTTTGTATTGTCGACGTTCAAGCGACCGTCGATCGTTCGTATATTATCGCCCCGTATTGTACCGCCGGTGCCCCTTTTGTCCCCGCCGTATCGACCGATTGGTTAGAAGTAAAGTACCTCACACAAATCTGGTCGTTACACTCGTTTGAATAATTCATGAATCGTCAGTCTAAAACTTCCTCTGACCGGCACGTTTATTCAGACAACTAGGAAAGCAGATCTTCAGAAGCTGTTATAGTTTTTTACCGAAAAAAATTTTCCCTCGAAATGATGAAAATTTTTCAATTCATAGTTGAAGTTTCTATTCCATAATTTAAATGACCTATGATGAAGATTTCGTGGTAACTATACGTATAATTATTTTCATTAGATTTATAGTTAATTTCAAAAGTAATTTCTGACAATTAAAAATTTATTACAAAATTATGACAAAATGCAGATGATTCGACATTTTTAAAATAAATTTGTGGATGTTTTTACTGCACAAAACTTCCACTAGTTTTGCATCTCTTGGTTTTAAACCAAGTTTTACGCATTACATTTTAGTCCATACACTCCTCTTTGCTTTGCATTAAACCGCAAGATTGTAGAGGTCACCGGTCAAAAGATTACGACAGTATTCGGAATCATAATCAAAAAATCATTTTTTAAGTTTACACCGTGATGTAAATATAGTGTCCAAGTGATGTAAACACGATAGGCATTGTTCGACAGCATATTCAAATGGCCGGCTGTTCCACACCAAACTGCTTTTCATTTCGTTTTATTTTTTCCCCAGTTTTCTTCATTTTATTTATTTGCTATCTTTTTGTTTTTTAGCTATTATTTTTCTTTGTATTTATTTTTCTTTTGTTTTATGTGCCTTTGTTTATACTTTGGTTTATGTTCATGCTGTCCTTTTTCGCTTATACTTTTTATGTTTTTCTTTTTCTGTCATTTTCTGTGTTTTTCTCAAGTGTTTGTTGAGTTGTTACGTTGAAGTGTTAGAAGTACCCACGGGAAATCTTAGAAAATTCATGTAGCATTCTTAGAGTAACGGAACACAATCGCAAAACTGACTTTTAAAGCAACAATATAGATCCATTAATATCATTCAAAGCATTAAATGTGAAAGTACTGATCAAGTGTAACTAAACTGGATGTACAACTTCTGCAGTGTCAAAACTCTATGGAAAATGTTAATTTCTTTAAATAAAACGCTCATTTTTAAATATCTGTTTTCCAGTTTTCCTACATTTTAAGGAAAACATGGTTCCCACATCCAATATTATCGTCGTCTGCATTTTGATCTCAATCAGCGGCGTAGGCTTCATTTTCAACACCTCGTTTTTGATCTTCAGTTTCGTCAACAGGCAGATGACTAGCAAACTCGATTACCGTTGGTTCCTGTACAATTTGGCCGTGATTAATTTTTTCTACACGTTGAATATGTTCATCTTTCAACCTTATATTACATTGAAAGATATGGACCCCAAAGGAAGTTGGTGTTTCATCACCGGGTTTTTTGTCATGATGTGCGCCGTCGGTGGAGTCATCAGTCAGCCTTTGTTGTCCATAAATCGATATTTCGCTATGTTTCATCCGGAAAAGTCAAAAAAGTTTTTCAAAAAACCGTACTGTATTTGTATGGTTATCGGAATATATGTCCTGTCGTTTTTGTCAGCTTATAGTTTTGTGGCATTCGATGAATATGGCAGATTTGAAGGTAAAAAGTTATGTGCTTGCTTTTATTGTATGAAGTAGAACCATCACATGATTGTTTCAGACTTCTATACTCCATTCATTTTGAAATGATCAATGTGGCGATATCGCAGACAAACTTTTATTCAAAATTATGCTAGACTCCCTTAATGATACAGACCATTTCGTAATCACTCTTTTCACGCCCGATGGGACAGAGAAAAGAAAAATACACTTGCTTGAATAGTTGCCAAGCCAGAAAAAGGAGTGGACTAGATTTTTGAGAACTTGAGTTAAAGTTTGAAAAATCCACTTTCCTTGGAAAAGATGATTTTCTTTGACGTTGGTTTTGGTAAAGTTTTATTTTACTAATCTAAGGCCGGAGTCGAATCTGGAATTTATTGATTTAGACATGATTGATCATAATTTCAACTCGACTTGGTTCTGATCTTGATCTTACTTACTTTGACCTTACTGATCTTGATTCTAACAGTTCTTGATTTCCAGATTTGGATTGATTTTCATGATCTTGATATCGATCATGTTATATCGATCTTGATCCAAATTGACTTTTACCAATAATCACATAAGCTGGATCTCTGTGTGATTTATCTTCTTGTTTTGAGCCTGAACTTGATTTTCATTGGCTCTCATTTTAAGCAGATTATTTTACTTCCAAACTCATTAATTATAACATCCGTAAGACAGACAAAACTTGGTTAAAATCATCCCTTTTCGCAGGTATATGCTGCATTGCAGTCTACGAAATGAAAATTTGGCACATGTTCGTCTTTTTCACTTCGCCTATGATCATTTCCTACGCTATTTCACTATACTGCGCTTTCAACATCTCAAAATTAATCTACAAACAAACCGAAGCTAAAAATGACCGGGAATGGTGCAGTAAAATCCGCGAAGCCAAATTCATCATCCGTTTCATTTATATCGAAGTTTTCATGCCCATTTGTATAGAAACGCCGGTTTTCATCTTGATTTTCATCAATCGCTATTTGTCGCCAATTCCCCCCGAAGTTATGGCTTTCATGCTCGGTTGTTTCATCATCCACGGCACCAGCGACCCGATCGTCATGGTCATGGTTATCAAACCATACAGAAGTTTGATCAAAGATTGGTTCAAGAAAGTTTGGCCGTTCGCGGGTACCACAACTCACCCAATGATGATGGCCGTCGGCTGGATGAACAACGCAAATACTACAATCAAGAAACTGTCGGCACTGCAGTGAGGCTGCTGCCAGGAGAATGTCGTTGCTACTAGTCAATTTATTTAAACATCGGTTTTTCATATGCTAAATTCCTGCTAAATACGTGCGGGAAAATGCACAAAACCAATGAAATACGTACAATATAGTCTCAATTTAGAGTCTGTTCAACATAAAAACACAATGAAACAAACATTTTTTACGATGTAGATACATAGGAGCGGGAGTCATCATCTTAATAAGACAAACCAAACTCTGACTTTGCGCTTAGAATAATAGGATTACGCATGACTATCAGCTCCTAACGGCCTCTTTTTACTTGCCTGTTTGGATGGAACGGAACAGAACCCAATCAGCGGAATGAAACTGAACGAAAGGGAAAATATCGTTCCGTTGTCGAAATGGGACTTGGTTTATATTATTGAGAATGAAAGGAGCTATTCAGCCACTCACTAAATCACGTAATCAGGCCGAAACCTTAGGTAGAAATAGTGTGCAACTTCGGTCAATCCCAATCTCAACAAACGATCAACTGCTTTCGTTCTAGTGAACTGCAGGTGATCCGATAACTTTCTGAGCTCAGATAACTTCCAATCAACGGTTAATACCGCAGGCCAAGAATTGAGTCGTAAATGAAGACTTCCACGCAGGATGGCACTCCAGGAATCTGGGTCCTAACCTGCGCTCTCTTCCCTGCGAAAACCGTGAATAATGTCCGGCGAGGGACCTAATATTTGGGCTAGTAGCCTCCACAAAAAATATAAATCAATAAATATATAACTTATGGCCGGTTCGTCCGCCGATTTTCTTCTTAATAAGGACAAACAAAAAATGACCAAAAAACATAGACTCACGAGCTGTTTATGCATGTCACCCATGCAAATCGGCGTCGACTTTGGCGAGTTTTCACAACCTGGAGATAGACTGTGTTCATCCCCGACACCGTTCGATTTGCTTGGAGTTTGCCGTCCGTCGTTTTCCACAATATTGCAATTATTTTTCAGGCTGAACGGTTCAAGCTGTTGAAAGATTTTCAGGCTGAACGGTTCAAGCCGTTGACGATCCGTTCCGTCGAAAAAGGCAAGTATAAATGAGCCTTTAGATCAGAAATCCAGAATCCAATTTGTGTATAAACTGCGTTCTAATTTAGGCTCTACATCTATATAGGCATTCAATAACAATTTTTTTAAAATAATCAAAGACTTGTAAATGAACGTACGTGTGATCAAACTTTGATGTAGGTTGTTGCAGATCAAAATATCTACTTAGGCTTAGGCTTAGGCTTAGGCTTAGCCTTAGTCTTAGCCTCCGGAAGAGTCGACCTACTGGGATAATCAACTTACTGTGTCAATCGACTTACCGGGTTGATCGGCTTACTGGACAATCGATCTAGCTGCACAAAAATTATTAATTATTAGCAAATTTATTGGTGTGTTGTCTGGACATTTTGTGCACTTTCTATATGCTTCATAAGGGCATCTTCAATGAGTGTCATCTTTGCAAAGAACAAATCTGTTTTTGGGCAAGGATTAGATTGGTGGGAATTTGCAGGTCCACGGCTTATCCTGAAATATACTTACAGGCTTGTATTCATTTTTTAGTACATTACTTATCCAGAAAATTAGCGGAATTAAAACCGCAGATAGGACTAGAACGGACTATGGTCGGCGAGCATCGATTGTACACAATGATGGTCGTGGTCATTGAGTGGGCCTATCAACAATACTGATATCGATCGAATCCTGGTGTGACTCGAACTTTTTACTTTCTCTTCTTCGAAACCTGAAGCCGCTGTCTCAGATGTTTTGATTATTTTCTTACTTAAGCAATTCTTTTCGAGGAATTTCGGACCAACAGTAGCTGAGAAAATTCTGTTGCACACTTTCACATCTTTCCGGATATAGTATTTGAAAAAAAGACCTAAGATTTTTTCTCCATTCCTACGTGTAGTACTTTCAAATGATCATTTCATGGAAATCTTTATTTGAATATTTTGAGACAGGATTCCTTTTTTACGATTTTTCAAAACTCGATGAGCGAATTAAACAACGTTGTGCATTTCAAATTAGGCCAAGTTTTTTGATTCACCTTACAGCACATCTGATCGTGAGTGAGAATATGTATGCCATATTTACCATTAAATGTTAAATTTTTCAAACAAATTTTCAGAAAAATGTGAATAAGTGTGCAATCCATGATGGTCCCATAACCTATTGATGTTCCGTAAAATTTCAATGTGGAATCATACAGTTGATCCCAAAGTTATGTATAATTAATTTGATAAATTTACCACTAGAGAAACAGTTCATGAAATTATTAAAAAAAACATTCCAACAAGATTTTTGTGTAAAAGACATAAGCTAAAAATTAAAGCAGCCGTCATGATTGAAGGTCAGAAACAAAATGAAATAAAAGCATCAGATATCGATATCATGAAAATAAATGCAGGGTAGATATTAAGATTGATTAAGCCTGGAAAATGGACTAAAGTAGAAATAATACACCTTGAATGAATTGGTGGTTTAGAACATTTATTAAATATAACTTTTCTATATAAACGTTAGGAATGAAACTAACCAGATTCTACCAAGAGGTAACGAACAAATCTTTAAAATATTTAATAAGTAGATTCGCTAATGGCAGTTTTAAGCTAGAAAATAAACAACGATTTATCCTAAACAATAAAAGTGATTTCAATTGTTTATTTCTTTTGTACACAGAGGATTGGACACTCAAACGCTAGGAAGAGATTGAACACAACTGTGAAATAACGTGGTTTGACTGTGTTAACGTAATTTACGCCATAGCGCAGCAGTGGAAAGCGATCATGAAATGACATTCTATTGTAAAATAATATTTAGCTTTTGATTTGTAACGTTTATCTCATCTTGATGAATAAGTAGAACAACTGAATAGGAGAATCGATTCTGGAGTGAATTCAAGACACTGTCAGTTTCACAAAAACTGATACCAATATTACCAACTTCAGTTGTTCAGTGTAAATGTATGGTGCTTAGAATACAGGAGTCCGCATTATGCAGACAGTGTATTCATTTTATGCCTCAATCCACGTTGCTGGCACAACAGAAAAATCGCACTCAGTCTGAGTTTAGAACCCTCGACCTTCTGCACATAAGGCAGATGGACTTTCAACTGAGCTAAGCCATGTAAATTGTTCGCAAATTGTGTTTGTAGTGCTGATTTACACAGAGCAGGCCGCATGATGAACAGGTGAATGAACCATCATGACACATTTATTACCTAATTTCGAAGAAAAAATTTTGTTTCAAACCTCATATATCGTGAGGCCATGATCTTTTTGCTGGTAAAAATAAATATTATACGATCAACGTATCGATAAAAAACTAGAAAAATGTTTTCAATTATATTGTTTTTTGATCATATCAGCTGCTCGTTCTGCCACCATCATAGCCGGTGCGTTCGTATTTCCGGAAATTTGGCCCGGAAACACCGACGCGTCCACTACCCTAAGTCCCAGGACGCCGTGTACCCTCAATGTGGAATCGACCACGCTCGTTCGGCTATCATTGCCCATTCGACAAGTGCTCATATGATGAAAATTTGTTGTCAAACGGCGCCTGGCTATACACCGCAATTGTTCGTCGCTTAATTCACCAATGACAGCATCCGATTTAACGCATCCGGCTGTCGATGATAGCAATAATTTGGGGCCAAATTGTTTGAAAGGCTCTGATTCGATGATATTCATAAAAATCCGTAAGCCCATTGCTTGAACCTGAAAATAAAAGCTTCGCATAGTATGTTAATTTTTGGATCTTGTTTTCAGTCAATTTTAAATTGACATACAATTTTGTGTCATTCGTGATAACACAATGCAGAAATCTGTCTGTTTACTGTAATGGGAAATTCTCGGTTTTGGTCGTTGATTACTTGAAGTTGCAGCTGCATCAAACTGAGAAAACCAAATTGGGAGCACAAAAAGTAAGCTTATTGATAGAATCAAAAAAAATTTTTTTTTCATGAGGGATTGTTTCTCTAATAACCTTACTGGAGTTGTGCCTAATGATTTCAATGTTTGCCGTGTGTCAGTCTATCAAACACTGGTTTTTACATGTGATGGTTTCAAATAAAATATGGACTACAGTGTTGAATTCTTCACCATGAGTGTGTGAATATCCGAGTAGTTTTTGAGAGTCTCAAAATAACAGCTTGCTTTTAAGTAGTAAGTCTAATAATGAGAACTTTTGAGAAATTAACATACAAAAGCTTGATGAAAGAAACATTTAGGTTACAATTAGGAGCACTATATGTGTAATTGATTCATGAAAGCTCCCATTCAGTCATAATCAGTTTGACATGAAAACCTGTTGAATAATGGAAGTGTTGAGAGCAAATGATCACAGTTTGGTTTTTATAAAATGTTTCTAAATTGTCCATATCGTCGTCAAATCATTAACCCAAGATTTTCATGGTAGGATTTTTATCCAAAAATTTCATTTCTACGCGACATACGGTTGCTTTCCGTTTTTATAATTAAGAAGTATTTCGAGAAAAACAGACTAGGACTTTCTGCCATACATGTTCTTGAGGAATTCTGCTGGGGGTTCTGATCAATAAAAAAACCCTGGCTAACTCCTAATAGAATCACGACTAACCTCGCCCAGAATTTTCATTTTTTCCTGATTTTTGTTCCACGAAATGTAAAAATAAGTTTTTTCCCGAATGAATGTATCAAATACATCAAGCATAAAATAAATATAATTTTGAAATAGTTCAGTACTCTTTGAATACTTGGTCATATTAAGAATTGGATATTTGAAGTAAAAATTTTAAAAATTATCAACGAACTACTTAACAAACTGCCAATTATTAACATTCTTAACAAACTGTCAACTATTTATTCCGTGGAAAATTCTACAGTAAAGCTCAGGTAAATGACTTTGAATGGTTTCCATACTCAATGCACAGGCATTTCATAAAATTGACCGTGTTTTGAGTAAATAGAAAATAAAGTTGAAAATTAACCAGGGTCTACTAACTTCTATATCTTCTTCCGAAGAACCGAATTGCGGATCAATGATCGGTGGTTGCAATGGATCGCTGCTGCGCAATTTGATAAAACCTTTGCTTTTCGGGTGTAGTTGTATAATGGTTCCAGTCAACATAGATTGCTGCTTGTAAAGGTAGTGTTTGGCCACCTCTAACAATTCATTGGGCTTGTAACCATTTTCGTGTGAATGCACTTGGAATTTGTCCAACATGGCTAGCATAGGATACATGTCTTCGCCTGAAAATAGGAATTGTGTATTATCTCATGCGTGTCTTTTGAAATGTGAGTGTCAGCAGCACAGTTCATGAAGTAATTCAAGAGATATCTCCATTGACGATGTCCGGACTAGAAGTTCTTGAATAAAAGAACCAAGGATTGTTTAACAGCAATTCAACATGGTAAAATTCTTCAGCTTAATGAATTAGGGAAAGTTCAGGTCCATGAGCCGTAAACGGAACAGCTGAAAATTTCTCTCCATGACTTCTTTGAATGACCTAAATTTTTCGAGTAACCTGCAGATGTCAAACACTGTCCATTATACAAACCAAAAAAATCGATAAGCAGCATAGTCTTTCTTTGATCTCGGCGTTCCCATTTCTCGTGGAGAAATTTAGCATCAAATTGTAGCTAATAATTGTTTGTTTTTGGCTGTGTCTGTCAATTTAAAGCAAATCAACTATAGATACTAAATCATAACTAATCAGGAATAATTCATTTCGATGTGCTTCCTAGCTGTACAACTGCATAAAAAAGGTAATACACTTACAACACAATATGGTATAGGGACGTTTCAATAATGATCCTACTACCTTTCTCTGCCTCTATATGAATGATTTTCGACAAATTTTAGACCCTGCTGGTGTTTGAATCTTGAACTTTGATTCCTGAGGTCAGGGCCCGATTTTTGTGTATTTGAAATTCCATGTCCCAATTAAAATATGCTTCCATGGACCTGGAATTTTTCAAATCTACAAGTTTCGGTTTATATGACCATCCATAATTTCCAAGTCGTTTTTTGTCTTCGACTCGAAAAATAACAGACATATTTTTTTCTAAATTCCCAAGTATCCGTTCGTATGCTCTGATAGAATAATGGCGGTTTCTTGGCAAATTGCCATGGATTCAATCAATCTAGGATTGTCAAACGCTTGAAAAAATCATTCCACTCAATCACAATGATCTGGAGCTGGTGGGTGTCAACTTGAGCTTTCTTAAGATTCTTTCTGATTTTTTTGGAAATATGCTTTCCTCCTTGCCTTAACACTTTGTTGCTGTTCGCGAAGTTAATAGTGGCCACACTGATTCTTCGTGAATTCTTCCATACAAGGTTAATTGCTCTTCCACATGATGTATAACATGTTCATCGAAAAACGAACCGAGTCTTCTGTGCCTCCTATGTACCGAGATATCTGGACACCCTGTATATGTCGTTCATTGCGGTGCTTAAATTGTTTCGTATATAATTAAGTATATTACCGTAATTTTTATGCAGTTTCACGGGTCATAAAACATATCAGAATGAATTGTAATAATCAAAGTTTTTGGTGAGAACTAAAGCAAATGGTGTTTTCAATTAATAAACGTGGTATTTCTCCTGACAGGGGGACCAAGGCTGATGCTAAAATCAAGGCACAGCAGAAACACCTGAAATCTTATGGATAAGGAAAATAAAATTTGAACTCACTTCCAAAAATATTGATCTGAATATCTTGCTTAGTCGATTCATTGAGTACTCCGGTACGAAAAAATCCCATGGATTCAGTAGCAGGTTGAGCAAACAATCCTTTTTTCGATGTGAAATATTTGTAAGCATTGTGAAACAGAATCCCGCTCTTTTCCCAATAGTTTTTAGCCGGTTTACCATCCACCGAACTACTCAACGTATAAACCACGCAAGTCCTGGTATGATCTTCCATATTTTGACCGACGGCGGGCATATCGAGCACCAACGGGACGCCCGCCTCTCGCAAGTGGTCTTTGGGGCCGACGCCCGACAACATCAAAATTTGCGGCGATGAAATGGCCCCGGCTGATAGGACGACCTCGTTTTCGCTTTTAACGGTATACTTGAGCCCGTTGGTCCACAAAAATTCTACGCCTTCGGCTTTCGGGTGCGATGATGTAGAATTTCGGATCAAAATTTTCGTCACGTGGGCATCAGTGACGACGTGTAAATTTTGGCGGGACATCGATGGGCGGAGGAATGCGTTGGCGCTGCTTTGTCGGACGCCGTCGTGCGAAGCGAACAGGGGCAAGCCTAGACCGCCGTTTTCTGTGCCTGTCATTTCTCGAAGAATTTTGTAGCCCGCCGCTTTAGCTGCCTCCAATGTAAGTTCAGCTGAAACGAGACATTCTGAAGTGCCACTGGCTTATGTATATGCAGACCTAGTAATTTTAGTTACTGAAAATGTGTCATGTGTTTCATAGAGACCAAAAATGTATTAAGTTTTCGGATTGTTGCAGTTCATGAAACTTCTTGCTTCCAAATTATTCACTGGACAATATCTGTTCATCAAACCCTTCTCAGCATATACAAGGTGAACAAAAAAAACGCCACCAGTGCTGACTTTTATAGCTTTCGACCGGATGAAGCTTTTACAACGCAAATTGCTAAATTACAATGTCCTGTTTGTCTTTACTACTGGCGCCAAATTTTATGCTTTTAGCGTTTATGGTTGTAATACAAACAGAAATTTAGTAAAAGTGGTCAGTTTTCAAAAAGTAAAAGTTGTGAAATCAAAGTAAAACTTGTCCTATTGTGAAGAAAAGTTTTGTAAAGCTGTTTATGCACAATAATACTTAAAATATACCCTAAATTTGTGAGCTACATGTAATTTAAAGTCAGCAACTTCTTGTTTCAATATGGGCAAAATTTCGCCAAAATCAAGAGCTTTTGTTTTGAAATTGGAAAAAAAGTAAAATAAAAGCGAAATCAATTCTGTTATTGACCAGATGGAAAAACGATTAAAATAATTGGTGAAACAGAAAGTAGGACACATTAAAACGGCTCTCTTGTAATTTCTAGCTGTTATACAGTTTTAATAACTGGACCTATTGTACTTTTCTGCTGTAAAACATGTTGATTTTGTCAATTTATGTCAATTTTTTTAATATTTATCTGCAAAAAAGTCGACATTAATTATTTTTGATTCTAGTCAGTCAACATTCGAGCAATCTAAGTGAAACTTGTTTTTTGTATCGACGGCAGAAAACCGCATTAAAAAAGTTTCACCCATTTGAAAGCTATGGAAGTCAGAAACCGTCGCCTTTTTTGGCTCAATCTGTATACAGCTGTAGGATGAGTCGGACAAGAAAAATATTGCGTTTATACTCTGCTAAGATTCGTAAGGTTAAAAAAATCGTTCAGAACTCCTGCTTTGTTGCTCCACAAATCCATGAAAAACTTCAGTTATTCAGCTATTGCAAAAATTATTTACAAGAAAATCATGCTTTTTGTGCTGTTTTTCTCAAACAAGTATGAAGCTAACAAAACAAAACAATGTGCAATTGAAATTTCAGTCCAGACAAAGTTAATGGATTCTTTACTGTCAGAAACATTTACTGTTATGTACTTGCACGTCGAAAACATTTTTGGGGATGTTAAAAAGCAAAAATTCATTTGTACAAATATAGAACATGATCTTAAAAGTCCGTTGTAACTCAGCCAGTGAAGTTGGTGTTTGTAGTTTGTTCCTTGAGTTTTCACATTTACAGCTATGGTATAAGTTAAACCATAGCTTTTCGATGTCATCTTCTGCTTTACTTCTGTTAAAATCAAGTAATCAGTCACGTTTAGCCATAATCTGATATTTTTACTCTAAAATGCTTCAAAGATATGGAAAATTGACGAAACGAGCAATGAACCCCTGATTTTTAAGCTATAACGAATACATTTGATTATAATGAGCACAAATGCTCTTTCCAAAAACATTTGCGCGTTTCTAAAATTTGCTATACTTTGAGAATTGTAAAACTATCCGAAATTTGCTTTAAAGCAAGCTAAAATCAAATTTTCTTGGATGAGGCTTTCCATCGAGCCGGGAATTTTCTGAAATCTGTCAAAAAATAATCTGCGAAACTACCAGCTGGAATGGTTCACCTGAAGCTATGCCGACCAGTCAGTGAAGTTCTAACTTGTATAAAATCATGACTTGAGATACTAGAGTAATTTTACTATCGAACACAGAAGACCAGAACTTCAGATCTGCTCTGATTGCTGTAGGGCAACATTTTTAGCCGTTCAGTTTTTGGATCATTTGTGTAACGCACAAAAACATTTGGTGACATAAACATTTCTTAACTTTCGGTGTCACTACAGGTGTAAATATTGCCAATCATGGAAGCGTCGAATAAATAGAAAAAATTTCAATAAATCTATAAAATTTAAATCATCTCAATCGTATTTGAACCCTGTTTTCTATTCAAGTAGATGTTTCGGTAGGATTTCAGGATTTTTTTGGCCAGGGGGGGTGGCCAGGATCTCAGGTATGGGGGTTTACCCCCCCTACCCCCTATGTGCATGTATGATTAGTTCGGGTAAAAATTTATGATTTTTTGCCCAAGGACCTTGATATGAAGTAAAACAGGCATTGCTTTTCAAGAAAACTCGTAACTTCTGACTGGGCAAACAAAACGAATTGATTTTTGTTTCGTTGAAATACGCTATTCTCATTTCATTAGCACTATTTTTTACTGAGAAATGAGGGTTGTTACATGGTTTTAGAGTACTTAAAAAAAGCTACAACTGATCTAGTTTTTAATTCAAACTGACAGCACAGTAAACCTGCTGACTGGTAGTATCATTGAATATAATTTTCAAAGTAAGTGACGAAATAACATAAAAAATTGTGGCGCATCGCAAAAAAATTACAACAAAATTTTTCGTGTTTGACATAATCGACTACAAAAAATGCGTTGTTCTTTAAATTCGATGATATACGTACATAAAGAAGAATATACTAAAGTGCAAAAAATTTGGGAAATATTTTTCGGTAGCGGCTCGTGAACTACTCTCTGACATGAGAAATTGAAATTTCCGTCCACTGTTAAAGCTTTTCCGTATTAATCAGTTTATTATCCGAACCTTTCACAAAACCAAATTTAGAAGATTGCCACTAAGGTTAAGTGCCAACGATTCCATGGGCTGGCTGGATTATTTCGGTAACTTTGTAGACAAAATTACACATTATTAAATGGGACTTTAAATTGGTGCTCGAATTGTAGTAAAACTGTGGCAGAACATCTCCAAGCAATGGTGCTATGTCGTTCAGTAGTGTTCTACAAAACTCGAACCACAAAAAAACAGTTGTGTTGCGACAACTTGTCCAACTTAATATCATAATGAGGAATAGTCTGGCCCTTAACCACCAGAAACTCTTGGACTACTATGCGTGGTCTATGTTGAAGCATATGGTCTACAAAAGGCATATCGCAATGTCAACGGCCTTTTGAAAAGCCCATCGCAAGGCATGGAGGCAGTTACCCAAATCAGAGATGCGTGCGACTATGGAGTCAAGGCCAAGACGACCCAAGCGATATGTGCAAGTGTTGCGGATGGCAGCAGACATCTTATACAATGCAGCATGTGAAGGTGTCATCCGCCGTGAGCATGATTGTCTTTCGAGGGCTATGTGGCATGTGATGATCTTTATTGTTTTATTGTGGTTCCAGGTGAGCTGTCGGTCCGTTGAACATTTCGGCGCCGACGTGAAATTTCGGAGCACCGTTTTGGCAGAAGCCACATCAGCTCAGACCGTCTTGGCACCAGCTGTTTTAGCACCAGTTAAAATTTTTCTTTATAAGTAAAAAACAGATATGCTGATTCAGATTACAAAAGTTTAATGATTTGTGATCATTTTATGTTCTTAGAACAAGTAAAGATTTAAGTTCTGGATAAATGGTAGTGCTTTGATCAAAGTAACCTTCATCAAAGCAATATTTTCTATTTGTGTCTTCTAATTTTTTTGCTGTGGTTTTCCTTCTATTCTTGTAATGCAATTGTATTTTCTTTTTACGTTTCAATTCGGTTCTCTTGACTTCCGTGATACGTGTTTCATGTGTGCTCAGTTTTTTGTCGTTTTACTTCACTTTCCTTTATAGTTTGCTCTCCTGAATGCATATTTTTATCTCTCTTGGCCTTGCTGATTTCGTTTCATCAATTTGTTTTTTTTTAATTTTCATCATATTGGGTCAGTTTTCACGGGAAAAAATTGGATTGTTGTCATTTATGGCGTGATGATTCTGTTGTGTGCCGATTCGCAACTGATGATGAGTTTGGAAGCCTAATTACCACATTTCTGATCAAAGGTATGGACAGTGTAAAATGAATTATTTTTAATTACAAAAGATCAAAAATGTCTCACGATCATTTTTCATCACGTTCAATCAGTTACTCTACAAAAAATTACTAATATTTAAGAAATTGCAGTTTGTTGTGGTTCACCAAGATTCTGCTCTGGGCAGCAACCATTAGAACGTTCCATCCTCAGAGAAATATCATAATTGTTTCAATTACATTGTCAAATTACGCTTTTTTCATCAACATATCCATATAAATGAAGAAAAAGGTTATCTGGCACTAGTGATCGATCGGAGGTTCAATTTTAGGTCCGGCCGAAGTCGGGAGCTGAAATGGAACTTTTAACTCTGGCCTTGGAGGCTGGATTAGGCCGGAGGTACAATGAAATATAGTGCTACAAATCTTACACCTGAATTGAGCTTTATCGACATTTTATTTTTCCAACTACATCACATCACAATTTGTTCCAGGAGAACTGACTTTATCATCCCTATTTTTCGTATATTAATGAACTTTAGTCTATTGCATGTGAATTTTACTCCAAAAATATAAATTTGGACACATTTTTCGGCTTTAATTTTACGTTATCTAAATTTGCAGCATGTCTAGAAAGCACTTCTGAATTATTTCTTGCAAGCCACTGAGCGGCAAATACTACGTAGCAACTCTAGAAAGCAGCGTATTTAGCTATTTAAGTGATAATTTGTATCAAGGAAATTCCTTCCAAAAATTAGTCAACTTCCTGATTGTGCTTCAACATTGACACCATCCCAACATTGTCACCGTCCCAACATTGCCACCGTATCAACATTGCCACCAAAAAATGCCAACATTGCCACTACCTCAACATTGCCACCATTGCATATAAAGGCATAACATGCTGACATCATTTTGTGAAGCAAACTGGGTGTCTCCATTTTCTAACTAATTTTCTGTTTTACAAATAACTTATTTCCTCAATTTTATTGAATCAATTAAAAACTGCAACCAAGCCATATCTGTAATCGGGCATCGGGCGGGGGTCGGGGGATCTCCACCCCGACTTAGTCAACTCTATACCCGGCCTTTTTGGGGAAAATTTTCGAAATTTTGTCCACTTTTTGAGGGTTTTTTGACCGTTTTCAATCACTAATCTTGATATTACTGACGTCACTTGATTGATGTAGAGACCATAAACAACAGAAACCTCATGAAGGCTGTTTAGAATGATATTTTGTGAATTTTTATTACAGTAATTAATCAAAGATCATTTAAGAACTTTACAGTTAAAAACTCAAAGAAATTAAGAAATATTTAAATGTCTCAAAGTTTTTGAGGCACGCATTAAAGTACCGGACCAGTTGGGCGGAATCATATTAACATGGTATCCTGTTGTTAATGGATATCTAAAATATCATGGAAAGGCATCAAGTTGTAGTACATACCTTACCTAATGGTGTTGGCTCAGCTTCGCTTATGAACATGGAACCATCGAGTCCATGTATCCCAGAATCAGCCAACTTTTCCACGGCTATAGATTCAGATTTTTTGAAGTACGGTAGCACATCCTGGTACGACCATCCTTCGTTACCCATGCGTGCCCAATCGTCGAAATCTTCCGGGTGACCTCTGGTGTATATCATAAAATTGATAGCGCCGGTGCCGCCTAAGACTCTACCCCTCGGGAACTTGATTCGGCCTTCGGACGCTCCTTGGCAACAAGATTTTTGTTTTTCGGTTTCGAACTTCCAATCGTAAGTCGAATCGGTGAACAAAGCCGCCAATCGAGGCACGTAGCTCAAGGCCGTCTCTTCCGGACCGGCCTCTAAGAGTAGTACATTTTTAGACGGGTCTTCGGATAAGCGGGCAGCCAAAACGCATCCGGCTGAACCGCCGCCCACAATAACGTAATGGTAAGACTTAAGCAGATTTTCTGGGTTCAATGTCGTGGGAGTCGGCGTAAAATATGTAAAAAGTTCGTAAGCGATGAATGCCAGTAAAATGTAAATGATACTGTTTCTGGTGACTAAATCTTTGATCATTGGCTTGAAAAGTATATCCACATCATATATATCTCAGGCCCGTTTCTGAACAGTCACAGGACATCACTAAGATATAACTTTTCCATGGTAAGAAGTGTCTTAGGACATAGCAATGGCATAAAACGGACCTCAGGGATCAGCAGATTCTGAGTGATCCAAATTTCAACAAACCTTCAACCCTAAGACTATGCACCTGTAAAAAATCTGAAAACTAGGGTCGTTTTCATGGGAGAGACTTTAACTTTACATGCTATAACATTGTAGTTGAGGTGCAGCTCAGCTATAGCTTAACTCATACACACAAAATATATCGGAAAACTTAAGCTGCAGCAGAGCGCAATGTTATAACATACATAGTTGCGGTACAACTCAGCTATAGCTTAACTTGCTCTATAAATTCTGTGTGTATGAGTTAAGCTGCAGCTGAGCTGCACCATAACGGGAATAGTATAACATACAGAGTTAAGCTGCAGCTTAAGCTACAATTCAGCTGGAGCTTAAGTCTCATTGATGATCCCTGGCCCTGGAATTTCTTGCTGTCTAAGTTTCTGAGAATAGAACTAAAATTACAACAAAAAAAGTAATCTGTCACGAGTCATCCAAGCGCCAAACAGCATAAAAACAGATTGGTGTCTGGAAATTCTACTGCAAGGAATTTATTGGAAACTAATGGACTTTCGGTGAAGACTCTTTTATGAACATATATGTCTAGATTTACGAGTTGAGAATTTGCATAAATTTCACTCAAACAAATTATAAAACCACAACTCAATCAAAACTCAATAAATTTTGATGAAACTTTTATTTTTGAAATGAGTAAATCAAATTTCAACCGAAGTTGAATAGATTTCCTCGATCAATCAACTAATGATCTGCAGAATACAACACAGAAAAAAATCCGATATGATCGCCGAAAGTTTTCTCACAAAATACTTCGCCTTCCACCTCTTAAAAAGGGGCCGATTTCGTGAAACAACTTATGCTCCGGCTGAGCTGCAGCCTAAACTGTAGCTTAACTCTATATGTTATACTATTGCCGTTAGGCTGCTAACTTAAGTCATACACACAAAGCATATCGGTAAGGTTAAGCTGCAGCTGAGCTGCACCCTAACGACAATATTATAAAATACAGAGTTAACCTACAGCTCAACTTTCTCGATATTTTTTGTGTGCGTGAGTTAAGCTAGAGTTGAGCCGCGGCTTAACGGCAATGGTATAACATATAGTTAAGCTACAGCTTAAGCTGCAGCTCAGCTGGAGCTTAAGTCTCCTTGATGAGGCCGCGGTGTCTGAGCCTTTTTCGTCCAACTTTCGGCCATACACTCAAGCTTCTGGTCCCTGCCATAAATTTATTTGAAGGGTTTTTTGCCTTAATTTTCAGAAATATTTTCAGGAGGATTTGGAATATGTTGGTTGTGTCATGATTAAATAATTAACAATGCAGATAGAACTGTGCGAAGATGTTGAATATGCAAATCAGGTGTAAATACGATCTCAAGACCTGACAATGTGGTGGCGAAAAACATGAAATTAGATGCGTTTGTGAATGAAGAGAAGAAGAATGTGAAAACAATTCTCAAAAATGTCATGAGGCACACTGCTCTATGTCTCACTTTTCTACGTCATGAGATATAATAATCATGAAGGTTGAAAATTGTTCAGGAATTTCGACAAAGAATCCCCCACAGCTTCTTAGAATTTCAGACCTCAAGCAAAATTAGCAGCTTCAAAAGTGTTTAAAAACATTAGTATTCGGGAAATGAGATATATTATTCTAAATCATGATTTCGGATAGTCCTTGACATATTCTATCGGTAACAAAAGATTTTATAGACCTGAAACTGTTATTTAAAACGAAAGATGTTACGGTTTACCGTTTATGAGTGAAAATGCGCTTTAACCTCATCTCAACAAAAATTACGGTAGGTTTTTTTATTAAATGATCCCAAGTTGGGAAAAGATGAAAATTTTGTTTTGTCGTCAAAATTGTTATACCAAAGCTTTTACTGCAAGAATATTCTAATCAAAAGTATTTCGAAGGTCGGTTGGGTACACAAATTTCGTGACCCGAGTGATGTTATGATTTAGCAGATAATCGTAGAAACGTGGAATTTGCTGTCGTAAATAGCGTTAATAATCGAACAACAACGTGTACCATTAAGAAGCAAGACATAGCGCAACTATCATCAATATAACTTCGTGAATATAAAAACATAAAAATCAAATGACACGATCGATTTGGAAAGTCATAAATTTCCATGCCAATGCCCGTAAAGAAAAGTTGAAATCACTTTTTAAAACACTCGAACATAATTTGCTAAAAAAGTCAATGAAACAAGTTTTATATTGTGCGTCAGGCAAACTACTTTTTTGCACGTTTACTATGCAAAAAGTCGACAGTGATTCCTTTGTTATTACTGTTCCGCATCATTGAGCGGCATTTTTCAAGTGTGTGGCATATTATTTGTGGCCTAGAATGTTTCGAAACGTCCAAATATTGTCGAGTAGTTAATGTCTTTTGTTCAAAATTGTGAAAAAATGCATGAACGAAAGTCTTGTACAACGCTTGTAAGATCGAATAAATTTGACTTCTGCATTTCACTTGTACTATAAGCTGCAATTAATCATTTTCGTAATGCACGTTACCTAATAATTTTTCCATTTTGATGTTTTGAATTTAATATTTATTTGGCAAAAACTGGTATCATTATTCATGAAAAAAGATTTAGTTTTTCACATGAGCAACATATGACCGGACTTTTTGCGCCATTATTCTTCTCAACATTGATGAATGAAATGGAGCAAAATTTCCTTTCATCGAAAAATCGAAAAAAAAGAATTTTCTAGGCTCGAGGAGGAAGTTATTGTTCGCCGAGCAAAAAGATGTTTGATCTTTTTTCCTGTCTTTCTGCAACATAGCATCTGGACTGAAAAAAATCGATGCCTGAGGTAGGTTGAGAGGGAGCATAATTTCTAGAGGTAGGAACAAAAAAAATCATCCATCTGAAAATTAATTCTGACGTTTCACTACTTTTTAACGAGCAGGAAATTTTTTCCTCTTATTTCTATATAGCGGGTTGTTTTTATTTTTTCTATTTTTGCTGTTTTTGGGATAGAAGCTGTTCTAGCAAATTATGACTTTCTAGCTGCCTGCTTTAGCTTTGTAGGTCTATTGACGAGGTTTATCGGATAAATTCCAAGCAATTCAGTTTTTTGGATGTTTTCGACTCTCTAGCTTTCGTTGAATAGACCATTCTATATTCTAGGTGATTATCTACCCTTGTTTTATACAAGATGCTGTTTGGATTTCTATTGATTTTGACATCCACCATTTTAGGTTGAATTAAGCGATCAGTTTCATGTATTCTACGTAATTTCCATTGTGAAAATCATTCCTGCCCCATTTCAACAAAAAAGCTATCGGTTTTTTGGCAGTGTTAACGTCTCAATTACCTAAGCAATAATATTAATGCATGAAAAATATATTTATTTACCTGATGCTGAAACCGCTTTCATCATAATCACTATAATCTGATATTCCTGGATACATCTTACTATACAAATGTCTAGCAGCCGATAACATTTTGATAGGATTGCAGTATGTTTTAATCTCTTTAATCCTTTGCCTTTGCTAACCAAGTTCACTCGAAAATGAAGGGTTTAGCTGTAGTTTTATTCAAACTGAATTTTTTGACGTTTTCATAAATTGCTTTCCAACACGATTCGAAACATGTAGATTAGGGTACGATTTAATAATTTAAATAGATATGACTGCTCAACAATTTTTAATATGCAAATTAGGTGTAAAAAGCGATCCCCAGATCTGACACTGTGGTACCACAGGGAAGCATGTCATTAGACGCGTTTCATACAAAAAGAATTTGATGATGGAACATTCTCAAATTCTCAAAAAATGTGTTGGGACGTCTCAGTTCCTCTGTTTCGCGTCTCAATTTTTTCAAAATATCTTGAAATCTAATAATTCTAAAGAGTTAAAAATTGTTTGAAAATGTAAAACTCTAAATTTCCTAAATTAGGGATTATTTTGGTCCTCAATTACATTCGAAAACAAGAAAAAATATAAATACTCGGGAAATTTTTTCCAGTTCACGGCTGATTAAGGCTGAAGAACTTGACTGCCATATAGCCACACACTCAGCGAATTTGGTAGAAGTTTCCGTGATAGTTATAGATTAAAGCATGTTCTGATAGTATTTGACAATTATTTGAAAACGTGTTTTTTGGACATATATGAAAAATATAAAACTTTTGTGAAATGCATGCGCATAACTGAGACGTTGTTTTTCGATATTTGACATATCCAGTTATTGATCTCATATTTGTTTTGCATGTTCCATACGAGCCACACAAATTTTATTCGCGAAGAAAAACAAGAGTCAGATTGCCGAAAAAACGACCTTTCTCTCACATACATCTCATTGCCAACATAGACTTTTGCATGCAAACTGCCCAGAAACAGACTGAATGTACGAAAATCTTATGTGAATCATTTTAATTCAACAATGATTAACATCAGAATAAATTTTTGACTCCAACAGGAAAGACTTGTTTGAAAGTTTAAAGAACGATCATCACATTTAACATTGAATTTAAAAAGCAGTTGTGTCCACTTCTAGTTTTCTTCCCAATTTGCATAGATGAAATAACTGCCATGACGGGTGTGAAGCTTCCGGTAAATTCCATGCCAAAGTCACATGAAGTTAGAATGTTGGCATCCGAACCATCGAAAACTTGCAGCCCTCTGAAAAAATCTTATCGGCGTCCAAAAAATTGCTTTTTAGATTATGCCTCGCGAAGTACCTCTCCTCCGCAACGAAGTCATATTCGTCGTAGGCGCCATCATTTTCTCCTATTGCGCCTTCTTGTACAATCCGCACGGCACCCTGAAAGTCCCTACGCAATTGAACCGCACCTACGATTACATCGTCGTAGGGGCCGGCACGGCCGGCTGCGTTTTAGCTTCCCGTTTGTCCGAGCATAATTCCAAATCGGTGCTGATTTTGGAATCGGGCGACGAAGAACAAAAACTCTATTATTCGCATATTCCAGCTTCGGCGGGTCGATTGATGCATTCAAAATTAGCATGGCGTCAACGCAGCGTGGTGCAGAAACATTGCTGCGACGCTTCGGTAGATCAACAAGTTGTCTACGTAAGAGGAAACGTCTTGGGCGGTGGAGGCGTCCTCGACCTGATGATCTACGATCGCGGTCATCCCGAGGACTACGAGCAGTGGGCCGCCATGGACAACGTGGGCTGGTCTTATGAAGACGTGGCCCGCTACTTTATGAAGGCTGAGTCCTTCGATATTAAAACGCTAGCTGATTCGGATTCGTACGGACAGAAGGGGCTGATACATGTCAGTGAAGGACAGCCGACATTGATAGGTGCGTCTCGAAAAAGGGATTATAGAGTAGTCTTATAACGTTTACACGTTGGCATGAAGTAAGATGAGACTTGCACAAATTTTTTCCACTTTCGTTCTATATTGAATCGGTTGCCTAAGCCTTGCTTAAGCTTAAGTCTGAACATAAGCCTAAACCTAAGCCTAAGCTAAAAGTGTTCAAAAATTTTTTCGATGTATATAATGAATCTGAATCGTCTAAAATCTCGAGCCAGAGACCTAACTGCTAAGTGCAATCCAGGGTTAGATCTGGATGTGACCTCACCATAAAGTTCTATGTCCATCAATAGTAAAGACCACTAGGACCCATTTATTCATGCCCATAGATGTTCTTGTGGGGCTGCTGAAGTTTCTGACCCACAACAGAAGCCGAGTGATCCCCTCCGCAAGAATTTTGATTTAATTGGGATTTTCATATCATGGAATGTAGAAATTTTTTCCCAAAATGTTGTTTTCCGTTGTTTACCATATTTTAGTATAAAGAAGGTCCATCAATAACAGAGGTCCATCAATAACAGAGGTTCATCAATAACAATAACAATAACAGGACAGAGCACTGGCTGACCCACAACAGGTCCTTGCTGACTCCCACCTCAGAATTTTAATTTTTTGAATTTTTAAAAGTAATTTTGTTCTCGAAGTCTGAGGCACTTTTGAAAACGAATTTGGAGTCTGAATTCCACAAACAAAATCTTACATGTGTGTATGACCCTAAAAGCGCATCTCTATACTTTTTGGGGAAAAACAGACACAAAGGATTTACTCCTCAAGTAATAGAGCAATTTCAGTTTATCGCAAGGGTAGATATCGAAATTGACGATCGAAAGATACCCAACATGTTCAACATACAAGTGTCCACTGTATGCTTTAAATCGGTCTATTCCCATGTGAGCGATTCCCAACTTAACGATTCTTAATTAAGTGATTACCATGTGAGCGATTCCCGACTGAGCGAATTCCCAAAAGAGTGAATTCTCAATTGAGCGATCCCCATGTGAGCGATTCGTCATTGAGCGAATTACCAAATGAGCGAATTCTCAATTGGGCGATTCCAAACGAGAAATAGTGAATGCAATAACATTTTCTTCACATTTTCCTTCTTTACATTATATTTGTCTTTGAATATATTTCATTTTTATTTCGTTCCGTGTGTTGCAATTATGTATGTTTTTGCATTTTTATCTTTTGTCTCTGCTTTCGTTCATTTTCTGTTTTCTTTTCATTTATTTTTTTCTTCTTTGCTGAAGCAATACATTGCAATTTGTCATTTTTAATATACATTGTCTCCCATGTTATACAATTCGGCGCGCTCTATTTCCTATTTAATTTGATTCTTTGTGATTTTTTCTTCATTCTTATCTACTTTTCTTCTTAGTTTTTTTTGCTTTTACATCTTTATCTTCATCGTTTTCAATTCTGCCGATTCTTTCTTTGTTCTTTTTCACATTATTTTTTCTTGCTTCCTCTCTGCTTTCTCTATGTTGCTTCTTCTTTCTTGTTACTTTTTCATGTTTTTTTCTAATGCTTTTCCACCTATTTTCTCATATTCTTAATGTCTCCATTTTTGTTGACGCTTCTTTTCTCTTAATGTTTTCTTTCTTCCTGCATCCTTTTGTTTATATTTTTATGAAGATTTTCACACTTACAACGATAAAAGGCTCACGCATGCGGAAAAGATCAAGAATTATACGGGAGACTACGATTATCTAAAATGACAATTTGCAGTGTATTGTATCATGAACAGAAAAAGAAAAACTTAGATGACAAGAAAAAATTAAAGAAAGCACAGACAAAAGATGAAAACGTAAAAACCTACATAAACGAAAACATGAGCAATACACACAGAAAACGAAAGAAAAAATACGTACGAAGAAAAATATAAGGTAAAGAAGGAAAATTTGAAGGAAGTGTTATTACATTATCAATCACTCGTTTGCAATCGCTCAATTGGGAATTCGCCCAATTGAGAGTTCGCTCATTTGGGAATCGCTCACATGAGAATATCCCTTTTGAATCTAGCTTTGACGCAAGAAACGCAATGAACGTAAAAAACGCAAGACCTTACAGAATAGGTGATATTTGAAACACTATGCAAATTTTTCTTGTTAAATATTCTTCACTTGATAGAACTCATCAAGATCTTTCTTGTGCACAGCGAAAATACGAGATTTGTTCGATTTTCATTGTTGCAATCACCTGCGACAGATTTTCGACAAAAAAGTATAGATGAGCCATTAATCAAATTTCTTTCTTGCATTTCCACAGGCAAAGCGATTCTCGAAGCTGCCAAATCATTGGGCTATAAGGAACCACAGGATCCTCGTGGAAGCAACATCGTCAGCGGTTTCCGATTCCCGCGTCACATGATCCACAACGGCGTCCGCCAGAGTACGGTAAAAACTTATCTACGACCCGTTTTGAAACGCAAAAATTTACACGTCGTCGCTGAAACTCACGTCACCAAAATCGATTTCGACAAGAAACACGATCGAGACGGACGTTTACGAACGACGGGCGTCACATTTCAATGGAAAAACGGCCGCATCTATCACGCATTAGCGGCGCGGGAAGTGATTTTAGCTGCCGGCGCTCTATCCACGCCTTACATTTTGATGCAGTCCGGCTTGGGCGAAAAAGCCCATTTGCAGGAACAAAATATCGAAGTCAAAGAAGATTTGCCCGTTTTGGGCCAAAATCTGATCGATCATCCGACTACAGTATTATTTTACAGTGTGGAAAATTTAGACTACCATAACCACGCCTCGCACGGATTCTTCGATTGGTTGAAAAACTTGTATTTTTATTATGTGCACGGTAGCGGACCACTCACCACGTCGCCTATACTTTTGAGCGGATTTTTCCGCAGTGGTTTTGACCCGGATTCGGAAAGACCGGATTTGCAGCTGCTTGTCACAGCGGGTATTTTCACGGTGAAATTTGTGCAGAAACTGTACTGTCAGCAAGCACATGGAAAAAGCTTCTTCTTTATTACAAATTTGATAGGTTTCTGGACACAGATGATATGAATTTTAACACGAATCATGGATATATTGACCACAAATCAAATGCAAATATCGTTTGACAAGTCAATTCTTCAGAAGAATCAAATATCACACTGTCTGATCAGATTCACATTTATGTGATGTGAGTCATACATGTAACAGGGCCCCGAGGCCAATAAGAGGGGCGGTCGGATGACTTTTTCGGGTGCGGAGGTCAATAATTCCCCCAAATTTTTTTTAGAGGGGGTCTCTGAAGGGAAAAACTTCGATTTTTTCATCAAAAAGGTTCGAAAAACGGTTCAAAAAATAGAAATTTTGGCTAAAAAAACTTTAAAAAATGTATCCATGGGGCGAAGCGCTGAGAAAATTGACGTTTTTGACCATTTTTTTGTTCAAAAATATTGGGGTCCCTATAACTACCATATGACTAGCCATAGGATTAGAAAATCCTGGGGGTCGTCCAATGGCTAACCATATGGGCAACGATTTTTGGGGTGGAATCCTATAGCACTTCTCCACCCAATTACATGTATGATGTGAGTGTGAATTGAAATTGTTTGATTTTTGTGTAATGTTCAGATTTGATTCTCAGGGCGGAGTCTGAGCATGTCGCCTTGAAATCTGTCCATGAAATCTCTGCAGATCAGGGTATCTCGGTATATCAGGTAATCGCTATGCTCCAAAAGCTGGGATACAATTTAAAATTCAAATCACTGTCATATTTTAAACATTTTTCCATGGCAGAATCACGATCTGGTTCATATTTTAGGGATTTTCTTGTCCAGTTTTGATTCAGAGTTACACACTTGACTCCTACGCCAAGTTCGACCCAAATGAATTTTGATTCCAAATGTTCAAAAAACATATCACTGTGGATTCGTGTCACTATCAAATTTATGTTTTCATGTTTATGAATTCCGTTCTCAATATGGATTCCAATCTCATATTCAAACTTCTAGAATGATGCTCAAAATAATCTCATCTGCACCAATACTCCATTCACCTTGAAATGATCGATGCAGAGGGCGGAGTTTCGACAAATGAAGCCTCACTAGAAGTCAGGAAATTTCGATAATCTTTAAATGATTGAAGAGAGAGATCATCGAGGAGTATGTATCATAAAGGAAAAATCTATTGAATACAGTCAATCAGCCTTCCATAACTTTGAAAGAAAGTTTGGCCGCGCTCTCGCTGCATCGATCATTTCAAAATTAGTGGAGTATAGTGAGCAAACTTTTTTTAAAAATTTCACTACAGCACGAAGTTTGCAATATTTTTCTACTAGATACATCTATCGTTGATCCGAAAATTATTCAAAACCTCAACGACGAAGTGGCCGAAGAGATGGAATTTGTCGGGAATAGTCGAAATATCTTAGCTATCATCGTCAGTCAACTTCATACGAAAAGCACTGGTAGCGTTAAAATAAAGCATCAACAACAACACAATGAACACGATCATCATCAAAAATGGACGTCCGAAGTTGACCCCAATTTCTATGACGACGACAATGACGTCAAAGTAAATGAGAAAACTATACGATTGCAAAATATGATATTCTGATCTAGGCGGAAGTATTAACAAAGGAAATTTAAGATCTATTCATCCTTCTGTGAGTTATTAGTTGTATTTCTGCATTCAAATTGCGTTGATCGTAATGTTGCAGTCTGAGTCCGGCTGTTTACGAGACAGCTGCATTGTAATTATCACCATCACTGCAAATACAGTTTGCGAACCATCCACGTGAGTCAGTTAGCACAGTTAGCAGTGTTTCTATGCAGAAGGTCAAAGATCCGGTTCACTCACCGACTGTTATTTTATTATTGTGTCGGACACATGGATTTGAACATAAGACATCGATGACCATTTAGGGACCCTTCCTCCTTTGAATGGAGGAGATGTGTTGTGATGGTGCGTTGGCTATTCATATAGCACGGCTCGCTCTCCGTCCACCACGGTTCAGAGGTTGTGCTCGTAGTGTAGCAGGCCAACATCACTCCACTTATTGAGGAGGAAGTGGCTCTGTCACGGTTACCAATTTTATATGCGCAAAACCATGAGTATGGGCCAAATGAAAAATAATGCTTGGTGAGCGGCTTGAATCCTCGACCTTCAGCATACGAGAGTTACCATGCCACGTGGATGGTTCCAGAATGGTAATTGTGGTGGTTGTGTGTGGAGAGCAAGCTATGATGAACATTTGAAGGCACAACTACAACACTCCTCCCCCTTCAAGAAGCAAAAGGACTTTTCATGGCCGTATGCCCAAATTCAGATGTCCGATGCAACAGAAAAATAATACTCAGTGGGGAATTCGACTCGACCTTCTGCATATAAGTGAGACACATTCTTCTATCAACTGAACTAACCAGACCATATAGCTGGTTCGGAAACTGTGGTTGTAAGCGGTAGACTGTGTGGTGTACAGATAGTCCCATCCCCATCCGAGGAGGAAGAGGTCCTGCATTTTCACCAATGTCGTATACCAAAATCCTCATGGCTGGCGCATCAGAAAAATAACACTCAATGAGAAGCCCGGATCCTCGACATTCTGCATACAAGGCAAACATCTAACCCATTGCACTAACTGACGCCTCTCCATAGAGTAAAGGCCCTGTCATACTTCGCCACGCGGTACCGCACGGTGCCGGTTGTCCTATTCATACTAACCGGCGGCGCCGTACGGCGCCGCTTTTTTACTTTTGGATTTTGCTCTTCTCAAGTATTGGTTTAGTTGAAACCTGACGGGGCGCCGCAAAAATTACAAAAACCTATTCATACTTCAAAGGCGGTACCGCGCGGTGCCGGCCGGTGGATTTCGGCATACCACATTGGTGATCACGCAAGGCGTTTCCTTCTCGAAGAGGGGCTGGTGTAGTAGCACATCTTACGGTTCACCACATGGCATATTCCACACACACTGTCACCAACACAACTACAATCCGAAACATCCACATCGCCCAGTTAGACCAGTTCGTAGTGCATATTCCTTGTATGTCGAAGATCGATGGTGCGAGCCCCTCACCACGGGTCTTATTTTTTAATCATAAAACGTCAGTGGAACCTTAGTAAACCTGATTCTAATGTCATTTTTGGTATTTTGGTACTTTAGGTTCAAGCCCGAGGCTTACGCATTGCAATCAACATCATGGAATCGGAACCGATGAAAAAATTTAATCCCAAACTTCTGGAGAAACCTATGACTGGATGCAAACAAGGCTTGAAATTCATGACCGATCAATATTTGGAATGTATAGCTAGAAAAAGATCTTTCCCATCGCGGCACCAGTCTGGGACTTGTAGAATGGGCGTTGACGCCCAAATCAGCGTCGTAGATCCGAAACTACGAGTCCACGGCGTTAGCGGACTCCGTATAGCGGACGCTTCCGTTTTTCCTAGCGACGTTTCCGCTAATTCCAATATGCCGACGATTATGATGGCCGAGAAAGCAGCGGATTTGATAAAAGAAACGGATCAGTGATAATATTTAATCTTCAACTCCAGAAAGATCCGCTGTTTTAGTTGTGAAAAAATCCTTTGATTGTAACATACTATATAACAATGTCGTATGATTTTTCGTGTACATATTATAGCAAATTGTACATAAAAGTCGCATTGTTTGAACTTTGTTTCTTTTCTAATGCAGCAAGCATATTTCTAGCCTTGTCTTGAGAATTTTAAGTATGTTTAGTGCAAATATTTCTTTCTTAAACAGTTGTACTTTGCAAGTCAAGTTTTCGATTGTATTAATTCAAATTATTTAAAATCAGAAAAAGTATTGGCGATTTCTATGTTTTTCTGAGAATAAGATTATTCTTAGTTTGATTCGGTTTCTCAAAAATGCATTTCGATGAGGTAACTTGAACAAAATCTTGAGATTCAGGTATCAAGATTTATGAAATAGACATATGCAAACAGCTTTTACTGAAAGGCCTCACGTAGAATGCATCTGCTTCACATACTGACAAATTTGGAAAGATTCCTGTAAAACGGTGGTCCAAACAAGACAGTTGGTAAGTTTGGTAATCGGTACAGATCAAGTGTATCTCAGTATGATTCAGATCAAAGCTCAAAATTTATCATTAAATCCAAAAATTTAATTTTGAAATGTAACTCAAATTTGATCACTTACTGGCAATTTTGGAATGATGTTTGGTTTTTTATTAGATAGCGCATTCGATCCGTGCATTATGTGATCTGATTATGGCACTTGAATTGATATTCTGGCTCTGCATTTTCGCCTTCAGTTTTTTCAGATTCACATTTTAAGCTTCATTAGATTCAATGTTAAGGATTGGGAAATTTTTGAATTTGGATCAACGCTTATGCAACTAATTTGTAGATTTCAGAGAATATTTGAGCGAAACAATCTTCTCTTTAATTTAAAATATTTACAATTATAATAATCAACTTGCTGAACAGTTTTTGTGCCATAACGTCGTGCATTTGAGGATTGTAGATCCGTAAGCATATCACTCACACATCTAAAAAAAGTGGAAGATGACAGGGAGTTATAGCTAACCAGGTTTTCAACAAGACTTGACTGTCCCAACCAGAATTCTAGCGATGGGGTATAAAGATTCTGGTTTGACCCTATATGTCTACATCATAATTTAGAAAATTTGCCTAATTATTTTTAAAAGGTTTGAAACGCCACGCAGTAATCAAAACTAATCAATTTCGATGAAACTTATATTTTTAGAATCCGCATAAACTTTAAGGAAATCAATTTCCCAATAAAAATGCTTCTGGTCAGCGAGAGGTCACTTGGATAAAAATTCGTGGTACAAAACAAATGGCTTTTTGACCTACGTGATGAATGATTCAGCAGAAAGCCGTGAAAATATGATAAAATAGTACTTGCTTTCCATGTTTATTAGTTGGAAGCGTTTCAAGAAAAACAGATCAAGTTTTTCATTATCCTGGTATAGTAGCTTAAAACTTTTTGGATACAAAATCTTGTATGACGATGATATTGTTAAAGGGAAGATGCTAACGCTTTTACCCTAAGTATCAAATTGTCAAAAAATATCTGTAAGTCTCAGGCAAGATATCTATAAACTCAGCATGAAATGCCCAGGAAATCGAGGTTAAAAGTTCTACATTTCTGACTCAAAAGCTTCTCTTTTCGAGAGCATACTATGACGTAAATAAGCTTTTAACAGCGCCTAGAAAAAATCGATCGCTAGAAAAACATGAACGTCGAAATAGCACGTGAAACTGAGGAGGAGGCATCTATATATCTGAGCCAGTTTTCTATAGTCGTGTTGTCCTTTCTTCTGTAGCTGCTATATATTTGCATAAAGAGATTCTTGGTGCTTCAACAACGTCTATGACGCCTTAATGGGCAGGATAAACCACGTGACCAGGGCCAAATGTCCCAAGTACGACGACGACGGCTACGCCCGAGACGCGTCGTCGTGCGGTTGCCAGGGATTTTGGACGGGAATCGAGTGCAATATGATAAATTGCGGTTATAAACTCGACTTGTGGCCTCCGTTCCAATACAATGTTAGCGGTGCGAACAACGAAACCGCAACGCCGGGCGGCTCATTTTGGGACGGCATGACCTTGAACCAATTCCAAGGCGGTTCTCTATGCGGATGTAAAAATGGTGGTCATTGTTCGACCACTGTTTGCAAGTAAATTAAATTTATAAGTAAAATTTCCTCAAGCATCTTTCTTTATTTTAAATCAGAGACTTTTGAATAATAGTTCAATATTCTATACTTTATGTACAGAAACATGAAAAAGTTGTTTGATCTCAACTTCAAAATCTACCCGAGTTGGAAAATCTGCTGGTATTAACTATGGGTGAGACAGATATTCAGATCTGAATGCTGTTACGTAGAACTATTTGTTATGCTTAGTTTTGCATAGGTCAAGTGACGTCAACCATATAACTTAAAGCATGTGACTGATAATTTTAGGCTACTCAATAGAATTTCCGACAAGTAAGGGTCACAATAGTGCAATAGTTCTCAGTAGATGAAACACAACCTTGAGCCACGGAGTAACCAAAGTTTGCTACAAACCGGTAAGTAGACACCAGGCTGGTGATAGAAAAATGTGGAAGGTTACCCAAGCTGCTGGCTTCTACGTAAAACAAGAAACTTAAAATCCACAGCCTCCAGTAAGGGTAAAGACTGTTCAAGGAAATTATCTTGTTTCCTGCATCAGCACCCATGACCTATGCCAAATTTATGAGGCCAGTGCGTCAGTAGAAAAATGCTTGTTGAGGGTCCAGAACACTTGACCTTCTGCATACAATGCAGACACCCTACCAAGTTCACTAACCGCTACATGGATGATTTCGAAATTGTGATTGTTTGATGAATGTGGAATAAGGCCTTGTAATGAATATCACTACAACTGTTATATTTGAAACATTAAGGATTGGACTTGGGTATACATGCACAAGACGAAAAATCTGCCGAGGGTCAGGGAACAAAATTTTTCGAAAAAAATCGAAGAAATTTTGAATTTTTTATCTCCTGCTGGTGGTCAAGCCAAATCTGCTGAGGGTAAAGGATGATTATGTAAACGTGTATTGACTTAGGGCTCAAACCGATTGTTAACTGCCTGATCCGTGGCGTGGGAGGAATTAGTCAAAATCGGTAAGAGAAATGGTTGCAGGAGAAATAGCCAGGATTTGGCCTTAGCTCCAGTGCTTCCCTGCGCCTGTCTCAAAATTTGGAACAAATTCTCAGCCCGGAGCGAGAAGTCAAGAGCAGAAATGCTATTTATCCAATAAAGCCCTGACTAAAATTAGTTAGACTAGGTAAAACACTTATAGCCTGTTTTTATAAAATGCTTCCAAATAGAAAAGTGACACAAATCAGTTCTGCACTCAAAATCGTTTACAAAGAGCACTTACTGTAAAATTTTTCAGTCGAAAAATTGTTGAAGGTTAGGCCATTATGCTCAAAACTTTCTAGTCCTATATGATATATTATTTATCAGCAAATCGTGAGAATCTGAAATACTACTTGCATTCCACTTTCATTATTTAGAAGCATTTCAAGAAAAACAGACTATAAACACGAAAATAATACAATTTCCAACTAAATATTTACTTACAAAACCTACTCCTTAAGTCGCCTCTTTCAAATAGTTTCAACGTTTTCGGGAATAGAATTAATAACAATTATAAACATAGGAAAAACGGACGAGAATCGTAAAAATTCACAGGCAATTCACAAATGTGTTCTACTGTAGGCTTTGTCTAAATCCAGGCACAGCAAGGTAGGAGGTCTTGTACCTGCAGACGTCTCTCAAAGCTGACACGATCGTGTCAGACACAACAACCACAACAACCCCCTTGAGGAGTAACGACCATGTAGACTCACCAATGTCATATGCCTAAATCCACATGGCCGATGCATCAAAAAAATAATGCTTGGTGTGGGCCTCCAATTCTCGACCGTCTGCAAACAAGGCAGACATGCTAGCAACTGCATTACCGAAGCCAGTGGAGTCACTCGCAAATTGTAGTTCTAGCCCTGATGGTGTGTGCAGGATAAGCCGTCTAATGAGTAGCCGTATATACCACAACAACACAAACTTCCACTTATAACGTGATAAAAAATAACGATAAAAATATTATTCAAATAAATAATCATGTTTGGCGTCCCCTTTTTTTAAGATGTGGTCAGCAAAAAAACCATGTATATCAACAAATGACCCTCACGAGCGTTTATAAAGTGTAAGAAAGAAATCACTTTCACTGTTTGGTCCCATTCTGGCTCCGTTAAGCCTTTCAATTTTTGCATATGGGATGACTGTTACTGTAAAAACATCCCGAACATACTTTGTGGATCCGAATATCCAAATCCAATTGTTGAAATTTTCTGGATTTGGATCAGAGTCCGATGCTATCAAAGATTGGGATTCGATCATAATGAGATTATTGATTCCAACTGCGGTAAAGTTTTTAAGACGAAAAAGAAACAATTTCACATTCATCTTCAATTTTTCGCATTTTAGCTGGTGTTCGAAATACAACCTGACTTTGATCATTGATTACTCACTAACCTTTCAATGTTTCCACAATTCCTTTCTCACTCTTGTTCCTGCTTTTTCGAAAAGTTGTCTTGGTGACTTGAATCAATAAAAGTTATGATAAAGTCTCTATCAAAATTTAAAAATGTAGTCTTAGATTTGACGGTGTCATTTTCACAATACTATAAAATCATTTAGATATATCGAAATTGGGAGTCCATTGTCGATTGAAAAGTTCCAACAGATAAACCAACTCCGTCAATGTCGAAATTTCCTAATATATTTCTAAGCCAGCGTACAGCATGGATAACGTCGACTGCAGTTGCAAGAATAAGAAAAAATAAATTCATGCAACTTGATTTCAAATAATCAAACATGCATACATCTTTCCACATGAATATAATGTACTATATGTACGGGATCCGAATACGTGCTCTGTGTCTGGATCTGATAATTGCTGTCTTCTGCAACCAGACGGGAATCTGATGGAGCAACTTTTTTGCATCTGAATCCAATGCAGTAAATAAATTTATAACATTGCTAGTATTAGACATAATTTAGATCCTCAACCATCCATCAACGTGTATGTGTCCGCTATAAGAATATCTTTTGACACGAATCGACTCGAAAATAGTAATTCGGTTAATTTGACATCGGACTTTTATATATTTTTTATTTTTCAGCTAGTTCGTTTTTGGGCGAAATTGAGATTTTTCACAAAAAAATGAAAAATATCAAAATATTGGTGACCATGGGCTTAAAAATGTTCTAAGACTGCAGAATTTTCAAACCCTTGAGACAGGCAAGAACCGCAATGTAGTTCAGCGTAAGACTTCTGAAAATTTATCTTTGCACTTGCTCTATTATCGTTGTCCAAAAAAAGTCCACCAAAAATACTTGAAGAAGCTGTAAAACGTTCCACTAGTCCTCTAAGCTCTAGTTTCCATCCTCGAAATTTTGTATACACATCTACAATATTCTCTGAGCTATATTTATTTAACATAAACCACTGTCTTCTGTGTGAATTTCCTTTTTATCAGTTGAAAATTAAGCGATCAACAGTACCTGAATGTGCACTTTCGTGTAAATAAGCATAACGTTTAATAAAAATTCAACAGACACCCCAGACCTGTAATCATTTATTTTGATAGTGAAGGACAAGGATAGTATTTTCAGAAAAGTTATCATTCCCCAGAAATTAGCAACACTTAATTCACTGAAAAAACTGATTACAGTCAAATCTCTTTGTACATCTACTAATCTAATTCGACATTTTCGATTGACTGTTTTATCGTTGCATCAATTTCAGGAATTTATCCAAAAAATGTGTAACGAAAAGCGATGAAATCCACATTGCACCCAAACTGTTCAGTTTTGTGAAGTTCACAAAGGACACTCTTGTGTAGAGTTATTTTGCCACTGACTGCATAGGACTAGAATCTCCGATATGTTCTCGGTCACTGTACTGTAGCACTTTTGAGTTACTGTACCGCCCTGTGCAGAAACCACATTGCGTGCTGTAAGCCAGCCTGAGGCCTGCAAGGAAAAATCTGGAGGTTAGGTATTTAGGTCAAACTTCAGCCACTCACAACTCTATCAAAAATGAAGATAATGTTTATGGAGAGATCTCAACGAGGCCTATCGATTGATACCCAGTTAGCTCAGTTTTGAAGCAACGGCACCAAAGGCCCCTGGTGGTCTATGTTTTGAGCTAACCGACCCGCGAAGAAAAGGTACCATTCCAGTCCAACCACAGTTCCCGGTTGGTGTGCTTCTACCCTTCCAGGCAGTTCCCGAAAGACATAAAGACTCATGCCTTTTTTTAGACATCGTCGTTTCTACGGACGAACTTACTGCTATCCGACGTACGAAGACGATTATACAATTGGCCAAAATAGGCTATCGGACAGTGGTCAACGTTCATACTCTTCGATCGTACCATGTTCGCCGGTAAACGGGTCGTATTTCAGTTATTCACAACTCAGGCTTCTACCGACTTGCAAATGTTGGCGTGGTGGTAGGCGAGCGGACGGCACGTGCCGGTGCCCGGACGGTTTTTCGGGTGCCCTATGCGAATTGGAATCAGGGAATCAAAAACCAATGGTAAGAGGAGGCCAAAAAATTGCACATAGACTACGAAACATTCAGCTTTCTCTTTTTGAACAACCAACTTACTGTTGTTTTTTGTTCCACAATTTTATATAATGCTTGAGCAGCATTACCGTGATTTTTCTAGACGTAATCATCACGATCTTTCATTCTTTCGTTTTCGAACATTTTTTTCTACTGCATAAACCGTCATCATATTTTTCTAGATTTTCTTTTCACCATTTTCCAGAATCATCAATCTTTAAATTCCTGGCTCGTTAATCTTGAGACGCTCGGTTTTTCGTTTTAGTCTCGTTTTCTAAAGGCTTTTCTTTTGATTACCGAACCACAGCATTTTTGAGTATACGCTGAAGAGTTGCAGATATAATTTAGCCTAATACTTCCGCATGACATGATGAACCTGCTGGCCTAACGTTGTGTAGCAGCATTTGAAACTTTGTCTAATATTATTGTAGATATCTACCTACATTTCGTGTTATTACTGACTACTGCAAAATTTTGATTTCATTAAGTATTATATCTGTTGAAATTTCGTTCTTTTTTTTCAATACTTGGTCAGATTTTTTCCAAGTATCAAACATAAGAATATCAATTAAAATGAATTTTGATGGATACGTGGATGGCATAGACAGCGTGTGTTTTACCTCACCCAAATAGTTATTTGACGCGGTATTAGTGGGCCTGGTGACCACCCATTTTATAAGGTGTGTAATGCAAAAGGTGCAAAAGGTACCTACAGTAACTGGCTATGACGCGTAACTTTAGGCGACAGTACGAACCTGGTTCAGGCTTAGGCTTAGGCTTAGGCTTAGACTCAAGCTTAGGCTTAGGCTTAGGCTTAGGCTTAGGCTTAGGCTTAGGCTTAGGCTCAGGCTTAGGCTTAGGCTTAGGCTTAGGTTTAGCCTCAGGCTCAAGGGTCATTTATGCGTCCTGTTTTCGGCGGAACGGAACGGAATGCAATGACACAACGTTACCGAACGAAAAAGAAATTTTCGTTCCGTTCGGTTGGAGGTTACCGTCGGTCATTTTCTGCAAAATTGTAGATATCCTTTCCGATCAAAAGTGGATTTTCAGGCTATACGTCTCGAGCTGTTAGCGATCCGGTCCGTTCCGCGAGAAATCAAGTGTGAATGACCTTTTAGACTTAAGCCCTATTCAGAAGTGAAAAATCGTAAGATTTTTTATCGGCGACTCTACGGAATGAATAGTCAATTTACAGAAAGCCCAATTCAGAATTAAAAAAATCCCTGGATTTTTGTCGCCGACAATCGACGACAATAGGCGACCGCACTTCTGAATTGGGCTTTAGGCTTAGGCTATCATGTAGCAGGCACGTTCTACCGTTTTTGCCTCCTCACCTATCGCAGTAGGTAGCTTTTGCACTACACTCGTTACAAGATGGGTGGCCACCCGCGCTAATACCATTTGACGCAACCCAGTTGAGAAATTTTGTAACCAGATTATTGAATAAAATTTTTAGCTGTTCTGTTTGCCGGTCGGTGAGGAAAAAATCTTTTCATTCATTACAGTAATAAGCTTACAAGTTTTTTCGCATTGAACTTACTTTCTTGGAAGGGCTACCTCAATCACCTCGAAATGAATGAAGTACACTCGTATTCGATAGAACCAGATAATATTAAAAAAGTTCTAATCTTTCAAACTTCACCGCCGAAATTCAGATATTCTAGAAACTATCGGAGTTCGATTATTAATCACATGAGCATTATTGTGTTTCTCAAGTTGGTCGGCAATAGACAAAGTTTCCATTCTTTACAATATTCAGGAAAAATTTGGTGTTTAGAAGGGGTGCTAAAACTGGCTTGTGTAACATTCCTACATTTCCTTTGAGCTACGGACTCCGCTGTAGTATGAGCAACTCAAGAGTTTACACTTGGAAATGTTCTATCCTAAGCGTGATTGTCTGAAGACTTGATCATTTGAAGACATCGAAGCTTAATGTCAACAAGTTGAAAATTATTAGGAAAATGTTCAATTTGATGAAACTGTTATTCTCATCAATTTTGATTGAGTTTTGAGCAGTTTTGAAAAGAATCTGGATCTGACTCCCTCAAAATTTACATCCTTTACATGTAGTCTCACAAATTCATCAAACCTGCCTGCATGCAGTTTATTTATCTTCCCTATTTATTGTCAGGTCGGACTCTTATTCGACATGAACGGTAACCAATTATACGGGTACAATTTTCATCAGCCCTCAACTTCGTCATCGGCGGAGCGATATTCGTCGTCGGGCCACAACAATCAAATATTCGACTATTTTTCGACGTATAATTCAGGTGCAGGAGGTTACGGTAGGACGTCGTCGTCTTCCGTCAATTATAACCACAATAACGGCAATTCGTTGACTATATTCTTATTCGTCGTTATGCTCATTCTGTCTATGCTAATGTGTTTCCAACGGCGCCGAACGTCGTGGTCGTCGGCGAACGTCGCGGTCCATCGACGGTGTACGGTTCTGGCGGCGGCTGGCCCGACGACCATGCCCACGGCGAGGTATAGCGATCTACTGGACCATCAGTGGGGTGGTCAATTGTACCTTTTGAGGAGTTTGGCCGGCTTGAGCCAAAATTTCAGGGCGTCGTTTCCATCACAAGTTTCAGGTGAGAACATAGGTCGAAAGCTAAAGTATGAAAACATAAAACCATACACGGTGTAGTGCACTCAATAGCCAACATTAACCTTATCAGAAATTATCAGAGAATTCAATTATACGATGGTGTTTGTTTATGCTGCAAGTCGTGCAACCTACATGAATTTCCGTTAATTTTTGTCAGCAAGTAGATGACATCGAAAACCATCTCACATACGGAGAAATTTTTGGTAGTTCCCTCACAACTTGATGTTTCGAGCGTTACTGTATTCCTTGTATGCATTTTACACCCATAAATGCTACAGTAAATTCTAGCCCGTTCATTTGCACAATATTAGGTAGATTTACAGAACAAGATCTCTGATGTACCTAAACCTGCAAATGTTAAAAAAAAGTGTATGTCAAAACCGAAAAATGGGAAATTTTCAACTTTTGTCCTACTGTAGCTATGCAAGTTTTAATTTTCAGACGAAATAAGTATCATTTTCGTTTCTAACGCATCAAGCTACGCAAAATATGTGATTTACAAGTAGGCTTAACTTCTTACTTATCACAAATAAGCTCAATCCTACCAGAAATCGTGTTTTAACCAGGTTGCTGAGGCAAATTTTTAGCTGTTCTGTTAGCCACTCACCGACGAAACAATTATTCCATTGATTACAGTCATAAGTTCAGTTTTTTTCTGCATTTAGCATACTTTCATGGAATCGCTAAATCGATCATTTCAAAATGAATGGAATATAATAGACTATCGAACGCACTATGTTTGACAGAACTTAAACAACTAAAGAATGAACATGATGAAGTAGTTTTGGACGTCATAATGCTGCAACAATTAAAGTCTGATTTTTTGTGAACTGATTGTAAATTTGAAAATGATAGAAATAACCAAATCTCCAAAAATCGTAGTTTTATACTTGCAGAATCTTCTCAAAATTTTTTGAAGATTACTTGAGTTACTTCACTAATTTTCAGTGCAGTACAATGTAAAAAAAGAGAGGAATTTAATTCTTTAATTGTGGGTCACAGAGAAGGAGGCTATTCATCAAAAAGTAATTGAGTTTAAATCTCAATAGACAATTATTGCGTTATATTTTTTCAGTGTTTTTTACAAAAGCTTTTTATTTCATTTGAGGAAAAACCCCCAAAATTTTTTCCTCGCGGGGAAAAATCATTTTTTTAGTTTCTTTGCTTAAAAAGCGTTCAAAATTATTTCTGATGTGTTTTTTGAACGTTTCTCATTAACTTTCATCTTATTCCACCACAAAAACCGACATTTTTTTGCTAAAAGTTTCGAGCTATGACCTACTTATGAATAAATGTTAGCGAGTTTACGAGAGGCAAGCAAGTGAATAATCTTTTGTTTGCAGATTGAACAGATGTTCTAACTTCCATTTGATCGCCAAAATGATCAGAATGCACATTTTCATGGCTACTGAGATTCTTAGCATTTCTCTTTTTGTTAATGCCGAAAAAGTTGGTTAATTTTCGTGAAGTTGCCATAATTTGTGACGTTGAACTAGGAAATAAGGGAGCAATGCAATCGTTGTTGGAAAATAATAGAGCCGTAAGGGATTTTCTGGAAAATAATCACGGCTGACAATAAGTTCATATAAATATGAACTTAGCCATCAAAAAATTTTTCCCCAAAGCCTAAGCACTAGAAAATTTTCCTCAATTCAAAAAAAATTCCTCAAAAATGGTCGATTGAGGAGAAAAACTGTTTTTTTTCGGAACTGGATATTTTAAGGCTATTTTTACCTTGAATTCGCGTCTGTGAAAAATTAATCCATAGAAAGCCAATAAAATGAGGAGTTTTGGACTGAGCTATATTAAATACTATGGATCTTGAAAATATATGGCATTCTGACATTTTCAATAGACGTGAAATTGCAACTTTTTCAGCAAATCCTGACTCAACGAACAACAACCGCCGAGGTAGTAGTTCCTCATCATGTTACGTCTACGAAAGAGGGTCGCACGCCTGGCGTTTGGTCAGGGTGTCTACCGACCGTAGCCTGCAACCTTTGATGGGAAGAAGCGGCAGGTCGAATGGGAGAGTTGAACATCACGAAATACTTCTTGATGGCAATGAACGGCAAACGACACGGACTGATGGGACCGAACTGCCGTCCTACGACGAAGCGACCCAGGCGCCTCCACCATACGGGCAGATCTTGTGAATAATACATTTTGACCGGTTAATCGTGTTTTGTATGCAGTGCTTTTCGAAAATAGGATTCACACAGATTTCTACACATGCATGGGCTGAAGGAATGCGGCCACTCTCGATTACGCCAGCCATTCAGCGTATACCTGGTCTGGCCAAAACACATCATAGAATCATTGCACGTCTCTATATCAATTTTTGCAAGTCGGTATGCCCATTTGATTGAATTGTGTGCCAGATGACCGATCGTTCCCTGTGGCCGACTACAGCATACGACGGACTGTGCCGACTGGCGGACCATGCCATATTATATGGACTTTTATAGACTGTCTTTTCTGAAATGCTTCTAAATAATAAAAGTTGAAAGCAAGTATTATTCGATATTTTTAAGATTTTCGGCTGAACCATGCGTTACATTGAACTGCAAATTTGTGATCATTCTCAACCAAGCTTTAGCAATTTTTTAAACGAAAAATCTTACTGTTAGAACTTTGTGTAAGCGATTTTGACGATAGTACTGATTTTTATGTTTTTTAAATTTGAAAGAATTTTTAAAATACAGGCTATAGACTCGTAAATTACTATGAAAGTTAACGCAATTATTCATCATGTCGATTATGTTCATTCATTTTGATATGATTGATGCAGCGATCCCATAAAAGTACGTTATAAGGAAAATATTCAGTGAGCTTATTACCGTAATCAACAATTTTCGTCAGCAGGAAATCTGAGAATTTACTTCGAATAAGTGGTCGAAATGTCTCGAGTAGCACTCAAGACTTGGCACGCTACACGACTACAATGTTTTGACGAGGAAGAATTTTTTTTTGAATTCTTCATCTCAAGTTGACCGTAGAACGGACGATATAGCAGTAGAAGAATTGTGCAAATGTTGCAGGATTATTTACCTGAAAAGCGTGATTCTACGAACTGGCGAATGTGCGTGGAATGACTCGGAATTGTCTGTGGCCGATCGTTTTTTTACGTAAGTTTGATAATATATAAAAAGCTGTACGAATGAGTGATCAATGACTGTAGTCATATTCTGAGCTTTTTCGTGGTCTTCAATGTGGTTGTGGACAAAGCATTGCGGTCGGAGCGAGATCTGTCGTCAATTTGATTGGTCGAAAATTCTAGTCTTCTTCTTAATCGTGAGTCCAAGCCTATGCTCAAGCCTAAACCTAAGCCTAAGCAAGAAAATTTGCCACAACAACTAAAAAAATCAATAAATTTTTTCGACCAATCAAATTGTCAGACACCGTTTTTTTCCTCAAATGGGGTCTTTTGAGCAAAAAAATTTCGAAATGAGGAAAAAAATTTTGGGTATGGTTCTCATTCTGGAAAAAATTTTGGGGAACTCTAAATCGAAAAGATGCGTTTACTTTTGGTGGACTTAAAAGGGTCTAAATCTCAAAATTTTCCAGCGCTTCGCGCCGGTCATGGGTACAATCTTAACTATTTTCTATCAGGCGCGGCCGTTAGCATATCTACTTCGACTTACTAATTATTAATGCTCAACAGTTTCTATCAATCAAGTTAGCTCGTTTCATTTTCTAATCGTTTACAGTCAATTATGTCGTCGAAAATAGATTTTTCATCAAGTCTCTCAATTGTTTCTCTCAATGATTGGAATTTTTTAAACGTTTGCAATCTGAACTTTTGCGTTTATTGAAGGTGGAAATTGAAGATATTACTCTAAACCGCGATTCTAAAATATTTGTTCACGAATTATCTGTTGGAGAGATTTATTTTTCAGCGTTTTAGAATACAAAAACCCGAAAATTTTCCCGGCGCTTCACGCCGGAATGGGAAGCAAATTACACTTCACCACTCTGATTTTAATTTATTTCCCAACGTTATGAAGGTTCATTTTTCAGCGTTTTAGAAAGTGAAAATCAAAAAATTTTCCCGGCGCTCCGCGCCGGACCAAGAACTAAATAAAATTAGATGATTCTAATCGGAATCACAGAAATGTTGATAGCAGATAAATTGATGAGAACTCTATCGTTATCTTGCTTTATCCGCTCCTATAGAACACCAATATATTCTTCATGAGCTCATTTTGACTAACATAACCAGAATTTTCTCAATTTTTTCCTCATTTTTGCAGGTTTCTGACTACAAATACAACAAAATGCTTGAATATGCTCCTAAAATGCATAAAAAAGCATCCGTAGCCACCCACATTATAAGCGTTTTTAAAAATGTGGCAAATTTTTGGAAAATGAGGAAAAAAAATTTGGGTCCGGTTCTCATGTGGAAAAAATCTTGTAGGATAAAAACGGTGCTTTTCACATTTGTGGAAAGCACCGTTTTTTTCTTCGAAGATTTTTTCCACATGAGAACTGGACCCGAAATTTTTCTCCTCATTTTTAAAAACGTTTATAATGTCGCTACGGATGCTTTTTATGCATTTTAGGAGCATACCCAAGCATTTTGTTGTATTTGTAGTCAGAAACCTACAAAGATGAGAAAAAAATTGAGAAAATTCTAGTTATATTAGCCAAAATGAGCTCATGAAGAATATATTGGTGTCCTACCGGGGCGGGTGAAGCATGTTAAAACGATAGAGTTCTCAGGAATTTATCCGCTATTAACATTTCAGAATCATCTAATTTTATTTAGTTCTTGGTCCGGCGCGTCGCGCCGGAAAAATTTTTGCTTTTTCACTTTCTAAAACGCTGGAAATTGAACCTTTACAACGTTGGATAATAAATTAAAATCCGACTGATGAAGTATAAATTGTTTTCCATTCCGGCGCGTAGCGCCGGAAAATTTTTTCAGTTTTTATATTCTAAAACGCTGGAAAATAAATCTCTCCAACAGATATTCATAAACAGAATTTCTAAAATCGCAGTCTAGAAGGATGTCTTCAATTTTCATCTTCAATAAACGCAAAAGTTAGGGTTGCAGACGTTTAAAAAATTCCAAGCATCGGGAGAAAAAATTGAAAGAATTGATGACAAATCTCAATTTTGGGCGACATAATTGACTGTTAACGATTAGAAAATGAAAGGAGCTAACTTGATTGATAGAAACTGTTGAGCATTAATTAGTAAGTCGAAGTAGATATGCTAATGGCCGCGCCTGATAGAAAATAGTCAAGATTGTACCCGTGACCGTCGCGAAGCACCGGAAAATTTTGAGATTTTGACCCTTTTAAGTCCACCAAAACGCATCTTTTCGGTTTTGAATTCCCTAAAATTTTTTCCATAATGAGAACCATACCCAAAATTTTTTTCCACATTTCGAAATTTTTTTCCTCAAAAGACCCCATTTGAGGAAAAAAACTGTGGTGGAAAGGGGTCAAAATTTTTTTTCGTCTTAAAATCATCGTTTTTTTCGATTGAAATGCTCATAAACGCTTATTTTTAGATAGAAAATTTTTATTCGTTATTAGAAAAAATAAATTCAGAAAAGAATAAAGGAAAAAATATTATCACGAGCTTAAAGGCGATTAGTATCGCGCTGATATAAGCTCAAAAATGCAATGCATCGTTTTTTAAATACATGAACATTAACGGCAGATGTAACATGACTAGGTAACATATTCCACGTATCAATATATCTATTACAAAAATCTTTTTCGAGTAATCGTGTACGAAATTTTGTCGTATATAATTTATATGGGTTGCTAACACGATAATTAAAATTACTGTATACAAAAAAATTATTTGAGTCCAAAATGCTGTTACAGATTATAGAATAAACATAGCATAAATCAGGTATAGTTCTCCTAAATTCAAGAGAATGCAGACTGGCGGACTCCAATCTTTCTTAATAATTCCTAGAGTTAAAACCATATAATCGTTTTGTGAACCACCTCTGAACTTTCTCTACCCTTTGTATTTCACCCTTTATTTAAGTGTTTTTGAGCTTTTTAAAGCATTCTGATAATCATTCTGATCATTTATCTCAAAAATTCGATTTAAATTTTGTGTTCATAAATCGTAATTTCTAGAAATTTATCGTTCGAAAAATTTTAAAACCATTATTCTGTTCAGAACATTTCATAAATTTGGCCGAAAAGTTATGAGTCAGAAGCGTAGAAATTTTTCAAAAATACTTCCATGAAGCTTTTGAATTGAATATATGTACGTTAAGAAAAGAAATAACGCTTCAAAAAGTTGAGAAAGTTGACGTGTTGATCTTTCTCAAAAATCTATAATGGAAAAAATGCGGATCTTCATTAAATATAAAGATATAGGGCAAAATTGCCCATGAAACATGAAATAATACGTTTAAGATGATGAAAACTATTAAAGATTAAATAGTAAATGAAGGTAGCATACCTGTAATTTGGGGGGGGGGTGGGGGCTCCCCAACTTGGCCAACCATATACCCAACCAACCCAAACACCCCCCCCCCCCAGTTTGGAAAAAATAGAAAAAATTGGCAAAAATTGGATGTTTTTTGGCCTTTTTTGGCAAATATTTCGACTTCTTTCGACCCCCTCCCCTAAAATTGCGGATTTACCCTCCCCCAACTGGTCGGACCTCTTACAAGTATGGAAGGTAGACATGCTAAAAGCCGTAATAAATAATAATGATTATTAAAGTTATAACCGGCGCCAAGCACCGGAAAATTTTGAGATTTGGACCACCTAGAATGCACCAAAATGCATCTTTTCATAATGAAAACGCCAAATTTTTCTTCCATATTTGTGGAAAGACCTGGAAATTTTTTTTCCATAGTATAGTGCAAATGTGGAAAAAACAGTGCCCCCAATTCCAACATTATCGAACCCTATACCCAAATGTCGGGACCCCCACCCCCAACCTGGTCAACCCTATATCCAACCCCCCCCCCCCAAACTCGGAAAAACTGGAAAGAATTAAGAAAAAACTGGCTTTTTTGGCCCCTTTTTGGAAAATTTTCGAAATTTTTTCGAGTTTTTTGGGGGGAAATGTTGGGACCCCCACCCTCCTTCCCGAAATTTTGGAAATGTTGGGACCCCAACCCCAAAACTTCCGGTTTACCTCCCCCCCAACTGGTCGGACCTCTTACAGGTATAGAAAAAATGATTTTCTTTTTATTCAGCAAATTCTAAAAAAAAATTTGGAAAATTCTCCCCTTTTTTGAAAATCCTGGATACGGGTATGCTTGGCAGTGGTACCAGTGTTTATGTGCGTCGAAACATGGGCTTTGGCACAAAGAAAACTGGAATGACAGAAAATAATTTTGAGCACCTGTGCCAATTGGCACAAATCTTTTGACTGGCCTGAGGCTAAATTTTTCTAATTTTTAGGCATTTTAGGCAGTTTTTTTTGCACTCAGCAACCAAATTTCGGGCTGTGCAAACTGCAAATTAATTTTTTTTTCTGGCCAGTTGCATAGTATAATTTGAAGCTTGACTGTCCTTTTAATTAGGTTAGAGGGTTTCCTTTTCAGAGATGCATTTTTATGCGTTATAAAATGTACAATATGGAGAATTTTGCGGCGCTTCGCGCCACTTTTTTTCCACGAACTCATGTGGAAATAAGTCAATTTTTTTCACACATTATGGAAAATTTTTTTGACCACAAGTTTTCGTCTTAAAATCCCATGAGTTACTAAAGAAACACGTAAATATACGGCTAGAAATTACAACGAAACGCCTCATCCTTCTGTTATTTCTCCGGTCGGTGTTCTCTCCAAATAGAAAATGTGGTCAAAAATTTTTTCTCCATTATTTTTGCGATCTGTATATTTTAATGCACCTAAATACTCCATTCCAATTCGAAATCAATTACGGTTATATATTTTCGAAGAAAATTGCAACTGTCCTAATTATGCTGCTGTGAAATTTTTCCGCATTCGCAAAACCTGCATTTTCCAGCATTCTCTTGGATTAAATTCTAGAAACTTTCTAGTGTAGTGTTTTTGTCACTTTCTTACAGAAAATCAAACGACCAGTAGCGTAATTAGTTAACAAATACTAAATAACCAGATTAAAAAAGACAATCAGTTTCATTACCAACCAAACCAATATAATTTTTGTAGGTGAGGCCTGAAGTGCCTAAATTTCATAGAATATTCATATGAACTTCGAGACGCTCGTCAACCTGGTTGCCGGCGGGTAAGTTTTTTGCTGCATTTCCAATCTTTCAATTGTTAATTTTTTGTGAACAATCGAACAATGCTCAAGTAGCATCGAAACTAAAAATTATAGTTTTAAAGCGTTTGTGACTGTTCCTAATGTAATTCCGGAAAATTTTGACAAAAATGGCACAATTTTTGATCCCAAGAAATTTCGACTGAAATAACTGAAAAAGTGAAAGCTTTTAAAGAAATTTTGTAGAAATACATTTCGACCGGAATATTTAATAAAAATTTTGACACGAAAGAACTTTGATAGAAAGTTTAAAGAAAAGACAGAACTTTTACAGAAACATCGACTAAGAACTTTTGACAATTTTTTTGAACAAAAATTTGATAAAATTGTTGCTGAAAAGCCTGAATTTTGACAGAACTTTTACAAGAAAGAAAGAAACTTTCACAAGAAAGAATTTGACAGAATTTTTACGCAAACAAAGGAAATTTCCACATAAATTTTTCCACAAAAATATAACGGAAAATATATCAATTTTGACAGAAGCGTTACAGAACAAATATAAAAACTTTGACGATCTACAGAAATTTTTATCAGAACACTTTCGACAGAATTTTGGCAGAAGTGATACGGTAAAGGCAGAACTTCTGACAGGAAGGAACTTTCACTGAAGTTTTACAGGAAAGACAGAAATAGGAACTTTGTTTGATGGAAAGTCTACAAAAAAGGGAGACACTGGCAGAAATTTTGACGAGAGAAATTTGGCAGAAAGAATAATTTTTTAGGACAATGAATTGTGACGAATTTCAATAAATGTTGAATCTTAATAATCTCAATGTGGATGGAATTGAAAAAAAACTTCTTTATGCTTGGTAATTCCGGAAAAATTTCGTGCTTTCGATGCATACCTTCAGTATTCTTTATATTTTGGATTTTTTTGCGTTTCAGAATCGGAGGTACAGCAGGCGCCGTCGTAACTTGCCCGTTAGAAGTGGTGAAAACGCGACTACAATCCAGTACAACGTTCAACAAATCGCCGCCCAGTCCGCCGTCGAGTGGCGGCAGCGGCTGTGCCTCCACTCCGCTCAAAGTTTCCGATGTCCCGTCTACCTCCCGTTCGGCGTGTCAGGCGCGCCCAAGCGATTATCAGTCGGCTAAAAAATGTAGCCTAGTTTATTCGTCGGGCTTAAAAGTTGACGAAACTGTCGTCGTTCGTTCGACGAAATCGCCGACGGCGACAGCGAATAACGTTAATGGTTTACAAGTTAACGCGGGCGGTCGCCGTTTCGCTTCCACTTTTTACGGAACAGCCAACTTTTATAACGGAAAAAACTTGTACTTTTTAACAAAAAACATTCATTTTTCGACTAATAACGCCGGCGATTTTAGACATATGAGTTTGTTGCGACATTTGAAATATATTGTCGAAAATGAAGGATTTTGGTCATTGTGGCGCGGGTTGGGGCCGACTTTGGTCGGTGTAGCCCCTTCCAGGTATGTTTCTCATCAATTTAGGTCTGTTTTATTCGGAAACTTGAGAAGTTTAGTATCAAGAGTCTTTCTAAAGAGCGAAAGTTTCATAGAAATGAAGCTCAAAAGAGTGATTCTCAAAAATCTCAATTCCGCTAAAAGCGATTGTCAGTAGAGCCTTCAGAAGAGTGATTCTCAAAAATCTTAATTCCGCGAGAGAGAGAGCGATTTTAAAAGCGAAACCCCTAAAAAACCGATTTTCGAAATAGCGAATCCTCAAAAAGTCGATTCTCAAAAGCCCGAATAGCCAAATAAGTTCATAATGTTATATAATAAACAAAAAAGTCGGTAATTTTTATGCAGATAAAAAAATCAAGTACCCTCATTACAAGTGATCATTTATCGTCGAATCTCATCACAATTGTATAAAAAAATTTGACTCCGGATTAGCAGTACCTTGTGCAACGGATGTGAGAAAGAAGCAAGATGGAAATCAAGAAGGATAAATCACTAGGAAAAAATAATGAGAAAAAGCAGACATCGAAATCAGTAACAATAAAATCAGACGAATAGAAGCAACTACTTTTATCGTTCAAAAGTTGTCTGAAATTTTCGAATCGCTGTTTTGGAGATTATAAGAATCGTTTTTTTTTTAATCGTTCTTTTAGGGTTTAGAATCCCTCTTTTGCATAGTCCCTTTTTCGAGAAACGCCGTTTTGGATCTTTGTCCTTTTGAAGATTCGCTCCTTCGAAAATCGCTCGCATAAATGAAATCATGATATGTGTGCAGTGTGCGCACTTTATGTGACCATCATACATGTAACGGAACCCCGAGGTCTTGGGGGAAGTCAGGCGGCCTTTTTTAGCCGTAAAGTCCAAAAACGGTTCAAAAAGTAGTAATTTTTGTCTGAAAAAAATGCAAAAAATGTATTTATGCCGCGAAGTGCCGAGAAAATTGACGTTTTTAACCATTTTTCGTTCAAAAATTGACTTTTTTCGCTATTTTTCCGTCCAAAAGTATCGGGGTCCCAATAACTACCATATGGATGGATAGCTATAGGATTGGAAAATCCTGGGGTCGCCCAACGGCTAGCCATATGGCCAACGATTTCTGGGGGTCCAATAACACTCCCCCTCAATTTACACGCACGGTGGCCATATATGTAGCCGAGCTCCGATGTCTTTGAGGCAAATTTTTCATGGATGGGGTCATACAAAAAAATTTATTTTCGTTCAAAAGACCAGAAAATACGTATTTATGACGTAAAACGCTGCTAGTTGAAATTCTGTGATCATTTGTTGTTCAAAAATGACCATTTCCCACTGAAAAGTTGAAATTTTTCTGGCAAAATCATTTCTGTGACTTCTCATGATTATAGTCTTAATTATTTTTGACTGTTTTTGCCTGAAGTAATTGAGCAGAAATAGTGAATTTTCGAATATACCTGTAATACGTACTTGAGTATGTCCTGCCATACCGCCCAGTATTAAAACTAAATACGATGAAAAAGTAATGATTCCAGTCTTTAATTTGGTTTGTTTTTTTCATTATTTTCATTGTTTGGACGTTCGAAACAAAAACTTCTGCTTCATAAGTTGCTTTTTGATTCACGGCGCTAAAAGTCGTCAAAATTTCCACTCTGCGAAAATCATTTCTTGACTGTTTATATTTTTAGAGCCATCTATTTTTGCGCCTATTCCAACGCCAAAAATCGATTAAATCAAGTTTTCGTACCCGAAACGCCAGCCGTCCACGTTTGCTCGGCGACTTTTGCCGGCAAGTTTTTGGTTTATTTTCTACAATCTGCGGAATTACAATATAGTTCAATTTTCGTCAGGTTTTTGGTCGGCCACGATGACGAATCCGGTTTGGTTGATTAGAACCCGTTTACAATTAGATAGATCGACGGGCGACAAAAAATTAACGGTGCCCAAGTGTATTCAGACGGTTTTTAGAGAGAAGGGCCTGTTAGGCTTTTATAGGGTTAGAAAATTTAGTTTCTTCGTTGTGAATTATATTTTTCTAGTCTAATGATAGAAAAAATTGTTTGATTTTGAATTTAATGTCCGAGTTCTGAACTCAAATAGCTGCAATTGCGATTCGAGTTATAGTACCTATTCTAGAATTTTTGGCATACTGTCGGTCCGGGTTCCAAAAATTAGAAACATCTAATTTTGTTTTGCTTTTGGAGATGAAACTTTGGAAAGTTTGGTTTGTTTTTTAATGCCTTAATTTCTGAAATAACCGTTCAAAACCGGTCGATCAAAAATATCGGTTCCGATTCTGAAATTTAAAGTGAATCGGTTCCGGTTTAAGTTCCGGTTAACTCTATAGCAGCTCAATTTATACGTAACAGATGATATCGGTTGCGGTTCTGATTCGGAAATTTCATGTTATTCTTAACTAGCGCATGTCGGCTAGCTAAATGCAATTTAATCCAGCATTTTCTCACTAAAAATATCGGTTTCGGTTTTGAAATTTTGTTTTATTTGGTTTCGATTTTGGTTAACCCGTTGCGTCCTCACTATATAGCTCGATGTATTTTTATAGGGCGTCACAGCTTCCTACGTCGGAATTTCCGAAACTGTTATCCATTTCGTTATTTACGAATATTTAAAGTCTTCCATAACGGCTAATAGTAACGGTGAACGTAAAGCATCGCATTTTCTACAGTATATGCTTTGCGCCGGTATCTCTAGGCTGATCGCTACGACTTCTACTTATCCACACGGTGAGTGTGATTTGGTGATGGATTTTTCCTATCTACGTCTATTGAAAAAATCAGAAACTTGGCTTTTCGCAGCAAAATAAGAAAGTATGTCCAATTTAATGAACATTTTTTACGAAATAGGAAACTTTACACTGTAGAAAAGATATTAATTTGTTGGGTGGTGGAAAATTTTTTGGGTATTGACATTCTGCGACGCTGGAAAATCAATTTCCCTAACATTTATTTCAAGGATTAGATTCGAATTTTGTATTCAAAAATCGTAATTTCTAGAATTTTATTAATTGAAAAATTTTTAAACCACTAATTTATTCGTAAATTCTCTTGAACTTGGCCGAAAAGATATGAGTAAGAAGAGTAGAAATTTCAGAAAACTACTTCCATGAAGCTTTTGAATTTATTTTACGTCAAGAAAGAAATAATCGCTTCAAAACATTTAGAGACTTAACGTATTGACCTTTCTCAAAAAATGTGTCAATGAAAAAATGCGAATCTTCATTAAATATCTAGATAAAATAATGAAGATTACCAATTAAAACATGAAATAATACGTTTAAGATGATGAAAGCTATTATAGATTAAGTGATAAGTGAAGCTATAGTAGATGCTGTCGCCGACGGACGACAAAGTTTTTTCGTTGATATAGTAATAGGCCTTGTATTTTTTCGACTTGAACTTACTTTCATTGTCATTTCAGAATGCTTTTCAAGGAAGAAGCCTTTGAATTGTTTTGATCGGAGGTTTAAAAATAGTTGGTCTTATCAGGAAACTTTTATAAATTTATTTTTCTCGACGTTGGCCAATGCGGGTGATAAAATTGTGAGCTACAAATGTGAAAAACACGTGACAGGTCGTGGAAAAGCGCGGTGTATTTTTTATTAGAAATAGTTAATATTTTTGAATATAATTGACGTTGAAAATTGCGATTTTTGAGACTTTATGTCAAAAATCAATCATCGTTTTCTAGCTTCTGTAATTATCCAGTTATGAAAGAAGTATTGATCAAATTGACTCGCTTCATTTTTGAAAAAGTAAGGAAGTTTTGAAAAACGCAATTAACGTCTTTGAAAATCGAGCTGGAGATTATCAAGCATTATTTAAGAAATTCGACTAATATGAATTTGAATAGTTTTCAGACTCATTCGTTCATGCATTTGGCTTCCAAATTTTTGAAAGACATCAAATTTATCAGTAAATCTCTGTATTGTGGAGTGTTGTTGTTGGTTCGCATCGTTCCTCTACTGTCAAAATTTAAAATTAGTCTGTTTGCGTTTTAGTTGGATTAAAATACGAACCTGCCGCTCGTGTTGAGACATCCCAGATTCAATTTTCTTCTTTTTAGAAGTGCTTAGAACGCGACTTCGCGAAGAAGGAGCGAAATATAAAGGTTTGATTCAAACTTTGAAACTTATCGTTAAAGAAGAAACGTGGCGGGGATTGTATAGCGGTTTGGCCGTTCACCTTTTCCGTTCAATACCGAATACGGCGGTGACGATGGCTACGTACGAATTGATAGTTTATTTACTATTAGAATGTTTATAAAGTTGTTCTTGTTATCTGTACAGCCGCTTTGTTGATTTTTGTTCGACATCGTATAAGGGTGATTATAGTTAATACAGCTTTCTTTCTATGTGTTTCAAAGTGGTATGTCTCTCTAGCAACTTTCGTTGAATGTCGAATTTATTGTATAGACAGTAAGGTATATCTGATGCAGTTGCCTTCTCAATGTACTGTGCCCAGGTGGGATCGGAAACTAAGCATTAGAGCCAGCGTTTTTTTTTGTGCACGGACATTTGTGCCAATTGGCACAAAGGGCCAAAAAAATTTGTGCCAAAGGCACAAAAAATTTTTCACTCTTAAAACGTACTGAAAACAATAAAACTGTTTTGTGCCAAAAGTTATAACAAGTATGCCCTGTTTTCGATCTAAATTGAGTCATTTTTTAAAGCTCAATTCGCAGTTCGCACGTGCTTCTGTCATGTCCATGAGCTTTTCTGTATTATTCATATTTACTCCTGTATTTCTTTGCATTTAATAAATTTATTTTCTTACTTTCTTCCAAGTTTGATAAAAACTAACTGCAGATACTTTCACCGCATTCATTTATATAAAAATCGTGCGTGCTCTATTTTCTCCAACCACGTCAGCGAGAAGAAAAACTGATCTAAAAAACGGTTTCTACGATCCGAAAGGAAATTGAATGCTGCGAAAATTCAGATATTTTTATAGACTTTTTGTCATGAAGTTTTCCTTTACTTTTCGGCCTCCTTCCTAACAAACAACTATATTAAAGATTAAATTAGGATTTCTTGTTCTCTAATTGTTTTCTTCTATAATTGTTTTCTCCTTTTCTTCTATAATTGTTTTCTCCTGTTTTTCTTCTATAATTGTTTTTTCCTGAAAAAAGTCGAAAGTCGCTTCGCGTAGATTTTTGGTTGAATAATTGTGCCAAAAATTTCAATTTTTTTGTTTGAATCAATCACCAAAAATATAAGTTTCGGTTCTCAATCCAACTGAATTAACAGAGGACGTAAAGTTAACAATTTCTATTCTCTAGCCGGTCATTGACAATCTCAAAGTCTGTTGCGATAATACAAATAAATTATTCGAATTGAATCCGCTCGCGTTCGAGACAAAGGAAAGTTGTCAATATTAAACCCATTGAATCGGCGCCAAGCGCCGAGAAAATTTTGCGTTTTCAGCCCTTAAAATGACTAAAAATCAAGGAAATTTAGCCTTGGACCAGTCAAAAAATTTGTGCCAATTGGCACAAACGCTCAAAATTTTTTGTGCCATTCCAAATTTTTTTGTGCCAAAAACCATGTTTTGGCACAAAAAAAAACACTGATTAGAGCCCTGCAGTGTGTTTTTGTATGGTTTGGCACAAAAAATTGGAATGGCACAAAATTTTGGGCTGATCAAACATTAAATTTTCTTGATTTTCAGACGTTTTGGTGGCTGAAAACGCAAAAAATTTTCGGCGCTTTGCGCCGAGTGAGTCAAGGTTACCCCAGCAGTGTTTGTGCGAAAACATGGTTTTTGGCACAGAAAAATTTGGGATGGCACAAAAAATTTTGAGCGTTTGTGCCAATTGGCACACATTTTTTGGCTGGTCAAACATTAAATTTCCTTGATTTTTAGACGTTTTAGGGGCTGAAATGCAATTTTTCGGCGCTTCGCGCTGAATCAATGAATATAATAATTCCTATTCGTATATTTGACCCGAACGCGAACGATTTCTCTTTGAACAGTGTATTAGTGTCGTTGCAGCAAACTTTATAGGCTGTCAAGACTGATGAGTGAAAAGAAATTCTGAATATTCTCTCTTCATTCAGTCAGATTCGGTTTTAAAACTGAAATTGTTACTTTTTGTGTTTGATTGATTCAAATAGAAAAATCTATATCGTTGATAATGGCACAATGTTTCGATCGAAAATTAACACGATTTTCGACTTTATTTTCTCTACTCTTTACATGGTTGTTAAATATACATAACATAGATATTCGTTCGTAGTCGAAAATTGAATCAATTTGAACTTCCTGAACAATTCTAGAGCTATTAAATTGTCTCAGCATTCTATTTCTCTTTAGGATTTCGTGAACTATTTTGTTGCACAGTTTTTTCTCTTCTCACTGACATGGTTAGTTGAAAAATAGGTTGGGCACGATTTTTACAACAAATTAATGCGTTAAACATTAAACAATAACTTTTTATCAAAATTTTGGCCTAAAATTTTTCCGCAGTTGTCAGTATGTCTCTGGTGAAAAAAAATTTTTTGTGCCATTGGCAAAAATTTTTGTGGTCTCTTGTGCCAATTGGCACAAATGTCCGTGCAAAAAAAACGCTAGGCGGCAGTGTTTTTTTATGCCAAAACATGGTTTTTGGCACAAAAAAATTTAGAATGGCACAAAAAATTTTCAGCGTTTGTGCCAATTGGCACCAGTGTTTTTTTTTGTACGGGACAAAGATTTTTGGTCTCGTACAAAGATTTTTTGACGATCTTCGTACAACGTACAAAGATTTTTTCAAGATGTTTTTACCGTGATAAGGCAAAAATATTATTTTACTGGAATAAATTTTTTACCTGATCTTTATTTTTGCTTCTCAGTTCCAATTTCTATTTGTATATTATCCGACTCTTACAAGATTTGGATAGAAATGAGTGAACGTGGTCGCTATAATAAGGGTTGCCAGTAAAAAAAATCCGTCGCAAAGAAACGTCCCAGAATTTGCAAAATGATTCGGAAAAATCTGATTTGGATGACGAGCGAGCTTCTGAATTTTTGAATTGTCTGACTTGAAATGCCATAAATTTTCGCAATTTAAACATGTTGATGGTAATAACTTTTTAAAACTTATAAACTTCATTCTTATATACTTTTTACATGCACTTATGCTCAAATTCTTTGATAATTTTCGTGTAAATTTTTAAGCTCTTTATGCATGCTGCTATTATTACACTGTACAAACAAAAAATCTTGCGTACAAAAATTTTTTTTCGATCTTTTTACACGTACAAAAAGGCTCGTACAAAAAAAAACACTGATTGGCACAAAATTTTTGGCTGTTCAAACATTAAATTTCCTTGATTTTTAAACGATTTAGGGGCCGAAAATGCAAAAAATTTTCGGGGCTTCGCGCCGAGTCTATGAATATAGTTTTATCTACTCGTAATTGACCCGAACGCGAACGAGGTCTCTTTGAACAGTGTATCAGTATTGTTGCAGCAAAGTTTACAGGCTGTCAATGAATGATGAGATGAGTGGAAATAAATGGAAGTAAAATAAAAATTGTTTACTCTAGCGCCCAACCTATTTTTCAGCTAATCACGACAGTGAAATAGGAAAAAACTGCAAGAAAATAGTTCATGACGACTTAAAAAGAAATGGAAGGCTGAGAAAATTCGAATATCTCTAAAATTGTTCAGGAAGTTCAAATTGATTTAATTTTCGACTGCGAAATTTGCAATTCTTACACATTATTTGCTGATAGATATCTGTATGAAATTCTTCATTTAGTTAAATTTCAGGACTTCAAATTGATTTTCTGATTCGGATTTGGTATATTTTGTTTGATATTTTTGAATGAATCTTTTGACGAAAATGATTTGTTTTTTAATACTCATTTTAGTAAGCTACGTAAAATACGTAAAATGAAATCCGCCCCCTCCCTGGACAAATCCTGGATACGGTACTACCGCGAATATCTAAATGTAAAGACTAGAGAAAATAAACTAAAATTGTGTAAATTTTCGGTCGAAAAATTGTATCAAAGATATCGATTTTTCTATTAGAATCAATGAAACACAAAAAATAAAGATTTGAGTTTTAAATCCGAATCCTACTGAATGAACACAGAATATTCAAAATTTCTTTTCATTCATCAGTCATTGACAGCCTGTAGAATTTGCTGCAACGATACTAATACACCGTTCGAAGAGAAATCGCTCGTGTTCGGGTCTAATATACTTGCAGGAAATATTATATTCATTGAATCGGCGCTAAGCGCCGAAAATTTTGGCATTTTCAGCGCCTGAAACGTCTAAAAATCAAAGGAATTTAATGTTTGACCAGCCAAAAATTTTAACGCTCAAAACTTTTTGTGCCATTCCAAATTTTTTTGTGCCAAAAAACCATGTTTTGGCACACAAAAAACACTGGTTTGTGCCAATTGGCTCAAAATTTTTGGCTGATCAAACATTGAATTTCCTTGATTTTCAGACGATTTAGGGGCCGGAAATATAAAAAAATTTCGGCGCCTAGCCAGTGTTTTTTTTTGCTCAAAACTTTTTGTCCCATTTGAGAAAAACCCTCTAGAATTTTTTCCTCATGAGGAGAAATTAATTTTTTTAGTTTCTTTGCTTAAAAATCGCTCAAAATCATTTCTGACTTGAGCTATGACCAGCTTGTAAATAAATACTTTCATCTTATTCCGCCAAAAAACCGACATAATTTTGCAAAAAGACTTGAGCTATGACCTGCTTGTAAATAAATGCTTTCATCTTATTCCGCCAAAAAACCGACATAATTTTGCAGAAAGACTTGAGCTACATGACCTGCTTGTAAATAAATATTTAAGTGAGTTTATATGAGTCAAGCAAGAGAGTAATTCAACGGCATGACCTTTATTTCTTATATTTCTTTGACGACAATTTTGACATAACAAATAAATCAAACAATAAACTTTGATAAAAAGGTAACAATTGAAAATAAAATTTTAAAACTGATTCCGAACAGATGACAATCTGACATAAAGCTATGAACTTGACCACATGGCTTTTTTTCTGCAAAGGCCAGGTTCCAATGTGCAACTTGGGGAAAAATTTTGGTTGCACAGATAAGTTTTTCGTTATTCACTCTTGAATCAATAAATTAGCTTGATTTTATCGGAAAGCTACCAAAAGCTAGTTTTCTTCTATTTCATTCGATTCGCGTGGGTTTAAGGCTTTTGAAACCAACTTTTTTGAGTTTTGGAGAGAAAATAAAAAGATTGGTATGAGTAAGTTTTTCGGCGCCTAGCGCCAAAACTTTTTGTGAGATATTGATTTTCTAGAACGCTGCAGAATGAATATTTTTTATCTTTTATTTCCTAGACAGAAGGTTTAATTTTTAAGTGAATTCAATGAATTTTCAGTCGGGCAGACTACAAGGAAAGCAACCAAGAATTTTGATTCTTCAACCAGCAAGAATTCCCACTTGCACTCGAAATGTTTTAATCACACAAATGTCAAAATCTTTTTAAAGACCGCAAAAATGCTTTAAGAAAATAACCGAGAAAAATCTTGCTTTTCGTCAAATTCTCAAGAAAGCAACACAGGATCAAACATTTATCAATAATATCTTGATAATTAAAAGTATAAGCATTAGCTAGAATGAAATTTTCTAACCGCGCATTAGAATAATATAGAAAAATTATTAAATAATTTAAATCCGGCTCGAGACGCCGGAAAATTTCAACAATTTTCAAATTTATAACGCGTAAAATGCATCTCCAGACAGGAAACCATCAAAAAATTTGTCCTCAAGGTGGTGCCTAAGCACAAACAAACAAATTTGCCTCAATTTCAAAAAAAGTTCCTTAAAATGGACGATTGAGGAAAAAACTGTGCGCTTAGCGCCGAAAAAACTGAGCGCGAACGAGTTCTCGTCGAACAGTGTATCAGCATCGTTGCAGCAAACTCTATAGGCGGTCAATGAATGATGAATAGAAATAAATTCTGTATATTCTCAGTTCAATCAGTCAGATTCGGATTTAAAACGGAAATTCTTACTTTTTGTGTTTCATTTATATTCATTCAAATAGAAAAATCGATATCGTTGGTTCGGTGCAATGTTTCGACCAAAAATTTACACAATTTTCGACTTCATTTTCTCTAGTCTTTACATTGTTGTTCAATATCTCACTTAGATATTCGCAGTCGAAAATTGAACCAATATAAACTTTCTGGATAATTCTAGAGTTATTTAAATTTTCTCAGCATTCCATTTCTTTTTGAGCCGTCGTAAACCGCTTTTCTGCAGAGTTTTTTCTTATTTCAATGACATGGTTAGCTGAAAAATTGGTTGGGCACGATTTTAACAATTTTGATGCATTAAACGTAGCTTTAATTAGGTAATATTTTCATCAAATTTTTGGCCTAAAACCATTCCACAGTTTTCAGTATAGTACGTTACAAATTACCAGTAATCCACCAGTAATGTGTTGGCCGCCAAACGATCAACTAGTAAAGCACCAGTAAACCACTATTTCATCTCGAAATTTCTACCAGTACCCAGTATATGTATAACCAAGACATTCACCAAAAGATTACTGGTGCTGCAAAGAATTTGTCCCGTACTGAATTTTGTGCCGTTGGCACAAATTTTTTTGGCCTTTTGTGCCAATTGGCACAAATGTCCGTGCACAAAAAACGCTGGTACGACACGACACACAGACAGTCAGTGAGCATACCTGTAAGAGGTCCGACCAGTTAGGGGGTAAACCCGAAATTTTGGAGAGAGGGTCGAAAGACCCCGAAAAAACTCGAAAAAATTTCGAAAATTTTTCCAAAAAAGCCACTTTTTTCCTAATTTTTTCCTATTTTTCCGAGTTTGGGAGGGGTTGACCAAATTGAAGATGGGGGACCCCCAATTACAGGTATGTCAGTGAGTGACCAGTGTTTTTTGCACGGTAAAAAAAAATTACCAAAAAAGGTTTGCACGCCAAAATTTTTTTGTAACTTAAATAAATGTTTAATGCTATAACTTGAAATTCGTCTTTGTCTTTGATAAATATTTTTTCACGGTGCAAAAAATCTGAAAAAAAAGTTTTGCTCGAGCGAAAAAGGTTTTGCACAGTGCAAAAAAGCACTGCATACAGTCACTGTTTTTTCCACGTTTGCACTATAATGTGGAAAAAAATCTGGAACGTGGACAAAATTTTTGAGGTCTTTCCACCACCGTTTTTTTCCTCAAATGGGGTCTATTACGGAAAAAATTTGGAAATGAGGAAAAAATTTTGGGTATGGTTCTCATTGTGGAAAAAATTTTGGGGAATTCAAAACCGAAAAGATGCGTTTTGGTGGACTTTAAAATGTCAAAATCTCAAAATTTTCCGGCGCTTCGCACCGTTCAGGAGTATCATAATTCACTATTTTCTATTAGGCGCGGCCGTTAACATATCTGCCTCCATTTACTATTTAATTCTCAACAATCAATCGAGTTAGCTCGCCTCATTTTCTTATCGTTAACAGTATCGCCGAAAAAAACAATTTTCCATCAATTCTCTCAATTTTTTCTCTCGATGCTTGGAATTTTTCAAACATTTTAAACATGAAGTTTTGGGGTTATTGAAAATGGAAATTGAAGACATCATTCTAGACTATGATTTTAGAACTTCTGTTGACGAATATCCATTGGAGGCATTTATTTCCCAGCGTTTTAGAATATAAAAACTCGAAAATTTTTCCGGCGCTTCGCGCCGGAATAGGGAACAAATTACACCATCAGTCTGATTTTAATTTATTTCCCAACGTTGTAAAGGTTCATTTCCCAGCGTTTTAGAAAGTGAAAATGAAAAAAGTTTTCCGGCGCTCCGCGCCGGACTAAGAATTGAATAAAATTGCATAATCCTAATTGGAACCACAGAAATATTAATAGCGGATAAATTCAAAACAACTCTGTCGTAAAAAGGCTTTTTGTGCTCTTGTAGAACACCAATATTTTCTTCATCAGCTCATTCTGACTAACCTAACAAGAATTTTCTCTATTTTTCCAAATTCTTGCAGGTTTCTGACTTCAAAAACATAAAAATGCTTGGGTATGCTCCTAAAAGGCATAAAAAGCATCCGTAGCGACATTATAAACGTTATAAAAATGTGGAAAATTTTTGGAAAATGAGGAAAAAATTTTTGGGTCCGGTCCTCATGTGGAAAAAATCTTCGAGGAAAAAAACGGTGCTTTCCACGAATGTGGAAAAAAATTTGGGTTTTCATATAGAAAGGATGCATTTTAGAATTAGAAGGTTCAAACCTCAAAATTTTCCGGCGCTTCGCGCGCGTTATAAGTTCAATAATCATCGGCTTTTTGCATGTCTACCTTCACTTATCAATCTTTGATAGTTTTCATCGTCTTAAACGTTATTATTCCATGTTAATTGTCAGTCTTCAATATTATATCTAAAATGAAGATCCACATTTTTTCTCTCATACATTTTTTGAGAAACATCAACACGTCAACTTTCTAAATTTTTTGTTCCTTTCTTAACGTAAATTGAATTCAAAAGCTTCATAGGAGTATTTTTAGAAAATTTCTACGCTTCTGACTCATAGCTTTTCGGCCAGATTTATGAAAGGTTACGAACAAATGATTGGTTTTAAAATTTTCAAATGAAAAATTTTTAGAAATCACGACTCATGAACACAAAATTCAAATCTAATTTTTTAGATAATGCTCGAAAAAAGTTCAAAAACACTTAAATAAAGTGTCTATAAGCTCTCTTAAGCGAAAAAAACGAGTTCTGGAAAACGGGAAAAAATTTTTTGACCCTATTCCCTATGTGGGGAGAAGGCCGGCCGGAAAAAACAGTGAGATGAAGTGTTTCGTTGTAAATTTCTAGTCATATATTTACGTACATAATACTTCAGTAACTCATAGGATTTGAGACGAAAACTTCTCGCCAAAAAATTTTCACACGTGAAAAAAAAATTTGACCTCTTTCTACATTTGTGAAAAAAAAAGCTTGTGGAAAAAACAGTGCTTTCTACCATTTTTCTGGTTTGTTCAGTGTTTTTAAAATTTTTGACATTGTGATAATACTTTTTTAATTTTTTTCCTTGTGCATTTCTTTCTTTTTGACGCAACAAAGTTTACGCATTTGCGACGTGCACGCTTTTAAAATGCATGAAGTATAGCAATTCCACGAGTTCTTGAGCTCAAAAATGTCGAGCAGCTTCCGGCGTTTAGATTTTTCGCATTGAGACCATCGTTTTTTCTTTCTTTCTTTCTTTCTTTCTTTCTTTCTTTCTTTCTTTCTTTCTTTCTTTCTTTCTTTCTTTCTTT
>CAWUHX010000170.1:477860-598852 GCA_963922205.1 Romanomermis culicivorax | reverse complement strand
CAATTGGAATGGAATAGTAGGCATTTGATTGGTCAAGAGACATAAAATATTTCATTCCATGCAGGGTGTCTAGAATTTCGTCTATGCAGGGCAAGGGATATGTATCTTTTTTTGTGACTTTATTGAGGCCCCTAAAGTCAATGCATAAACGATGGCCACCATCTTTTTTGGGGACTAAAACTATGTTGGTGCACCATGGAGAATTGCTCTGGCTTATGACACCTGCTGCTGCGAGTTGCTCAACTTCTGCTTGTATGATTTACTTTTCCTTTGGGGAAGTCCGAAAAAGGTGTCTACGTACGGGTTGGGAGCCATTGGTGTCAATGGTATGTGAAACAAGGGTGGTTCTACCTACGTCCATTTTGGATTTAGCATATAACGTGGGATACTTTGATAGGGCGCATAGGAGTTGGGTTTTTTCTGCTTCTGTGAGGTCACTGGAGGTTAAGTTAATGTTTTCTTTTAACCAGGTGAATGTATCAAAACAGCTTGGCTGGTTTTGTGTCGAGGGGGTTAGTTTAGCGGGAGAGTCTTGTTTTGGGATGTAACAGGAGACTGTACCGATGCATGTTCCAGGGTAAAGAGTTTGGACCGTGTCTTGTGTGTTTAAAACTGAGATGCGTATGCAAAAAACGGACGGTGGTGAAACGGTCTAAAAATGGAGGGTGGTGAAAGGGCACGGGTTACGGGGCGAGGACGATACAAAAATGATAATCAATGGCGGCTGGGTCGTCAACAACGAATAATGGGGGACAACGCGTGTTCGGCTTGCAAATAATAAAAACGGACTCAGTTTAACTACTTTCGTATAAAAAAAAGACGCGGCGCTTGCAAATAGGACAAATTCGAAAACTAAATTCGATACGAACACGAACTAACTAAATCATGCTTTGTTTCTCTTTAAATGCGGCGTTTTTGGCCACTCCCTGGTCGTCGCAGGAGGTCTTGCTTCTGTCCATCTTCTTCCGCCAATCGCCGCTTCCTGCTTTGTTATTCTCGCTAATTTGGTCACGCCCTCCAATGCTTTCCTGGTACTGTATGCTTTTTGTGTCTTCCCTATGCTTGATTCCTACGGTGGGCTTAGCCACACCTCTGTGCTTCTGTGCATGCTTTCTGTATCTATTTCTCTGTGTACACATGTTTTGTGGGACCATCACTACCATCCTACTTGAGACTACTGTCTGGCGGGGCTTTTACTTTTTACTGTGTGCAGGTGTTGTTTACGATTTTTATGAGGAATTACGGTAGCCATGGAATGTGTATTTTAGTGTAGGTTCTAGGGGACCAGCTGCCGTTGTGCAAATTAATTGGGGTGTCTTAATTGGGTCAATAGCGGCTACCGGGGTGTGGAAGGATCAAAATAAAGTACTTCACATAATTTTACAGGAATGTTTGGGTGTGAATCCCAGACACCCTTGAGAGGATAAATTACGAAAATGAAATAATATTTAATAAATGACTATCACATACAGTATGCTATATATTTACAGTACTGTGTTAGCAGGTACGTTACAAGTTGTGCAAAATCTTCGCGCGACTTTGTGGAAAAGTATACTTACTGGTGGGGCGATATACGTGCCAATTTAATCTCCATGCAATCTTCATTACTGGAATGATCGATTGGCATGGAAATTGAAATTTATGTGGGTAATCTTGGTGATTTTTGAAGTATACATAGGCCTTTAGCCTAAACTTACCAGGAATGAATGAAAACACCGAAAACTTACCAACAGTGGCCACAAATTAGTGTTATTCAAATTTTGTTTTTTCCTCTTTGTTCTTAAGTCTACTCCATCCATGCTCATGCACCCATGCGAGAAATTATTCTTGATCATCCTTCAGTAACCCTAACAAGCATTTTTAAGTGACAGAAATTTGAAATTAAAAATTTGGCTTTTTATCAGATTACAGTAATAAGAATATAGCAAAGTGTATAGTTACAAAAAGCTGATTGGAGAAAATTCAATTGCATAGAAATTTGATTGTTGACATTCCTGTGTGCTTAGCCAAAATGAAGAATCATAGACTGCATCTCAATCATCTGTCATATGCCCATATCCATGTGGAAGGTGTGTCAGAAGAATAATTCTCCATCAGGGGCTTGGACCCTCGACCTTCTGCATACAATTCAGAAGTGCTACCCATTGTGCTAACTAAGCCATGCGGATGGTTCAGAAGTTGTGGTTTAGTGTTGGTATGATGAACAGTCATACACATTACTACAATACGCCTCCCTTTGAGGAGGAAATGCCCTAGTCAGCAATTTTGTATGCCCAAATCCACATGACTGGTGCATCAGAAAAAGAACACTTAGGGAGAGGCTCAAACCCTCGACCTTGTGCATGCAAGGCAGATGTGCTACCCTCTGCACTAACCAAGACACGTGTATGGTTCGGAAATTGTGCTTATAGTAGTGGTAAATGTGGGACATGCTGCTTGATGAAAATGCATCAGTACAACACTGGAAGTCATTTCAGTAACTATCCAGTGAATTGATCTCAGCCTCTAGGTCATCGAGGACAGTCACTCTGTCTGCAGCTGTTGCCATCTGGCTGGTCACTCAAGAAGGCTTTCATGCAGGCAGTACCAATATAGTGCCTTTCACGGTACCGATCCGCCACATAAACTAACCAACACAATGCTGCGATATCCTCTCAACATTGATCCACATGTTTTATAACTTAGCATGAGAATATTGATTATTTTTTTCTGGTTTTCGTTATGTTTAAAATGAAGCTCTACTCAAATACAGTAAGTGCTTGGTCTGTAAATGGGAAAGAAATGCATAGGTCGACAGAGAAGAGATAGCCAGGAATGACCTTAATGTTTGGAGTTTCAATTGAGGTTAGCCTTAATTAGAATGTTGACCTCAGTGACTGAGGCCCAATGCTCAAGCACAAACGAAAGCATCAATAGCCATGGAAATCGACGAACCGTTGTTTTCTTGAAATGAGTTGATACCTAATTAAACTTTTTCGGACAACCTTCCAGCTTTCTAAAAAAGTCATCCAACATCAGAGCACTCTTGCTTACAAACCAATCAAAAATGAGTATGAAATATGCGAGGTGCAGAGCACAACTTGTAAGTACGAGGTGACAATACAATAGCCTTCAAGAGTAAAAAAACATCACTAATTCAACGGTCGGATGCAGGCTATAGTAACTATTCAAGATGGTACACGCAAATGCAGCTCAGTTTATTCTTCCTAATCTTTTCCAAGAGTGACATTGATACGAAAACGTAAAAAAATCAGCCGTTTTAAGGATCAGTTATACTTGCCTTTCTCGACGGAACGGAACAGGATTCCAACAGCTTGAAACTGCAATTTTCTAGAAAATAGCCGACGATAATCTCCAACCGAACCGAGCGGAACGAAAATTTGCCTTCCGTTTGGTTACGTTTCCTCGATTGCATTCGGTTCCGGAAAAGGCAAGTATAAAAGGTAATTAAAACATTTTTTTGCATTTCTTCTCTATATACTCGTATGATGCTATAATATAAACATGTATTGCGAAAAAGCACACAAGATAAAGTTTGAGCATATCAGGTGGTGAAATGAGGGAAGGACGTAGCTTATTTATCGAGTTTCTTGTTTAGCTTGGCCCAAGCGACAATGTTCTACTCTTATTGATCGGCAAGCATTGCTTAAAAAACATTATTGTTTGTGTGAATGATGGCTGGCATAGACGAGCAAAGCAAATAACAAGGAATATTCCGAGTGCATGTTACTGCGGATATTCTCTAGCCGCCCAAACAGCTAGTATTTTTTAGCCATCGCTTACCCCAACATTTTCATTGCAGGAACGAGAACTACAACTTCCTATATTGTGTGACGCAAATTTTTTAATGATAGTTTTCCATTTTTCGAAATTTTTCCGGGTGTTCAAGGATGTTTATTTACCAAATACGTCACAAGGATAGGGGATAGAATTTTATTTTTGCGTTGCCTTGTTAGTCTTTTTAAAAGCTTCGTTCATACAATAACTTATTTTATTCACAATTAAGTATTGGGTAACTTATTCTCAACTTTGGCCCAGAATGCGGACCATCGATATATTGAGGATTTGTGAGTATCAAACTCTTCAAAAATCTGTGACCGAATTTCGCGTGGTAATTAAGTGAGACTTTCGTAATGGTTTGTCTGTCTTTCAGATATAGGTAGCTGTGAATCAAACCTTTTTGAATGATTTTAATTTGAAACAGCTGGAGACATGTCCTTGAAATTACAAGATCCTACTGTTTTAGATCTCTTAATTTGAATTCTAATATAAGGGAAGGGGGTCTCATTGACACAAATCCACAGAGTTAATGCATCAGAAAAAAATGTTGGGTGCGGGGCTCGAACCTATCATTTTCTGCAGACGGAGCATAAGTCGCAAGTCCCAATAATTTGGAAATTGTGGTAGTGAAAGTCCCAATAATTTGGAAATTGTAGTGGTGATGTGCGCAAGTTAGGCTCCCTGATGAACAGCCAGACGCACCACTAGACAGTGGTCCATGTTCGATTCGTTTCCTGAATATAATTATCAGACACGTATTTACGGGATACAAGAAGGGCCACTTGCAAAAAATCGTTACCTTCGAACATGATGCGCAATATTTTCTTCAAGATGCATCGCGAAAAAATAAAAAAAATGAAAATTTCTGAAACTAGCCAATCAAAGGCGTTGTTCCCCCTCCTAAGTTTATATATACAGAACCTTTCAAAGTGGATTTCTGGGGTCACGGCTTGCTGGCGGAGGGCGCCCTTGGTTTCCACGAGGTATGGCAGATGAAAAAGCTCAGGGAATCCGGTGCACCTATTGGTTTTTCATGAAATTTTTCTAGAAAAGCTTCAAAAATGCCAGTTTTTCACCCAAATTGTAGGAAATAATCAAAATTTTAGACTTTGTCGGCTGTTCTATGGCCATTACCTACATAATCCAAAGTCCGAACAAGAAAATTGTATCCCGCGTTCAAAATAGCCTCCCACTTTTCCATCGCCCGTAAAAATTAAGGGCGTCCTGCGCCAGCAAGTCGTGACCTCCGACGTTCACTTTGATGCGTTCCCGTAAACATAAAAGGCGGAGCAACAACACCTTTGATCGGCGAGTTTCAAAAATTTTTATCCTCTGATGTGCCACACTTCTTGATTTTTCTTTCAAGACAGGATCTTGCTTTTTTCAAGATGACAACTATTATTTTTTTCAATGTGACATCTTGATTTCTTTCAAGATTATCTCGAAAATATTGCAATGCGCTTGAAAACAAAGTTGAACGTGAAGAAGCCTTTAACATCGACTTTTTGTGATGCATCTTGAAATTTTTGGGAAGCATCTTGAAATTTTTGTCATGCATCTTGAAAGAATGTTGTGCTTCATGTCTGAAGTCAGCATTTTTTTCAAGTGGTAACACATTTTCCCAAATAGTAAGAAATTTTTTCGAGTGACTGTTAATGACAGTCTTGAGCAAAGGTCATCTATACATAAACATATGACGTGTATTATTTCAGTTACTGTAATTTTGCTGTTGCAAGTTCATAATCCATCGCTAAATTATGCAAACAGTGAGCTACACGCAAGTGTGCAGATCTGGTGGAGTAGATGAAGACGACCCGCGTTACAAATGTTGTTGCGGCATCGTCCACGTCCACAAGGGAGCCATGATAATCGCTATTGTGGAAGTCGTACTTTCAATTATAGTAGCTCTGGGTGGTGTATCGGGCGTCACTAGTGGAAGATTTAAATCCAGCAGTGATGGTGGGTCGTACTTCAATTGTGTGGTTACGATTATAGTTTGCTCGTTGATGATCTATGGCTTGATTAAAATTAGGTAAAAAAAATGAGCCGACATTTAAAAAAAATCTTGTTTTAAGCATACTATTTAGTAGACTTTGTAGTACTATGTATATTATTTTTCTCAATATTTGGAATTCATCAAACATTGCTTAAAGTTGTACCGAAGGTATGGCCTGCTGAATTTAAAATGAACTGCTTTTTCATCGGATTTTATTTCTTATTGTTTATTTCATTCTTCACTTTGTTCTTTTTTATTTTTTGATCTGTTCTTTTTTATTTTCACATGTTTATTTCTTTCATTCATTTCTATTTATTTTCCGACATTATTCCAATTGTTGTTCTGTATTTTTTCGCATTGTTTTGTTTTATTATATTCATCATATTGTTTTATATGTTAAATGTTGTTTTGTTTCCTGAATTTATTCAATATTGCTCTGCTGCTAATTTTCCTCATGTTTGCATTTGTATATACCAATATATCACAAAATATTAAAATCTGTATTGCACTCTTTAGCCTTAGTGAAAAATATAAGTATGAACTTTCAAATAACCTTATGGCAATGCATTAATTTTTTTGCTTCTTTAGGCAGATTTAACCTTATTTTTATATTTTTCTATTTCAGACGTTATTTCCTCGTTCCACATATGGTTTTTCAAATATTGTTCATCGTTATTTGCGTTATATTTGCCTTTCTCTTCGTTATTTTAACAATAGGATTCAATGCCGTAACAAGCAATCGGGTGAGACATGCCAAGTACCTCGTAGAGATTATATTACTACAATCTGAAGCAAGGAATCACGTGAACACCTGAAAATGCAGTAGTAAATGTAGTAGTAAAGTAAATGTATGCCTGGGAGCTTACAAAAGGTACCAAAATCTTAAAAGGGAAAAATGCCATCAATTTTACTAGTATGCAAGAGTTTTAGATACCTAAGGTTTTACGCGTGCCTGCTTCGTGGGGCCAGAGCCACTTTAAGCCGTACAGCAGAAACAAAAAACGATTGTGCCCCAACATTGCCACCATCCCAACATTGCCAATGTCCAAACTTTCCAACGTCTCAACATTGCCACCAACCCAACATTGGCACCGTCCCAACATTGCCACCATACAGCTACCAGGGTCTCTATAGCCACTAGGGTCTCTACAGTTACAGGGTCTCTACAGCTACCAGGCTCTCTATAGCCACCAGGGTCTCTACAGCAAATAGAGCCTCTACATCCACCATGGTCTCTACAGCTACCAGGGTCTCTATAATCACCAAAGTCCGTCTGAGTAAAGTAAAACGAACTTGAGGAAGGATTCTGGCCTAACTGGACAGAGGAGTATTTCCTAGTTGAGGAGAGGCATGCCCGAACCCCCTGTTCACATTTTAGAAGACCAATTAGGCGAGAAATAAGGAGCAATTTTCTATTAATCTGAGCTGCAGAAAATTAAAACTGATGTTGAGGATCTATGAATTATAGAAAAAGTTCTTAAAATCCGTAAAAGAGGAAAAAAGATATTTCTGGCTCAATGGAGATGGGTTTCAGAGATGCTTAAGCTATAAATATAATTTTTTCGCACCAAGTTTAAAAAATATGAAATAGCGGGACAAGAAGTGCTCAAAGTGAGACATGATTTGATAAAAGGGACCATGATTTAAAAAAAGTGGGACATGAATTTAAAAAAGTGGGACAGGATTTGAAAATTGCAGAAAAATTATAGACGTCCACTCGCTCCTTTTGGGAGAGTGAAACCCCAGTAGAGGATACCCTTAGAATTATGTTATGCCAAATTATGTTGTTATGCCAAACTTTTATCCAAGATTCTACTTCAAAAAATGGTGGCAATGTTGGGACTAAACCCAAAATACGACTCTCCACTTTCAAAATTGTTTGGTCCCGTGGTTATGTCACAAATAAAACCGCAAAAAATGTTTTGTTTTCCATTTCAAAATAAAAATCATGCTGTTGATTTTCGGTTTCTGGTGCGTTAACACGTCTTCCAAAAAGAAAATAATACTGTAAATTATTGGTGTTTTAAACGGTCGCGCTGTGCTCTTACGTATTCAGCATGTACTTGAAAAAATTTGCATATTTAGTTTATGTTACATATTTTATAGATTTGGGAAGATTTAACTAAAAACTACATAGAAGTATGATTTTACAGCGCTTTTCTATTAGGATACAAGACGTTAGGAGGCAGAACATTAGCATATTAGGACGCACATTAAGCACAGTGACATTAGGAAGGACATAAAGACCCAAACGTAAGACTTAGACATTAGACAGGAAAGCTGACACTGGTAGGTTAGTATCAAGCTCAGGCCACATGTTCAAGCGCAAGAGGTTGTTTATGGTTTAATAGTTGCCCTGATCGCAAACGGAACCCTGCCTGGCCCCTTGCAGAATCTTGACTGATCCCCAGAATTGTGATTTTTTGAAAAATTTCTCTAACATGAAAAATCATGAAGTTTCACAAAAATTTGCCAACAAGTACCATTCTGCACGTTGAAAGTTATTTGAAATTATTTGAACACAGAAATGCTTGGAATTTAGATGCTTTTAAGGAATCTTGAAGTATTTTCGGAGTCAGTTCAATTTTTTGATGGTAAATAAAAACATGCTGATGAGCATCTAAAAATAAGTTTTAAAGATATTGTGATCATTTTTGGGAAAGTTCAGAACATTTGAGAATCACTTTATGCCTACCCTAAGCGAGAATAAATCAAAAATTTGCTTTTTATCATTGGAAGATATAGTATACAACTTTTAAGCTAATTTCGAGTTCAATAAGCAATTTGCACACAAATTTTTTCATTGAACTTTTATGGTTAAAGCGTCTAAAAATTTTATTTTTTTAATTCAAATTTTTTGCATTTATGTCGTATATTATGCAAAAAGCGCCATGTCTCTATTTCTTTCCGTGTTTGATCCCCACTTTTGGGGGTCCAAGTATATTATTTGTTGACTGTGGCCCCACCTATGATTCTGTATGACCAATCCTGAATTCTAATGTTTATGGTGAAAATTCATCAATTGTAAAAATTTATTTTTTCTTTACGTTTGTTGCACACCGTATTTGAACTAACAGCTAGCGATTGTCAATATTTGCGTAATATGTCTGCCTGTATGTTCTATTATTGATTGAAGAAAACCTCACTGAAAAATTGTGAAAAATATTAGTGCTTTTACGGAATTGGGAATCTTTACACCAAGACTGCTGAATGAAATTTTTTTTATGCTAAATGCTTATCGGATTTGAAATCAGCATAAAAAGTTGTATTCGATGTCACCAGATGATAAAAATAAATTTTTGACTTATCCTCGCTCAGGGTGGTCCTTAGGGCCCTGCTACACTTTGCTGGCCAGCACCTGTTCGGCCGGCTGGCCGTGATAGTATTGTAGCAGCTTAAAACCAGCGCTAGTTGGTTGGGAGCTGTTGTACATCTTCTTGTGTCGGGAGCTGTTCTACATCGTCTTGTGCATGCTACTGGCCATTGCGATTTTGGGAATTTCGACTGAATCGAAATTTTCCGAAGCAACACTAATGCTATAACATAACTATGATGCAAACAAATCATTAATGGCTCGACTTGCCACTTACGGGACACGGGGTGTAGCCAATTGCGCCCTTTTCATATGCGCTTTTGCCAATTGCGCCGATCCAAATGCACCACATGTCATATGCGCCATTGTCATATGCGCTATTAGCAAATGCGCCGTGTGTTAAATGCGCCATTTGCAAATGAGCATTGTTCATTTCGGCCATAATTCTAATTGGAGCACTGGCTCGTAGTGGAGTGGTCCGGCAATAGAATCTCCTAGCGCCAGCTAGTACCGACTTGACTCTTAATTTTCCTGCAAGCTTTATTTACACAATTGAAATAATTTAGCATCAAATTAAATTGATCCCGCACTCACCTTAAAACCATTGAATAATATACTTTATCACAATAAATAAGTTCCAGGCTCAGGCCTTACAACCACTTCAGCTTAACTTAATGCCGTTTATAATGTTGCAGAGAACATTTTTCTGGTTGCTTAGTGGTGTCGGCACAGTTGGTCATAATGCTCTGATGTGCAACGAGTAACAATAAGGTCCCACGTTTGAGTCCCAAACCCAGCATAATTTTCACTTGAGAATGGGTACAGCAACCACCGGGGCCGGTATCACTATTGCGACTTAAGCTTGAGTTTAAGACGCAACTCAAGTCTCTACAACGTTATAACATATAGAAAAGTTAAGCTCCAGCTGTGCACGAGCTCGGCTGGTATTACTAAAAAATTAGGCTGCAGCTGAGCAAGAGACTTAAACTCAAGTCTCGGACCTAAGTCCATTCGACCGTTAAGCTGGAGCTTAAGTCTGACCAGTATTACGAAAGTTAAGCTAGAGCTTAAGCTGCAGCTTAACGTGAAAAAGTTGAGACTGGGGGTAGCTGTCTTAAGTAGTTCATATTTTATGTTGTTATACGATAATGACTGATCGTTTTGTTATATTTTGCTCGATGAAGGAGAAAGTCAAGAAATCACATTTTTTAAAATGTATTTTTCATTTTTCGATTTCATTGAGAAGATCAGCAAGAAAATCGATGAATGAATAAATAAACAAGATCTATGACAAAAATGACCACATAAAGCAATGAAAAAAAGGTGACGACGAAAAAGATGACGACAAAAACTGCTCAACTTTTCCTAGAAAATCAATAATGACTGATCGCTTTACATATGCATAAATGCTATCCGTGTTAGTATTTTTCAATATGTTCAATGCATATAGATACTAGGTACTACTGTCGGATTATGCACACAGAAGAAAATAAACATCGTAGAGACACGATAAACTAATATACATTGTAGAAGCACAAAAAATGTCGACACAAAAAGTTAAGCTACAGCTTAACTTTCAACGCAAAAACAGATGAAGAAGTTGAGCTGGAACTTAAGCTGGTGCTCAGCAACTGCTTCGCTAAGCTGCAGCTTAACTTTTTAGTAATACCGACTTAAGCTGTATCTTAACCAAGTTCCATCTTAACTTTCTACACAAAAGATATAAAAATGTAGTTAAGCTGCAGCTTAACTCATCTCGCTTGCTCAGAACTGGCTTAACTTTTAATAATACGGACTTGAGCTCCAGCTTAACCAAGACGGTCTTCCAGCTCAAACTTAAGCTCGAGCTTTATAGTAATACCGGCTCCTGAACTTTGAATTGTTGCAAATTATACATGTTGTGCAGAGCACTGTTTCTCGTTGCTCAGTTCGTTAGAGTATGCTGAAAGTAGTTGCATAATCCTGGCTTTGAGCCTTGGACCATGCATAGCTTTTACTGAGTAAGATTGCATAATGCGTGGTTATAAAATTCAATCCAAAGTATCAATACAGTAGTTATTATGAATTCTATATTTCGCATGCAGTACTTACTTTCAACTCCTCGAGAGAAAAGAGCATTAAAAATACGACTGTAGTGGTTTTGTGTTATATTTGCGGATGTCATTATCGAATTTTTTAAGGACATAGAACATCGGGGCAAGGGTGTAGCCCTTCTAATTACTATGGCGATTGTGTTTGCCATTGCCGCAGCTTTGCAAATTTGGTTTTTCACGGTAGTTTTGAGTGCTTTTCGCTACCTACGTGACAAACAGACAATTGCAATTCAAGGAAATTCAATAATTCAATATTCTGGCCACAATGTGTAAAATTTTCGTATAAGTACAATATCATCTTCCTGCATATAGTTTAAAGACCCATTGAAAAATTCAAATATTTTTATTCAAGATTTAGTTGCTTTTGGTCCTCAGGTTTCATTCAGAAGAATTTTCGATCAAGATAAGCTCCTTGATTCAAAATTCAGCGTTTGAGATTGAGATTGAAATCTGAGACGTCTCATTCTCGAAAAGCTGATGTGGCTTGATCTTGCATTGTCTATTTTTTGCGTGTGTATACCAGGCGCATCCAACTTTAAAGAATCTTTGCTTATAATGTCTTGCTTGTATTTTTTATGTGAATTAGCGGTTCTCATGAAGAAAATTACGTCATTTTTGTTGTTCTATATTTTGATCAGTTTTACGTTGGCAAGTGTATTCAAATGAATATATTTTCGTATTGTTTTTATTAGTTTTGCCTAATTTTTCTGATACTCGTTGAATCCCACTGCATCTATTACACTCTGTTCATTTTGAAATTTTCGATGCAGAGGTCGAAGTTTTGGATAACGCAGCCTTACTGGACATCAGGAAATCACTTTCAATAATCCTGAAATCATTGAGAAAAATGATCATCAGGGAGACTGTATCGTATCAGAAGTATTAATTTTGAACATTACCTTGGCTGCGACGTTGCTGCATCCATCACTTCAAAATGAATAGAGTACAGTATTTATGTCTTTTACTCATTGTTTACAAGTAAAGACCAAAAAAATTGATTCGACTTGAAATAGTATTGATAGATTTCTCATCGAATAGGAAAGTTTTGAAAAACTTTAATTATAGATTCAAAAAATCGTAGCTTGTTAAAAAAATCCCTACATAGCGCCGAGAAATCGAAAAAAATAACTTTTGAGGAAAAATGGATTTTAAACTACGAGTAACAAAATTTAAATTTTGAAAAAATTAATGAGTTTGAATTTGTTCGCAAAATCGATGTTTTGTCCAAAAAATCAATAAATCTCGAAAAATACCTTTATTAATAAAAGTTCAACAAATTTCCAGAAGATTGGGCATCTAAAAAAACACTTTTCTATCCTTTCGGCAATTTTTACGTTTTCCATGTATTTTCAGTGACTTTTGCCTGCTTATTTTTCACCTTCCTCATTTTTGTATAAGTCTAGCCTGCTAGAGGCTAATCAATTATTTTTCCCTACTGCATATATTTAACATTCCATTTTTCTTCCAAATTTTGCAATATTGAAGGTTTATTTGGAGAAATATTTACAAATTTATTTAAAACTATTTTGCCTGATTCTGCGAAATTTTAATTTTAAAAGGTGTAAAATCCAAATTTATAAAAGGATTGAGTCGTAAATTTTGGTCCAAAAACTTCAAAAATCGTGCTGCTCAACAATATGGCCTTAAAACGAGAATAAATTTGCGGTGCAACAGAAGCAACAAAAAGTCCAACAACTGTTGACCTAATGTGGGGAGAAATTGATAAAAAACAAGGCCTGTATTTTGCACAATTCAGAATTTTGTGTATCGAAAAAATGCTAATTTCAAAAGGCCTCTAAAACTCCAAACACATCACTGGTTGTGCAATAACCACATGCCTTGAAGCAGGAAATTCATGAAATACAAAAAAAAATTGGTCGACGAGCACAATAGCAAAATGATTTTTATGAAAGAAACCGCGAGCACTGAATTCTAGCCTCAGAAGCCAAAGCAAATTATTATTTGACCAAGTCGAATTCAGCTCAGGCTACATCAGCCAAAATTCAGAGAAGTCATTCATCGACCAGAGGGGGAAAATAAATGCAGGGATTCAGTTTTCCAGTCGTTGAACTCTCAATTTGAGGCAGAAAAAACTAGCCTGTTCACTATATCATCTTTGTTCGATCACTTACATGCCTCAGTGTCCGAAAATTTGATGTGAGGAGCTATCGTTTCAGTGCATTTTTGAGCTTTCATACGACGTTGTTATAAACTTATAAGTATAAAGTTTTTTTTGGGGTATCGCAAGCAAAAATCGATATCACTGTAATTTTCGAATGGGCGTCAGATCAAATTAGGAGGTTTTTAGTTTTAAGCAGTACCATACATGCACAGCTTAGCAATATTGCTGCGGGTCACCCAGGACTGGGGAGGAATAAATTTTTTGTTGTTTTTGGTAATGAAAAGAAAGGTCTCAGGAAGATTCTCTAACGTTCAAACAGTATATTCTTCAATCTGTATTAGCCAGATAGTGAAATAATTGGCTTTGACTCCACTTGTTAAAGTTTTAATGTTACTTCTTTGAAATCAAGTATGCTTTGGCTAGAAAAATTGTTAAACTACAGCATCAGTTTCATCTTTATGGCGACTTTCTCTTATCTCTTGCTCATTTCTCTTCGTCAACTTCACAATCATTGCCAGGTGGGGGTAAAATCTGCTGGGAGTCAGCAAGAATCTGCTGTGGGTCAACACTCCCCCCCCCCAAACCCTCAGTTTTCTGACTTTTATTCACTATGTACAGTCTGTTGGACTCCTGCATCTGTGAGGAAAATGATAAATTATTTAATTTGCCGGTTTGACGTTTTTAATCAAACTTGATGCGGAATTTCTGCCCAGTCGAAAAATATCAATCTTTCGTGCTGCTATTCCATGAATTTTATCTGCACTTCTCGACATATTCTAGTACTTTACCATCGAAACGATGACTTCGAGGATGTGTCACGGACATCTATGAGACTGGAACAGCTACACATTTTCTCCTTTCCAGATAACACGGATAACGAACAGAAAATCTAAAACCGAGTGAGCTAGATAAGATAGTACATAATTTTCCGAAAAATTGAAATGATGACATCTATGAGGCTGAAACAGCTACACATTTTCTCCTTTCCGGGGAATACTATAATGAAACACGGAGCTTTGCGGTCATTTAACAGTGAAAATCAGCTTGATTTGGCAAACTGAAAATCGAAAAAAAACGAAAAAGTTGACGCTTTGCAAATTTTCAGCTTTCGAAAATGATGCTTGTTGCAGAGAAATAGTGGCTGAAACGAGTTCTACATGGGAATTTTCAGGAACTTCACGCATGAAGTGGGTACCCAGAAGCACATAATTCTGATGTGATAAATTTTGAAAATAAGATTATCGAAGACCGAACTCAGACAAATTTATCAAATTGAAATATTGTGAGTGGTTGGGCGCCAGACATGTAGGTACCTAAAAGATAAATGGAGGAGTGGATGATAAGTAACCAAGGAATCCCCGTTTATATTTTGATGCAGAAAAGTTAACATGTGTTGGTACAAACACCAAGATCACATGGCTCAGCCTGTGATATTGTTGTTTGCTCGTATTTTACATTGCAGCCGCTTAGGATTATGACTACATGGGACATGAGAAAAAAGGAAGATAAAGCATAATTGTGTTGTGTGGATCAGAAGGTTTATCCTCTACTGGCTGTCCTCACATACAATGTAGCCGTGGAGGTATCGGTAATGCTGGCTGGTTTGCATAATTTTTTTGTAAATACAATTACTGTAAATAAGGATGAAATGAAAGGCGGAAGGAGACGAATCAATAGTTGACCAAAAGCCCAACTATTTATACAGAGAAAACGACGTGCATACAAATTTACATAGGTCCGCGGTGAACCAAAAAATAAGACACAAAATATATGGACGAAATTTGCATGCCCAAAAACACATACATGTGCACCAGCATGATGTTTACATGCAAACACATCACTGTCCCTTTCTTGAAATATCTTCAACTGGGTGAAAATTGTCAGGGAGCATGGCTTTGGGTTGAGCATGTAGAGCATCATAAATTGTGAACTGTTTCAGGAATATCATCAGCTGGAATGTTCATCACTATCGGCCGATAATATTTTCATGTGCACTGCGCATTCCAGATGTTGCCATCGGAAAGTTAGAAAACATAGTTGCTAATAACATCAACGACTTCGATCAGAGTAAGGCGACTCCCCCTTCTTTATAAGGCTGGCTGGTCATCAAATGCTGACTTTGTCGCCAATACTGAACAAAGGATTTAGAGGACGAGCCTTTCATTGCTTTGGATGTCATTTCTCCTCGAAGCAGATGCTTCGTTTGGGCTTTTTCGATTGTGGCACTGCAGGCTCACTGATGCTTTGACATGATTCAAATGGTAGATGGGCACATCGATTTAACTTCTGCTGGTCACAATGTTTTGGATTTGGGTGTTCGCATGGAATCAAGCCAACAGTTTGGTTATCACTGCTGCAAAAGGCGTATTTGAGGTAGCCATTGCCTGTGCATGGAACTTTAGCGAGTGATTGAACACTTCCCCTTTGCTGTTTGACTGTGGATGGTGAACGAGCGTCACATGATGCACTTCGAGAGGAATTTGGTGAAAGCATCTGATTGATATTCGGCCCATTGTCTGAAACAAGAACAGCAGGATCATCATATTGTGCAAATAGTTCAGTTAAGAATTTGATCATTCTTTCAACAGTGTGGTTGGGGCACAATTGAACTTCGGAGAAACTGGACAGGTAATTGATCACAACAATCACAAATTGGTTTTGATACAGTGCAATTGCAAATTGTCCAGCGATGTTAATCACAATTTTCTCCCAGGCAGCTTTCAGTAGTGGCAATGGATCCATTGGGATCATCACTCTTGGATTTGACTTTGCTGAGGCCACCAATACATTTCAGCTAACTTGATTTTGGCTCTGACAACAAGGGGATGTCCATCATGCACTTTGTTCATCAGTTGTCTGCGTAACTTTGACAGCACAACAATTCCATCGGCTATGAGCAGTAATCCTTGATCAACTGCTAAATCATTTGAATAACATATTATGGTATGAGATTGTTTTCCTGGTGATGGGTGGCCTTCCAACCACATTTGTTGACCGATTTGATCATGCAGCACAAGCTATCATCTCCAGAGTTAGAAATTCAAAATGTTTTGAGCGAAAAATTTTTGGCAGCAATCGAACTGACTTTTGTAAGTGGCAGTTGTGGCAACTGAAACAGCATGTCCGAGACGACATTGTCTGACCCTGGCTTGTGCTGAATATCATAGTCAAATTTGGCTAGTTAGGCATGTCATCAATCAAATTTGTGGGCTTTGCGTCCACTGCTAGATTGCACCAATATCAAATCAAAGGCTTGAAGATCTGTGATCAGCATAAATTTTCGGCCTAGCAAAAAGCTAGAAAAATGTTCACAGGCCTAAACACAACCTAGAGCTTCATGTTCATTCATGGCATAAACTTGTTCCTGGTTGGTAAGCATTTGGCTGGTGAATGCAATCAGCACTAATCATCCTGGAGCTATCTGTGACACGCAGGCACCGAGACCAATATTGGATGCATCAGTGGCTAATAAAGTAGGATCTGATCAAATATTGCTAGTTGTAAATCATTTGTTAACAGCAATTTAAATTTGTTGAATGTCATCATACATTCATTGGTCCATTCCAATGTAGTTTTCTCAGACGTACAGGTCAAACACTAGAGTGGGTCAGCATGGTTGGCAAGATGCGGTGAAAACTCTCAGAGGTAGCTGATTGATCTGAGCAAACTGCAGATGTTGGTTGTTGACTGTGGGTTGGGCACATTTCAGATCACATTGAGGCTATTTGGGTCTGGCTTGATACTGGTGCTCAATATCAAATGTCCTAAGAATAGAATGTCAGTGATGGTGAATTGACATTTCACAAGGTTCAAACAAAAATTTTTGTCGCTGACGCATTGCAGCACAGCTCATAGTTGTTCATCATGTTGCATGGTTGTGGAACCAAACACCAATATGTCATTGAAGTAGCTGATGTACCCTTCACATCCTGCAAGTGTTTGTGAGACAAGCTGCTGCAACACAGAGGCAGCTCAATCAATGCTATTGGCAATTATTTATATTGGAACAAACTGTATGGTGTAATTTTTGGTGTGAGCGGAAAAGGCTGAGGTACCAATGTGATGTGGAAATACCCCTAAAATAAGTCGAGCTTGGTGAATGTTGTGGCTCCTTGCAACTGTAGGTACAAATCATTGATTCTTGGCAGTGGATGGCATTCCGGAAAAACAAAGTTATTAAGGGGCGTGAAATCCATTGTAATTCATATTCTGCCATTGTGCTTCAGAACCACAAGAAGGTTGAGGGCCCATGCACTAGATGTTGTGACTCATTCCCAAATGTCATTGGTGACCATTTGTTTGACCTCTTTCTCAACTGTGGCAGGGTGAGTGATCAGTACTTGTCTGACTGGTCAGCTTACATGAATGGTGTCATCGGTAAGCCTAACGTGATGCTCAAAGTTTGGAAGCTTTCCCATGCCATTGGACATGAGTTCTGGAAAGTGACAGGAAATATTGCTGAGGTAACTTGCGGCAGGTGTACTTCACACTGGCTGCAGTGCAGCAGCTGGTTGTGTCAAATCAATGGGCTGGACAAAGTTGATTTGTTGCATAGCTCCATCAATGACCAATTGTAGGGCCTCAATCAGATTGGTACCACAGGTCACAACTTTGATCATATCTAGAATGAGTAAGGTTACCTTCACTTGACTACCATTGTATTCATCCTTGTGGACTGGCAATTTCCATATTATTCAAGCCGAACAATCAAACATTTGATTAGCTGAGCGGTGCACGAATCCATTTTATGTAAAGCAAATGCAGCAACAATGAAGTTTTCACTCCAGAATCAACAATACCACTGGTGTAACAATCTTTTCCATTCAGATGAATGACATAAAATGTACATTTGTAGGAGGCAGCAGCAGTATGCATAACATTTAGTAAGTGGATCATCTTGACCACTTTTTCCACTTCCCTCGATAGATCTGACTTGCCTTGATGTCACTCCCAATACTTTTCAAAATGTCTTTTAGGACTACAATTGTAGGCATTTATGTCCTTCGCTTTGCAATTGGGGGATAAGTACATATGATGTGTCAAACTGCAGCCCCAGCAATGCTTTAACCTTGTATGTGATTGCAGGTGTTTCAATTGATTCAGCAATTGATCTCAACCATGACTGAGGTAGCTCTTGCTGTCATGACGACTATTATTGTGGATGGCGTGGACACATTTTGAATCCCCCCAGACAGTAGAGATGAACTTTCAGCACTTTTGGCAGCCTGCATGATGTTGACGTAAACATCCAGCATGATACCTTTTGATGAAAATAAGCATTTTTGAGTGTCCTGTGAATAACAATTTTGAGTAAGTGTGTAGGCCAGGTTGGCCTTAGTGTTGAAATTATCATATTCACAATCAGCTTGTAAAGTTCATAGCTGGCTAAGGAATTCTGATGTTGATTCATCCTTTCTTCACTTGCATGTTCAGAACTGGTAAAACGTGATAGGTTCTGGCATCAGCCGCTCAAAGGTCATGATGATGGCCTTGTAGACATACATGTAATGGTGTCTCGAGGTCTGGGGGGTTGGACGACTTTTTTGGGGATCTCACAAGTCATACGTGACGTCAAGTTGCTGCTTCCATGTTGATAGGCATCAAATTTTGATGGACAGGTGCTCCCACCTGGAGAAATCGGAATGGTGGCCATTTTGCATCAAAATCACCAGAAGTTCAAAATTTTTCTTAAAATCTCGAAAATTTGTAAATTCGACTTTTTGCAGATGTTGGACTTCAAAGTCATGTCAAAATTCAGATTGGGCTTCAAATTTAACTATTGGACGGATGGCATATAGTTTTACATACCATTGCGGGTCAATTGTACCCTTATAGGTATAGTGTCGCCATCAGCATACTGTAGCATTCCATTGGTGTATTGTAGCATTTGGTTGACAAACTTTCTGTACCAATTTGTTGTGTGGGTCAGTAGGTTTATCCTCTACTGGCGGCCCACACATACAATGTAGTCATTGAGGTATTGGTTAGACTGGCCAGTTTGCATAATTTATTTGTAAATACAACAACAGTTAATAAGGAGGAAATGAAAGGGGAAAGGAGACGATTGAATAGTTTGCCAAAGGCCCAACTATTTATACAGAGAAAATGATGCACACACAAATATTCATAGGTCTGCTGTGGGCTAAAAAATAAGATAAAAATATATAGACGAAATTTGGATGCCCAAAAACAAATGCACATGCACCAGCATGATGTGCATGTGTAAATATATCACATTGTGTAAATGGAACCAAGATAAAGCTGTCGAATTGGAATGGAGAAATAGATCTAGGATTTTTCCTAAAAATATAGAGAAATGATTGTGGGTAGCACTAAAAAAAACTGCCCCATGGATCACTGATCCAGATTCATTGTCTAAAACATGAATCGCCGCAGATCTGCAGATTGGCAGATTTTCCCCTAAAATTTGCTTTTTGGGTGTCTAAAACATGGATCACCACAGATCAAGATGGATCAGTCTGGCCATCCAGGTCCGTCACAAATATGTCTATAACATGAACTTTCATCATGGATCGCCCCTGACAGATGGGCCTTCAGTATATTATTTTTTGATCCAGAACCCAAATTTTTGATCCAGATCATTTTTTTATCCAGATCACATTTTTTGATTCAGATCAACTTTTTTTTAAACTAGATCAAAATTTTTCGAATTTTTTGTCATGATGAGTATTTTTGCGTCATATATTCAGTTTTTGATCCGGATCCCAGATTTTGATCTGTACAATTTTTCTAATTTTTTTGTTGTCATGCATATTTTCTGATTTGGACTTTATCTTATCACGCGATGTTATCACTTTATTTTAAATGTTTATAACTCAAAATGTATTTTTATATTAAAAAATTTTACAAAAACAGTAGTCAACTGAAGGTAGAGCATCTAGTTGCTTAATAAACTAGATGCAGGTAGTTTAATGTCAGCATAACTGACAGTGGCTGTCCTAACATTATTCTTGACTCCTACATGTATCTGCTGCATTTGAAGGAAACATCATTTCTGCGGGTTAGAAAAATATCTAGCATGTCTACTTAGTTTGTGGTGTGATGATTTGACATTATCCAATTACTCTATTTTAAAATGTTTTCACTCAAAATCCAAGCCAGATCCATACTGATCTGATATGGATCCACAACAGATCACTATGTTTTTAAATGTTAAAAGATTGAAAACAGTTACAAAACATGTTTGCATCAATTTGTACGTGAATGCATATATTTTGTGTCAATCTGGGTCCCTGTATATATTTCTTACCTTATGTCTATTTAAGCAATCATAAACCGGGTTTATTGGAAATAACTATCTATATTTGCTTGCTCATTTCCTATTGGTGTGTTGGTTAGTTTCTGTATTTTCACAAGATGTGCATGGTAATTAATTTGAAGATTTTTTTTATTTATAAGCATGACTATGACGAAAATGGCAAGAAAAAGAACGACCACAGACAAACAAAAAGGGTGAAAAACAAATCTCAAAGTATGAAACCACATGCCTCAAAACCAAACGAAAAAAACCCGAAATAATTTCACTGAATGTGCATTTTTCTGTGTAGCATTGGAATCTCACCTGATCCCAAAAAAAGCGAAAGCAATTACGGAATTCAAATTTCCCAATAGCATGAAGCAAATGCAAAGATTTTTGGGTATATTGCAATGGTGTAAGAAATTTATTCCAAACCTTGCACAGCTTGCTCAACCTTCGTACAAGCTTACTGCTACGGAAAAGAAGAAATTCTGAGCTAGAGAGAAACATAGCAGAGTATTTGAAGAGCTGAAAAAATGCACTCACCTCAGTGCCATTTCTACAGTATCTTATTTTGGATGGAACTGTGGAGTTCATTCTCCAGGCAAACACCAGTGGAACCACACTGGGAGCAGTACTTTATCAGAAGACTAAAGATGACCAATGGGTAATAGCCTATAGCAGCCAAATCTCTAAGGAAGACGAGAGGAAGTTGTGTTCTACAGAGTGAGAATGCCTAGCAGTTGTCTATGGTCTTGAGGTTTACCAGCACTATTTGTTTCGACAAAAAGTATTGATCAAAACTGATCATAAACCTCTTTTATCAATGAAAGTTAATACTCAAACCAATGATAAATTGAAAAGATATTCCATTATAAACCAATTTAATCATAGATTGGGGTATGTGCCCAGTAGACAAAATGTGATGGCTGATTTACTCTCAAGAAAGGATGAACTGGAAGAAGCTAAGGACAAAAACCCACCAAAATGGGAAAATGTCTTCAAAATTCAATGTTGTAATTTCAGAACTCAAACCAATGAAATTGAAAGCCAAGAGTTGGTACAACGATTTCAGAGGATAAGGGACAAAGAAGTTAAAAGTAGAGACAAAAAAGTTGTCCCTAGCAGACCAAGGAGTTGATGGATATCCAGGAGTAGATGGTAGAAAGAGAAAATGTTGCTCCAACTACCAAGGATACATTGCAGATGAGAGATGAAGTGCAGTAGTACAGTAGTTGATGCAGTCACAACTAGAAGACAAGCGAAAATTCCAGATCAAAGTGCAGCAAATCAAAAATCAGGTTCATCTGTACCAATTGATCCTGAAAATATTGCTTGGCTTTTCCTGAATAGAGAAAAGGAGTTTGAAGAGGTAAAAGAAATAGAGAATAAAGAGAGTGATGATGATAAGGTCAGTTATCCAGTTGATTTAAAGGTTATATGTCAATTGCAAAAAGAAGACACTAATCTTATCCCTATTTGGGAAAGATTAGGTGTCAAAAGCACTATAAAGTATCATAGTGGATTCTATGAGGATAATGGAGTTCTTTGTAGGGAAACTGAGGGATGTGGCCATGATCAGATTGTGGTCCCAAATTCCCTCAGAGACAGCATTTTTCAAAAATATCACAGTCGTTATAATGACACACCAAGGCTTCAAAAGGACTCTGAGTGTTGTCAAACAGTGGTTCTGGTGGCCTGGCATTGAAAAAGATGTCAGAAATTGGTTGCTGTCTGCCAAGTGGCTACCCCCGTAGAAGCTCCATATCCCTGTTGATACCCATTATATTGGAGGGTACCTTCCATATTGTGTCTGTGGACATAGTAGGGATTGCCCCCTTTGAGGGAACATCGCCCATATGTCATTGTCTTTCAGGATTATTTTACTAAATGGGTTGAAGCTATATTGATTCCTGATCAGATGACTGAAACCATAGTGGATGCATTCTTAGAGCATGTGATATTTAGGCACGGTACCCCAAGAAAATTTCTTAGTGATAATGGATCTGGATTTAATTCAGATCTTATGAAAGCAGTCTGTAAACTGTTAGAGTGCAGAAAAATTTTCACAATGGCATACCACCCACAGGGTAGTGGTATGGTTGAGAGATTTAACCAAACTCTAATAAAGCAGCTGTGAAAGGTTGCAATTGAGGATAACAATAAATGGCCAAGGTACCTCAGCACAGTGGTATTTGCATATAATGCCACATCCCATGCAGCAACAAAATGCTCACCATTTTCACTGCTGCGGGGGCATTAAGTTAATTTTGGTTTCAATTTCACTGCTGCCCTTAGAATAGTCATGCCAAATGACTATGAGGCTTACAAGTATGTTTCGTCTACCCATCTTACAAATTTGTTTGAAAGTATCGCCAAAAACATACAAAAAGCTGCCAAAGACAGCAGGAAATATTTGGATAACAAAATTGAGACTTCTGGTTTTAAAAACCAGGATTGGGTTCTGTTGAAAGTCAACAGTCAGAAGAAAGTGGCATTACCTTGGCAGGGACCATATATCATCACCCATGATAAAAGATTGAATGAAAATGTGCTTGCAATAGCACATTGGAACAAACTATTGAAAAAGCAGGTTGTATCTGCAAGTAGGCTAAAACACTTTTGATACGAAAGTACCAGATGGTCACAACACAAAAAGTTGCAAGTCTTCTGGGATACTCCAGTTACTGTAACTGGAAATCTCACGGAGACCAAAGATCATCCTGTCGTTATATTAGTGTCCAAAAATTTGTAGTGGAAAATGCCGTATACCTGTTTTTTTGTGAATAAAATTTTTATTTTGTGTTTTTTAATCAATTTATATTTGTTTAATATCTTTTAAATTTTTATAGCAAAGGGTCAAATTTTCAGAATAATATAGTTAATTTGTACAACTGACACTAAAGTTTTAGTTTACACCTTGGGAGGTTTGTGACCATTTTCATTCTCATTTTTCCAAAAGTCTTATTTTCCTTGTGCTCCACACCCCACATTTTTTCCAAGTGAAATTTTTGTCCAGCCCAAGGACCCGAAAATATTTTTGGTTATTTCGTATATTGTATTTATATTAATGTAATGATAAATGTTATTTAACATTTTGCTTACTTTAGAAAATACAACGTGAAAAGTTTTAGAAAAACTTTAATTGTATTTTCAAATGTCGAAGTTGGGGGTTGTGCCATTCATGCGAAATTATTGTGTGCACACCAATCACATGAAGGCGGGCCAACTGCAAGGCAGCCAAAATAACCATTATTTTTTGACCAATGGTAAGTTTCTTATTTAATTATTTCTTGGTAAGTGGGATGAATTTGCCCATTTAGGTGTCTTAGGAATGATTTTTTCATGCTCAATTTTCTGAATGGGCCTACCAAGGGGAAAACGAGTTCGAAGAAAGGGTCCTGAAAATGTTAGGATAGGTGAAAAGAAAAAACCTAATGAGTTTATGGCCCTAAAAAGCCAAAATCCAATGGTTTTTACCTTGTATCTGATTCCAAAGCATTTATTTTGATATTTATTAAAGCCCCTTGTTTACTAAATTTATTTTTTGATTAATTAAAACCTTAATTGGTTATTTACTTATTATTTAATTTTGGTATTGAAGCATGGAGTTATGGCTAGGGTAAGTGGTAAATTGATGGTGGCCGATGTGGAGTAGCGAATGATGGAGCAAATGTGAGGTTCCTGAAAAATTGGTGTAGCATTTGCATTAAACACCAGGCCTGCTTACTTTATGACTTTGACACCTGACCTTACTCAACTAATTTTTTTCCCCATGCTAAATCTTTTTCTAAATTTGGTGCTGGTCAAAGTGGGTTATTTATTTGGTAGCAATGGCCTAATTTTCACTTTTCAAAGGGTCAAGGGGAAAATTATTTTTGATTTTTAGATTACAACATTAAACATCTGGTCCATATTGACAAAATTGAGCAATGGTTCCCCAGCACAATGGGATATTGGCTGCAAAGACCAATAGAACAGGAATGGGTTCACGACGGCAATGTTGAGCCAATCCTGAAACAATTGGCCGCAAGCCAGTTTTGGGGGCTAGGCTTTGTGGAATTGGACATGGAAAAGGTCAGGAAGACTGAGGTATGTGTTATACCTTATAAAGTTTCTATTCAAAACCAGAGAGGGAAAGAGTTGGCAAGACAGGTGTCATTGGAGCATATAGATAGTTCCAGCAATGTTATCAACCTGATAACGTTGAAGTTGCAGGAATGGGATCTTTTGATTTCATTCCTTTTATCAGTCATTATTTCCTGCTTGGTTTCAAGGTTGTGGATGATCTGATCGTGATTCTCAATGTCTACGGATCCAGGTCAGGGGCCTCCGCTCATGATAAGACAAAAATTATACAAGCACGTATACTCCAAGGATTTGGAAAATACTGGGATTGTGAAATTTGTGTAAGGATGATGACCGAGCCCATGGTTAATAAAGCCCATGATTTGGGTCTATATTTGGAAAATCTTGGACTAGAAGGCCTTTTCACCAAATTTTACTTGGCTGATGTCAGCAAATACCAATGCCACTTCAGTGACAAAAAAGTTCAAGAAAAGTTCTTGGCTTCCAGGATTCAGGACAGTGAAATTGTGTATGCTGGCTTGGATGCCTATTACTCAACTGCTGTATTTTTGGGGTTTCTTCACTACAGATTCAGTGGTGAATGTAGTTTGGTTATGGCAACATACCCCCATGATATGGTGTCACTGGTCCAAGTAAAGACTTTGGCTTTCCGTCTTCGCACAGTCTATTCTCAAGACCTAATGGGGTTTGAGGATCGAAACTTCATAAAAGAGAAATACATTGTGAAAAGGTAGTTGTTCAAAGTTTATCACATGATGTGGCATGAAGTAATGGCCAGGTGGGCTACATAATTTCAAGCTGATTTGCCAGCGTATTCATATCCCACCGATATTAAAAATCCTGCAAAAGCTATGGACCACACTTTATTGTCTGGCATTATGATTTATCTCAAGGGACTAAAAGCTGGTCCTAGCAAGAAAAAATTAAATCAGCGGGAGGATTTAAGTGATCAATAGGACATGGATACAATGGATCAGCAGGTAAATAGAACCAATGATGTGAACAGCTGACTGCATACAGAAATGTTGCAAGGGGTTTCCTTCTTTAAATTAACACATCCCGTAGATGTTGTGTTGTATATCACAGCAGGTCTTGCCATGAATAAGACTCCTCGACAGGACTGGTCAAAGCAGTTACAATTGTTTCAACTTGGAACAGACTGCTATGAGCCAGTGGAGATCAACACTGGCATAGCTAAACAACAGAGATCATTGGATGGGGGACTTGAAGAATTACGAGTATGTCATGGATTCAACAACCTTTTCTGCATTGGAGAAAGCATGCAACCTAATTCCTCTATCATTCTTTTTTCTGGCCTCATAGTTGTGTGGAGTATGACTACATACTGAGGAAATTATTGAACTATAATTTCCTCAAATCCTACTCAAAGGGGGATGCAGAATTAATAAAGGAGATGGCATGGAAGATTGATGACAGGGTTCTCCAGAATTTTAGAGGGTCAACGGGTTACAACCTGGCAAAATCATTTTGGCTTTATGCCTATTCAGTTATGCTTGCGTAACAAAATAGGATCACCAATTTCAACTGAAAAAGCAAAGGACAATATAACCCATAATAGGGACTATTGGGCCAACTGCTTTTTCTATAAAAGGTTCTACTATGTGGAATTCAGAGTAAAGACCCCATCACTGTGATATGGATTGTCACCAGACACACCTACTCTGCAAACCAACCAGATTAGATGTATACTGGCTGATTATCTGATGTATACTTACAAATGTCCTGAAAAGGGTATTCACCAGAGGCCTCTGCCGATGGAATTGCCTATGGTTACCTATACCTATCGCAATGAAACCAAACAATGCGATTTCAAGACCAAATCTGATATACTTGATGCTGATGATGAACCAAAAGTTTGGTCAGTTCAAGTAGATGAGGACGTTACAGAATTGGAAAGTGAGGAATAGGTAGATTCCTCACTCCTGGGAGAGGAGAGCTGCAAACAGGTCGATGATGAAGACGCATTATTGTATATTTTGATGGCCAACTTTGAGGTAGCCTGTTATCGTCTGTCACACAGCTCCAACCACAAGTTGTGATGCAACTGCAGACGAGATGATGCCCCCACCAGGTTTACCTATGCTGCAAGTGATACAAGCATCTACATGGATGTGAGTCAGTACTTGTCCAGCATAGAAAATCAGGCTCAGTCACATTAAAAGCTTATAATTAAACTTCAATTGCATACATATTGAATCGTTAATTGAATATGGACTTCTTAAATTTTCAAAAATACCATGACAGTCATCTCTTTTCAGGGAAATCTTTCAGTCAAAAAATGACAAAAATAAGTATGATCGCCAGAATGGCTCGAACCAAAATTTAATTATGAGATTTTTCCATATAAAAATGGCATGAAGTCAGTTGAATTCCCTCACAAATTATCGGCTCTGTCTTGGCAAAAAATGACAAAATCGCTGCTAGTTCGACAATAATACATTCCATCCCTTAACAGTCTGATTCCCAAAAAAGCTTGCCACCAACCTCTCAGGATTACCCTTTATTGCCAAAAAAATTTCTTTGATGAAAGAAGTTTACCTTCTTTACTCTTTTTTTGCTTCCTTCGTTTCTGTTCAATTCATTTTATTATTTCTCCTTTTCTTCATATTCTTTACTTTTCTTCATGTTAACTTTCTTTTCTTCTCTTTCCTCTTTTCGATTTTCTTGTTTCCTTTAGTTTTGTTGATTTCCGTTTCTTTACTTTTCTTTATTTTATTTTATTTTATTTCATTTTATTATACTTTATTTTATTTTATTTATTGTATTATTTTCTTTACTTTTCTATCCAATTATTTTTATTTTCATTTCCTTTTTTTGTAATTTCTTTACTTCTTTATTTTCTTTTCTTTTCCTTACTATTCCTTACTTTACTTTACATCACTTTTCGTCATGTTTTTTCTTTATTCTTTTCTTTTCTGTGCATTTTTCTTTTCTGTTTATTTTTCTTTTCTGTTTATTTTTCTTTTCTGTTTATTTTTCTTTTCTGTTCATTTTTCTTTTCTGTTCATTTTTATTTTCTATTCGTTTTTTCTGTTGTGGTTTCTTCTTTTATGTTCTTTTTTCGTTTCGTCTCCTTTTCTAGAGTTTCTCCTTTCCTATTCTGATTTCTTTGTTTATTCTTTTGTTTATTCATTTCATTAGATTTCTTTTTTTTCCTTACACGTTTTTTCTTTGTATTTCTTACCTTTATTTTTTTCATTATATATTTTTCCACATTGATTTGTTTACCTTATATTTCTCTACCATATATTTCTTAACCTTACATTTCTCTACCTTATATTTCTTTTCTTCTTATTCCCGGTTTTTTATATTTCTTTTCTTTATATTTTGTATATATAATTAAATCGACTTTGATGTTCGATAAATTTGAATTTTTTTGCAGTAATGTTATTGATACATCTGTAACAGTATAATCATGTTACATGATGTCCACGTACAAGTGATGCATACCTTACAGAATGATCACGTAATATGATGTGCACGTATATTTCAGGTACTGCATTTTCCTGGAAATTTCTAAGACCTTCCGCAATGTTATACAATATTCTTTTCGTGTACGATGTTAAATCAGAAGAGTAGCAAACTGAGCCTTCCTTGTGTTTTTTGACGATCATATCAAGCAAAAAACCGATAGATTGGTTTCGGTTTTAGTTTTTACGCACATCCTGCAAGTCCTATTGTTTTTATAATGTTGAAATATGTTGACAAAGATAAGGCAAAACGAAAAATATGCTTACATCAAATGTGATCAGTCAGCAAAAAGTAAAAATAAGGTTGCACAGCATTTACTAATTAGTTAGGAAAAATGGAGATAGCAGTTTTGACCCTTATTTTTTGCCTGTCCGTATTACTGTCTCAATGTGATGGACAACCATGTACAACAAATGATGCTTCAATATTGAATGTGACAAAATCTTTGCTGGGTGAGTTTTTGATATGATCACTCTCTGCTGATTGAGTGTAGTTCGATCCTTCATATTTTTTGTGATCTGACCCAGGCTGCTGGTTAGCTCAAGATGAATACTGCATAAGTATGTTTCGAAGTCGTCAGCTCTAGTTTGGCACAGTACACAAACCAGATTCATACCGATTCAGTTTGACAAAAACAATTTTGATTTTCCAGAGTTGCATTCCCTGAAATTCCGACAACAGACAACATTCGTCGAGGAGAAGTGTTTTTCAATCGAGAGCAAGCTAAATTCAATGTTTCGAAAGATTACGGTTTTTTAGTCAACGATCCCCAAATTCGGCTCAAGACTTTGATCGAGGGATGGATTTCGAAAGGTTTTTTTGATGAATGGGTCGCCGAATCGGTCTGGCGTTCTTTCAACAAAACTTCATACAAGAAAGCCAGAGGCGGTTTCTCGTTCAATCCCGGTGTTCGAACTTGGAATTCTTATGGACTCGTGAGGGCTCGAGTGGCGGGTGATCGTTTATCTGCCGCTTACGCTTTTTTGATATTGAAGCATAAAGGTGGAAGAAACTTTGCTGTCAGATTCTGAGGCCACTAGGAAGTACAGCTTTTTCGTTCAAAAACACAAAATTTTGACTATTAATCGACAAGACTCATTGAGGTCGATTCAAAAACATGATCCAAATTTGAGGAATGGCTGAAAAAATTTCAACCTATTTCATATTTGACTGGATGCTGATGATGCATTCACGAACTTTCCTCACTTCACGTAAAACGGGCACATTCGCTTATCGCCATTGGAATAAATGCACTTCCTGAGCACTCACTTTAGAATTTCTTTTAAGGTAACGGGCATGGTGTCACAAATCTGGAAAGCAGTGATTTGAGCGACTTTGTTGGCTACAAAAATCGCAAGAACTTACATGAAGAATTGGCCGATAAGCTTGCACGATTTTCCATCAAGTATGGTCATTGCCGTTCTTGATTATGCGATTATGTTGATGCATGTTAAGCGATTATTTTTTGTTCGATCTAATGAGGAATCGAAGTAAATGGGGAATCAGACAATCGAAGTAAATGGGGAATCAGACATCAGCTTGTTTTCTCACTGCATTTCTTGGCTTGACTGAAGCTTGGCAAGCATTGGACGGTTTTCCACAAAGTGTTGCGAAATTTTGTTGTGAAATCTTCCAATTTTCTGATTGTATCTCAGCGTAAACTAACAATTAAGTCCACACCCTGGAGTTCAAACTTTGTAACGCTGTAAGCTATACACTGTTGCAGAATAAATTAAAAGCGTTACCTGCTCATTGAGATACAGGTAGAAATCTAAAGTTGAAAGTGGATGCCGTGAGTATTGGTCATCAGGTAAAAAGTAACCTGGAACTGCCTTCGGCTATTTTGCTCATAGTTTTGTTGAAAGGACGCCAAAATATTCGGGCGTCCCATTGATTCAAAAACTTTTCGAAGTCCATTCCTGCATCAAAGTTTTGAGCCGACTTAGGAGCTCGTTGATCAAAAAACCATAATCTTTCGAAACGTCGAGTTTAGCTTGTTCTACATTGAAAAAGATTTCTCCAAGACGAATGCTGCCCGTTGTGGGAATTGAAGGAAGGAAGGAAGGAAGGAAGGAAGGAAGGAAGGAAGGAAGGAAGGAAGGAAGGAAGGAAGGAAGGAAGGAAGGAAGGAAGGAAGGAAGGAAGGAAGGAAGGAAGGAAGGAAGGAAGGAAGGAAGGAAGGAAGGAAGGAAGGAAGGAAGGAAGGAAGGAAGGAAGGAAGGAAGGAAGGAAGGAAGGAAGGAAGGAAGGAAGGAAGGAAGGAAGGAAGGAAGGAAGGAAGGAAGGAAGGAAGGAAGGAAGGAAGGAAGGAAGGAAGGAAGGAAGGAAGGAAGGAAGGAAGGAAAGAAGGAAGGAAGGAAGGAAGGAAAGAAGGAAGGAAGGAAGGAAGGAAGGAAGGAAGGAAGGAAGGAAGGAAGGAAGGAAGGAAGGAAGGAAGGAAGGAAGAAAATTGAGTAACTACCACGACGATCCTCATGATTGCAGAAAAGACGTGAAAGCAAAAAAAACTGGTCCTGAACATTTCATTAGTTCCACAATTGTTGGCCAAGCGGTCATCATACGGAAACTCAAATCCATGAAAATCTTGATTTTCATGCAGTGCATGTTGAGAAAATGTTGCGAATCATGTTCCAAGGTAACAATTTTTTTAATGTTTCCCTTCTCGTACTCCATGATTCCACTTTTTGCTGAAACCGTACCAAAACGAAATCTCCAAGCTCAGCCACATAATCATTACTTGAAATAGAGTAAAACCAGAAACATCTGCTTTAAGAAAAATGGGTGATATTTTGAACCATATATGCAGGCTGAGCCAAAAAAGGAACGATGGCGACTTTCATAGCTGTCGAATGGGTAAAGCTCTTTTAATGCGGTTTGACACCATCGATAGATAAATTATCTGGCATAAAGACATACAGTAAGGCTTTAGCCGAATTGCTCAATATTGACTGACTAAAACCAAAAATACTAAAAGTGGATTTTTTCGCAAATAGCAAGAAAAAATTGACAAAAATCAACATGATTTACGACAGAACAAGAAAATAGATCCAATCATAAGAACCATTATAACGGCTGCAAACTACGAGAGAGCCATTTTAATGCGTCCCAATTTCTGTTTCACCAATAACTTTAATCGTTTTTCGACTTGGTCAATGACAGAATTGATTTTGTTTTGATTTTGCTTTCTTCCAGTTTCAAAACAAAAGCTCTTTGGCGAAATTTTGCTCATATTGAAACAAGAAGTTGATGGCATTAAATTACGTGTAAATTACAAATCTGGGTCATTTTTAAAGCATTATTGTATCTAAACAGCTTTACAAAACTTTTTTTCACAATAGGACAACTTTTACTTTCATTACACATGTTTTACTTTCTGAAAAATGATCGCTTTTACGAAATTTCTGTTTGTACAATAACCATAAACGTCAGGAGTATAAAATTTTGCCCTTACAACAAAGGGAAGCAGAGTATTCTAATGCAGCATTTTGCATTAAAAAAGCTTGATTCATTCGAAAGCTATGAAAGTCTGCACCGGTCGCTTTTTTTCGGCTCACCCTGTATATAGCATGTTATTCATATGAGTAACCTGCATCTTGATTCTTGAGAATTATTTAAAACTTCAAACTAGAGAGTTCTTTGAAATGTGATGCTATGAATCACATGGTACGGTCGTACCTGATCAGAATTAATCAAGTTTAAACATTAACTTATAAGTAAGCTCGTTTGACTCCACATTATTTACTCCGATTCGACATAGAATCGAACAGAAAATAATTATTTAAAATGCGTCAAATTAATCACATGATCAAGAACGGCATCGATCATATTTGGCGGCGAATCGAGCAAGCTCTCCAGCCAATTTCTCATTGAAGTTCTTGCGATTTTTGTATTTAACGAAGCTACTCAAATCATCGCTTTCCGGACTGGTGATACTGACTCGGTCATCTACAAAAAAGTGCTGATGTGAGTGGTCAGGAAAATGATGACAATATTTTCTGTAAACGATAGCAAGGAAAATGTAAGGTAGGTCACTCGTAATTTCAGCCAAACTATTTTGGTCAAGAATAAGATTACACTTTTTTAATTCACGTTTTCGAATAGATATCAACAAGAATTGTTGATAGGTGTTCTTCTTTTGTGTTTTGGAAGGAAATAGAAGGTTCACCTTCTATTTACCCTGGTGACCTGAATAGCTCACATTAGAATTTCGGTCACCTTTGTACTTCAATGTCAGAAAAGCATAAGCAGCAGATAAATGATCGCTGGCCGTTCGAGCACTCATGAATTGGAATGAATGCCATGTTCCATAACCGGGATTAGACATTTCACTGAACAAACTGCCTTTGGCTTTTTGACTCAAAGTCCTGTTGAAAGCACGCCAGACGCTTTGGGCATCCGATCCACCCAAAAGACCTTTGGAAATCCATCCCTCGATCAGAGTTTTGAGTTGACTTTGGGGCTCGTCGACCAAAAAACCGTAATCTTCGGAAACGTTGAATTTAGCTTGTTCTCGACTGAAAACAACTTCTCCTCGGCGAATGTTGTCCGTTGTGGGAATTTCAGCGAATTCAACTGTTGAAGATTAAAATTTGCTACAATATTGAATCGGTACAACTCTAGCTGGTGTACAGCTGTGCTTGAAACATACTCATGCAACTTTAATCTTCAAAGCTAATTATCAAATACGACCAATTGAGCTACTGTAAGCTGTAAGACTAATCATATCAAAAACTTACCCAGCAAAGATTTTGTTGCAGTCAATGTTGTACATGGTTGTCCATCACATAGAAACTGCAACACAGACAAGCAAAGAATAATAGCGGGAACTTTTATCACCATTTTTCCTAGTGAATGTTCCAATTAATAATTTTATTATTTCTTTTCGCTGAGTAGTATCTTTGGTTCATAGCTGATGTGAGCATATTTTTCGTATTGCCTTATCTTTGTCAATATATTTCATTATTCCAAAAACAACACGATTTGCACGATGTGTACAAAAACTGATTAATTGATTTTCGCCATATAAAACAATGACAAAATCTTCGAAAATGTGTTGTTTTGAAATATATACAATCACCACTATTTTGATTTCAAAGTCGGTGAGTCCGTTGTTATCTGGATAGTCGACAATAAATTGAATACAGACTTTAAGACGTACTTTCTGAGAAGTTCGACCTTTAGTTAAAAATTAATCATAACTCAAAAAATTGGGTTGTGTAGTTTTGCACAAATAGTATCACTCAATTTTTTGAAATTCTATGTTAGGTACACGCGATTCAACATATCATAGCCTGTTACTGTAAAATATTAATTATATACAGGAGACAATCTCGTGCCTTACACGTCTCACGTTATTTTGAAGTGTCAAAAAGGAAGTCACATAAAACTGAAAAAATTATTTGGAACTCTTTTCGGATACTTTCCAATAGGATGCAACGGAATTTTTTCTTCCTTTGTCTAGATACTAATGCCCAAAATATTGCATTAAATTTTCAATCTGATTTGCCTAAGATTTTGGGAGCTGTAAATATTTGGACACATAGCACTGTCGTTCAAACATGTTTTTGAATCTGAATAAATCTCCAACCAATAAAGTTCTGAGATCACAAGATTTTGTGTTCACCCAAAACCTTGGATGAAAAAATGTGGCACGAAGTGTCTTGATGATTATTTATTGATTTATCTTTGACGGTTGCCGACCGATATGCTTCAAATAAGAAGTCGAAATTTTCGAAAATTTAATTGAATTTTGCGAATCGAATGACTTTTGGGCATCTATTTTTAGAAAATGACAAGAATTATCTATCTGAAAATGTATGATTTGTAGCAACAATCTGGATAAAGAAATTTGTGAAACACGCGTTTTCCTATACGCAAATAAGATGTATAGTAGCCGCCTATTATGCAAGGTCTAATGATGTATATAAGGCAGAATTCTAATGACGTATATAAGGCAGAAGACCAAGGTTGTGTTAAGGAGAAAACTAATCATACCTCAAAACAACATATTTTGTACAGTTTTTCCGCTGAGCAACATGCCAATAAATGTTTGATCTAAAAATCAAAATTCGGGTTGGAACATCAATCCTAAGGTTGAAATTTTTAGCAATTTTCAAAATTTTAGGTGACAATAATCAAGTATGCAATACTGATCAACATTTCTTTGTCATTGTATGTAACAATGTTTAGTGTAACAGTTATATGTATAGCATCGAAATTATGGATTACACTATACTTTAAATTCAAATTTTCACACTTTGAATCCCAATTTTCAGCAGTTGTCAATGGCCCAAAGTCAGACATTTTTGTATCCCATGGAGTAAAATAATGAGTGTCATTGATCAAACTCCATTATGTTATAGATAGACCCCTTGGCCACACATCCATAAATCTTTATCAAAACTAAAGATCCATTGAGTGTGCCACATTGGAACATGCGGAAGCCATTTTTGAATCAAATTAGGAAACTTTTTGTTTAAAAATGCACTCATTCACTCGAAACTCCAATAATCTAAGAAAACTTGTATGCACTTCAGGCTGACTTCTTGAAAATACGCCCGTAAGGTTTGGTTAGAATACGTTATCCCTTACATGAAAAATACAAAGTAAAACGCATTTTTGATAGTGTTGAAAAAACTTCAGGTGCAAATTGGTGTTCCATTTAGTCGAAATATTATTAATTCTAGTCCAAATCGACTACATTGCAGCCAGAGTATGTGGCTACATACCCAACAAGTTGCGTTAAAGTATTCACGGTCTTTGTATATTAAAAAAACTAGAAAAGCCTTGTTTTTTGGTTAACTACAGGATGAAAGATTGTTCAAATTTTCAACAAAAACTGACAAACTCTTTAGATGATTTTCAGATCATAAGTGCTCAAAGTAAAATCCACCTAGATCCAATAGAAATATTTGCTCCAAACTAGATGAAATGTTTTAAAAAATATGATCAACATACTAATTATTCAAACAGTAATTCAAAACAATCTGTTTTCAGCAGTTCACTTTCATATTCTGAATGAGGATCGAACATCCGTGGATTTTTGTAGGGGTTTCCTTCATCTTTAGCACCACATTGTCCTTTCAGATTGCCACTATAGAATGTAGTAGGTCCTTCTGACGTTCATGACGGTACAGCTTCGGCAATGGCTAAAAAATTTTAACACAGCTGAAAATCGACAAAAACAGAACAAAGTCTACTGTTGTAGGAAATGTCAATCAATCACAATCAATCAATAAATTTTCTAAAATTGATTGATTGATTGTGATTGATTGACATTTCAGCAATCAGATCTTTGACTAAAAAAAATGCCAGATAAGCATATCTTTTCCAATGTAATAGTCGACTGACCGACCGAATCGAATCATCGATCAGAATAAATATTCTTTTTTCGCATGAGGCCAAGATAGACTGGCCAACCGACTGACTGATCGACCGACCTAATTTTGAGCTATATGTATTGACAAATCTGTCAAAATGGGCATAAGAAATTCTTTGAAAATTGCTGATTTTTCTTGCACTTTTTTGATTTTGTGACTCAAAAAGTCATCCTCTCCCTTGTATGAACTTTAGCAAAAGGTTCCATCCTCAGATTTGTGGGCCAGCAGAAATCAGCAGTCGAGTATCATAATTCGAGGAAATTTTTTGATCTTGTCATCATGCTCTCTGCGAGCTAGACACTTTCCATTCTAACTCATCCATTGAGCCTTCTCTTCTTCGGTAGGATAAGATTTTTTTCCGAACTGATCAATTTTTTCACAAATGGTCAGAGATACGGTGATATTCATAGTTTCTTTGCTGTAAAAAATTGAAATAAAATCTATCCCAGAATCATTCTCCTTATCTTTTTCTCATTTGCTACAATTGTTCGTCGAGACGACTACCGTGGTGAATGTGGGTGAAATAAGTGAATTCTCCCAAAACACCAGTAACTGAACCGAACCAACGACCAACGGCATTGTCCACAATAGAAAGAACATGGCCTTTTGCAAATAATGTACAAGGCCGTAGTCACAGTAAAACTAGGAAGAACACTGCAAGTATTATTTATAGCTACTGTATGATGGTTCTCAGCCGCCATCAATTGATCGTAGTTGAATTGGTCAATAACAAAAACAACGAACAATGGAGCTAAATTGACGGCCGCTTAGTGATCAATGGCATTCAAACCGAAGAAAATCGACGAAGCCTTGAATCTTAATCGTATGTGAAAAACATTGGTCGCGCAATTTTTAGCAAAAAATCAGCAATCTTACTTTCTTTTATGCTTTTCGAAATCGGAATCGATGACGTCGGCGTTCAAAACTAGAATTAATGAGCACTTGAGTAGGTACATATTCTGTAAAGCAGAAAAGCAGGTGAAATGCAGTAATACACTGAATTCCAAATTTCACAGTAAGTTAGATATTCCTTCTTGCTTTCATTTTTCAAAGCAGCCATTTCCTTAAGTGAAATAAGCAATTCTTACGCATCTATAATCATGAATATAATGATCAAAATTGGGTAACTACTACCCATGATCTCCATTACTGCAGGAAATTAAACGAAACTAGTCTTGAAAATTTTATTGTGTTTCATTGTGTTTCAGCAAAGGCATTGTGTTTCAGTAAAGAAACAGTTGGCTTGATCGTCAGAAAACTTGATATTTATGTCTTTTAGATAGACTGCACGAATTTGATGCCACGAGCAAGGAGCAGACTATATCAGATTTCTGAGCATAGCCCCACAAGCAACGATCATTATAATCTATGATTTCAAGTTCTCAGTGCATACATATGTCTTGCTTGTAACCTTATACCAGAAGCACCATACTTTTTTAGCCTCATACGTACATTTTCTATTATAACCTCAATCCTCAAACCTTACACACTTGTAATGTTTTCATACATACTCAAAGACATGTCTTACACCCTCCGACAATTTATGACCTCAAAAACAGACTTCTCCTACATGATTCATATAGTCTCAAATCAAATTGCTTTGAAATTATATATTGCTTTTCACATGCTAGGGTTTTCCATAAAACCTACAAAAGACCCAATGGCACTTTCTAGGGCTACACTCTAGTAGGTCAGTCAGTAGGTCAGATTTTACAACCAGGATGAGGTAAAGTTCCTCCAACTGCAACCATGCCCGCCTCGTGAGCATTTCGCCATTGGTTCGGCTCCATGTAGTTCTAAATTTTATTTCAGGTACTGTTAGGTGTGATTGTGCAATAAACTCAGTGGCGAAAATGATCCAGGGCTTCGGCAGTAAGAGAGACTGCAATAGCCAGGTAGCATATGTGACCTGATGGCAGTTTTTTATATCCTATATTTTTGAAAGTCTTGGGTTTGCATGAATTTTGTCCAAAGCTCCTGCTAGAGCAGCATTTTCTGTTTTGAAAAGCAAAATCCATTTTACTTTCTGTAGGGCGCAAAAATCGAAACTTGCTCGTTTGTTCATTTCTTACACATTTATATATTCATGCATTCATTCACACACTTATTTTATTTCAGTAACTAAAGGTCGTATTTGGAAAAATTTCGACTCGGACTGATAAAACTAGCGTACATCAGTTATCTTTTAGGCAACTTTTTTATCAATCGAGAAATCTGAGCACCTTCCGCCTACTCTGCGAACTGGGCCACCCTTCATTATTGAGCATAGCTATGATGGCCCAAGACAACGCCTCCGTATCATTGGCTGGCACCAACAAACCATTTCGACCCTGGTCGAAAATGTAGGGCGAGTCCCTGACGGCCGATGTTACGACCAGTGTGCCCATATGCATGGGTTCGATGGCTACTAGACCGAACAGTTTGTAGAGGCTCGGGATAACAGTGACGTGAGTCGTGGCATAGTAGTCGGGCAATCCGTCCCGGCTGGCACGACCTAAAATAAATGACAATCTTTATATTTAGCCATGACTGAATCCGAAATCCAAATGTTAGGCTACTGTGGGGTCAAGATGATGTAACCGACCTTTGGGTTTATACAAAGGAAGTTGCAACAGTTCTGACCACAGGCTAACAAAAACAATAAACTAAGACTCTCTCACACGTTTCACCAGATACACTCCAGTACTTCACCAAACCTCAGGGAGAACACCTTGGCACGTACCTCAGGAGCTCCTACCCAAGTCTCCACTCCTACTCTTATGAAATCCACCACTACGCTCACAAAACAGTACAAGTTACCCTTAAAGCTTGTATCGGGAAAATGACGTGGCGTCGCCAATAAAATAACACCAAAAGTATAATATAAAGCGAATGACGGGACACCAACTCCAACTTTTAGCAATAATAAATATGCGAAACAGTGGCTACATTCATCTATGTAAATTTTCTTTTTTCTCTTTCCACTACTTTTCGACGCATCCTACCACCTGCGCACCGACGCCGGAAATAGAAAAAGAAATCTTAACATATGTTATATACCACATGCTAGCTAAACTAATACTACCATTTTTTCCACCAATTTTTTCCACAATTAGCCTGCTGTGGTGTTGACAAGATCAGACTGACCTTTGGGTTCACACAAAGGAAGTTGCAGCAGTTCAACCACAGGCTAACAAAACACAAACACAACCAAAGCTCTCTCACCGGACTCTCAGATACCTTCACCAGTAGCTCCCTAAGCCTCAGGCAGAACACCGTTATTCCTGACAGAAGTTCCTACCCTCGTCTCTAATCCTAATCTTATTCAAGCTCCCCTACGCTCACAAAAAAACGATTACCGTGTCGAGCTTGTATTGGGTGAAACGATGGTGACGCCAATAAATAACAAAAATGTACAAAAGGAATCTGTCGTAGCTGACACACCCTAAAATAAATGCACAATTTTTATATTTAGAAAGTATTGATGCCAAAATCCTAATGGTAACACAAACCGAAATACAAAGTTTAGGATATATCCAGAAAAAAGAAACAAAAAACACAGAAAAAGAAACTTCACAATAGATTACTGTCGTCAAAATAAACACCAGAAAAACGGAGAAAGGAAAAAAGTTTTCGTAGAAAAAAAAGTTTGTGTATCTTGCTACTTCTTTGAATTTTCCATTGCACATATGCCAAATTTTCAGAAAAAAATGTGAGTTAATAAAAATTGAAAATAATTTCATTTGAAGAAAGTTTAGACGATAATTGCCTGAGTTATTGAAACAAGCCAAGGGTTGAATCGGCATTCCATATAAAGAATTGACGCCTGAATCAACACCAAAATCACAAGAAACCCAAATAAGTAGAATGATTTTGTAACAGATTGATGTCATATTCACTGCCTCACCATTTGGCCAGAAATTTAATATGGTCCCCTTTCTGAAGAGCTTATGCAATTGAAAAATCTGCACTGTAAATCTATATCTTTTTCGACAGTTGTCTTTAGCAACCTACAGTCTATTTTCCTTTATGTTTGATAATACAAATGTAGACAGAAAGTGATATTTCCTATTTTTACGACTTTCTGCCTAAATATTTTTCAAATAAGATTGAAAATTAGTGAGCATACTCGATCATGTACCACTAGGTCGACTGTCCCAGTAGGTCGACCATCCCAGTAGGTCAACTGTTCCAGAAGGTCAACTTTGTATGCTGCGAAAAATGCATTCTGCAATGCCCTAGCTGTAGTAATGTGTTAAAAATACAAAATATGTTATTGCATCTGAATTGAAATTATATATGATACAACTATAGTAATACTACTTCATTTTAACTATTAACAATATTAATTAATTATGATTGATCTTAGAGATGTCTCAATTCATTGACTTTATTTTGTAAAGTTCCATCCTGAGCACATGTTTTTTAACGAGTCTAAGCCTAAGCCTGAGTCAATTTCAAGTTGAAAACCGTTAGTTTTTAACAAAAACCGGTGAAACATCTTGATTTTTAGTAGAAAATGCTCATTTTTGAACACAAAATGGTCAAAAATGTGGAATTTTTCGCTAGAATATAATGATTTTTGAACGAAGAACAATTAAAAATATCAATTTTTGCTAGAAATTGGTGACTTTCGAACGAAAAATAGTCAATCTTTGCTAGAAAATAGTCACATTTCGTCAAAAGTGATAATTTTTCGTGTAAAAGGGAAATTCTTGAACAAGAAAAACGTTTAAAATTATCAATTTTTCGACTGGAACTGGTAATTTTTAAAAAATTCCATGAAATTTGGGCACAAAATTCTTTTTTGGAACAAAAAACCCTTGAAAACATCAATTTTTCTATGTAAAATTAAAATTTTCGTATAAAAAACGATCAATAATGTAGCTCTTTGGTAGAAAGTGATCATTTCTCGAACATAAAATGGTCAAAAACGTCAATTTTCTGGTCGAAAATGGTAGTTTTTGAACGAGAACATCAGAAAAGTAATTTTTCTGGCACTCAATAGTATTTGCTTAACAAAAATAGTTAAAAATATCAATTTTTTAGTAGAAAATGGTAGATTATGAACATAAAATAGTCGAAAATGTCATTTCCTCAACGTCAATTTTGATCTTTCAACAAAAAGCGATCAAACATACGTGTTGGGCGATTGGGGGCAAAGGTTCCTCCAAAATTTTAGATCGTATAGGCAGTTGTCGACGACTCCCTCCCTTAATTTCTAATTGTTGACAGATGTCCCTCCAGCCGGCCGTATATCGACGAAAAATACATATTTTTGGTCAAAAATGACTTTTTTGAGCAAAAAATCGGTTAAAGAAAAAAGTTTCCGGCGCTTCGCGCCGAAATGATGCTCAGTATCATTTTTACAGTAGAAATTTATTGATCAGGATGTTACTTGTTTCTTTTTTGGTCAAAAAAACGCATTTATGAGCGCTGGCTCATGACTTCGGAAAGTTGTTTAGTTGTCACCAAGATCCACATATTTATATGAGAAACCATGCCAGTATTTTGAGGAACCACGCTTTCTTATGCTATAAAATATTCACTTAATTTTTATTTAGTTCGAGAAACCATATATTTTATTTTATTATTTAAGTGAAAACTTGCATGCAACTGACCAAAGTAATCACAAACCAGGTCACGTTTATTCTGACCACGATAATCATGAGTAAACTATAATGAAGCTAGTCTCGACTAGCCACAGAAAGATAAACTTTAGAGAAACATTTCCCGGCTAGCTTCATGTTAGCGAACCCATTCCTGAAAGAAACTAAACCCAACCCTCTCAGCAAACAAGGTCAACTTTGATAAGAGAACCAAACATGAGAAATCACATTTAGTTTATTGTTGTACTTTTAGTTGGTTTTTTGTTAGTGACCACTCTTTTACTATTTCGCTAATAAACAGAAAAACTTGATGCGTTATCGTATACCGAAGACAAACGGTAATCAGGTCCTAACATAATCCCTCCCCTTAAAAATGGCTTTTATCGACTACCCATCAATTTACTGGTAGAAATGCTAATTTTTGAGGAAAAAATCAACTAAAATTGCAATTCTTTGGCACGTAATTTATGAAAAACTGTCAAAAATGTTGAAGTTTTTCCGGAAGTTTTCTGAAGCAAAAAGCGGTCAAAAAGTTCAATTTTTTGGGTCGTCGTTTTTTCAGGGTTTTGTAGATAAAAACTACTTTTTGAACCGATTTGCAAACTTTTTGCTAGTAAAAAATCGATTTTTTTTAAATAATTTTTGGCTATCGATGATTCCATCCATAGAAAATGTCGTTTTACTGTGTCCTCGGCGCTCCGTTTTTTACAAAAATGTCAATTTTTTGATCTGAAAAGCTAAATAAAAAAAGCAATTTTTTATGAAATTTTCCTTTAAATTGCACTACGGTGAAAACATAGCGAAACGGAGGAGCTATGAAGAGCTTAAAACACGAATAATTACGTCATAGCATAACGAGTTTTAATTTACGACCTAATACACAGTAAAAATTAAAGAGAGACAAAACAGAGACAGTCGAAAGCCAGCCCCTAGCAGGCTTACAACTTTCGGCTCTGCTTTTGCTCGCTTGAGCACTTTTTTTCGTTCGTGGAATTCATTTGACTCTAAATTGTCTCTTGCAGAGCCGTTCAGTAACAGAGCCGCCCATCAGAGCATCTCTCAGTCAGAGAAAATTTCGTGGGATCCATTTTCTCTCTTTTGTCTCCAAAACAGAGCAAATATCGAGAGACAGGGCAAAGTTTCTCGCGAGAGACACTTTGTTGGAACCGGGTGCAGGTTCTTGAGACTAGTAATCAGAGGCGATAACCACTAGAGTAAGACGGTCCTGAAAGAATAAGTTTTCCTGAAATGTGCTGACTTGTGGACAAAGATATGACACGATAAGAAAAATATGCTCAGATCAGCTTTGAACGAAACATACTAGTCAGCAAGAATAAATAATGAAGCTGTGGAAACATTTTCCAACAATACGCCTTTCTAGAATATTCAGGCGCAGTCAGAGAAAGATGGACATACCAATTGCCGTTCTTATCTTTTGCCTGTCCATATTGCGATTTCGTTGTGATGGACAACCATGTACAACAAAAGATGCTTCGATGTTGAATGTGACAAAATTTTTGCTTAGTAAGTTTCTTAGACTCGGCAGTTTATTATTGTTCAATTTTCTCCACTTGCTTTCTATCCGAGGTGATGGTCAACTAGTGATGAATGTTGAATACATGAGATTTAGTGCAGAGAAAATTAACTGAAACATCAGTTAGGATCTTCGCACAAAGCGAACGGAGCAGCCCTAGTCCGGTTGCTTGCAAATACTTCTAAAAATAAGTAAGTTATTTCTGTAATTTTCTGCAGAACCATGCTTTATATGAACCTTAAATTTTTCCTAGCTGATCCAACTAACCTGAGGTTGCCTTAACGTTTCCAGAATCAGTATTTGCTTCATTTTTTTAACTCGTCGATTATAATCAAGAAACCCAGAAAATCGTAGAATTCGTATCAATCAGGCTTGTTTACCAACTAGAAATTTCATAATCTGGATTTTCATGTCGCTACAGAAATGTTCCCATTAGGAAACTGTCTAGTTTTTAATTTTTTCAAGCTCATTCGTGCCTCCTAGATATAAAAAGTATACAACTTTAATTAGAATCAAAGTGACTCATTTTTAGGCTGCACAAAAATGATGGTGTTTTTCATATGGAGCTACACTTGAAAATGTGGAGCTATTTTATGAAATTGTTCTAAATCGTAAAATGACAAAAGTTGGTACTTTCGTCAAATAGCTCACAAAAATCAGTTACTATAGAATCATAGAATCTGGTCAGCTGACTGTAGCAGAATACAATAAAGGTATGATCCGATAAGGATGCACGACGAGGATAAACCAAAATATGTTTACACGACATATGTAATTCTCCAGTGGGAGCACTGCTTGGGGCAGGAGTCGCAACTCGTGTTAAAACAGAAGACTGCCATAAACATGCAAAGAATGATATCAAATTGTGAATCGCTGAAAAGTCAACGATATTCTAAAATGATTACAGGCAAGATTACAATAGGCATTGTGAACAATCGTGAAATACAATAGAAAAGTTAAATTTCTTGGGTATAAACGTCGAACTATTCTTTGAGCATCGTGATCTTGATGTTCTTGCTTGACTTATTCTGGCACTATTCTGAAATTTTACAAGAATTTTGTGAAGCCGCAAAATTTTCAGAAGTTTTGCAGTAGTTTTATGCCTTTTGTAATAATTACTTTTAGTTGGCTTTCTATTTGTCCGTCATTTACTGTTAGCTAGTCTATCAAAAGGTGTTGTTTTTATGTTTAGTAATTCTTGCAGTCTTTTGGAACAACGGTCGCCAAACTTCGACACTCTATTCACAAGTCAGATTCAAACAAAATCAAAAACATTTTGTTTCATTATTACCAAACATTAAAACTAGTACATACTTGGGTGACATGATATGATAGAACATTCTATTTAAATTGACCGAATGTCAAGACTGGCAGCAGTGTGATCTGTCCAACTGGACAGGAACTGAACTGAACTGTAAAAAACATGTCTTCCAACGCACTTTCAACTCTATTTGTACTTTTGAACAAGGCAAAACCCTTTTATATGCCCTTTCAGTTCTTAGTCCGTGGGTTACGGCAGTGCAAACTGTAGGGCATACTTTCAGATTACAGTAGTCCAATACAACTTTTTTATGTAATTTTAAATTTAGGAAGATTATTTCATTAGTGTTTTCCACTTGTGTGTGGTGTATCAAGGATTTATTTTCAGTTCCTTTAATTTTAATTGGGATTGTCATTATTTTCTTGGTTATACTTTCCTTTATGACATTAGAATCGTTAGAGACCTGTTTCTTAATCTTATAGTCAATATTCTTTATTTTCTTATCCCTCAATTCACTATGTATTAGGCTCGAAATGACTTTTCACCTTCGCATCATAGATATTCAAATTCAAGAAGCATAAAATTTCTTTATAATTTATTGTTGAATCTATATGGTTTGTTAGGTACTCTTCGGAAGACTTACATTTCAAAAAGAGCATGTTTTATAGAGGCATTCACCCGTAACTTATGAAAAACTGCGAAAGGCAGTTGTTTATCCCGATCATTTTGATCTATCAAGCTTTCCCTTAGCTATCAGATGATAAGCGGTCGTGGGAATTTTGCGTATGATTTTAGTGATTTCTTCCATAAGATCAGATGTAAAATTACGATCTCTGTGAGAGGGTAGAATTAGTGTCTGCAAGGTCTTTGTTGTAATGAGCTTTGCAATTGTTCCAGAAGTTATTTTTGATGTAGCATATGCTTTTTTAAAGAATCAATAAATACAACTATGAATCTTTTGCCATACTCAGTGACTGGTAGACGTCTCACGCAGACGACTTCCAAATGAAAGCTGTTTTCGAAAACTTTTTATTCTATGGTGTCTTGTTCACTTGGAGGGTTTTGCAGTACAAATAATATATTGAAGTAAGTTTGCTCCGGACCAAAATGTTTAGCTTCTTATATACATAATAGAATTATCGTTTCAATTAATTCCATTTTAAACTAATTTTTATACTAACCTTTAAAATTATGATGTTTCCTTTTTTCAATTTATTCAATCACTTCATTGAAGAATGTTCATATCGAATTCCTCTTGAATTATAAGATTGACTTGATCGTCAATGATTTGTGGTGTATAACTATCGTCATTTTTTATATCAGTGCTGGTTTTCGATTTACTATAATAATGCGTGAAAAAGCATCAACCTTTCTATTTTTACTTCCTTTACTATGGATTATCACTTTTGTTTCTGAATGATCATAATCTTATCAATTTATTCTCGTTAAAGGAGTTACCTTCTCTAATACAGTTTCCAAGGTAGTATTATCTATTTCGATGATTACTTACTGCTAATAAAGAATTAAACAAATTTCAATACAACTAGGTTTTTAATTCTGTAATCGGGTAATTTCCTCTGCACAGATTTCAAAATTTTCGATGCAAAAGACATAAGATATTCACGTTCATCATTTCAAAATGATTCAATAATGCCTTCTTTCGAAACAATACTAGCCTGAGCCGAACATTTTAATAGTCATGTTCTTTTAAGTTTGGGCTCAGACTTTTAGATGCATTAGTATACATTAGCACACCATAGATGCACATAAAAAGCATGAAAAATCAAAAACTTTTTAAAGTGGTTATTCACCCTAATTTACCCCTACATTATGTTTTGGAACTTGACAAAAAACGTCCAAAAAATCGTGTTCTCCTACCAAAATTTGATCTTTTCAATCGAAATTTTAATTCCTTTACATGCATCCCATAAATCTTTCTTCTCTAAAACGTCTCGCTTGAAAAATTTTCATCATGTATTTCTCGATTACACTATAGCTACTAATACATGTGGAAAGCTACAACATATGTGAACATCGCCAGATTATCAATTTAATATACACTTTCTCTACAGGTGAATTCGCTGAAATTCCAGAAACGGACGAAATTCGTCGAGGAGAAGCAGTTTTCAATCGGGAACAAGCCAAACTTATTATTACGAAAGATTACGGATTTTTGGTGGACGAGCCCTTGATTCGAGTCAAAAGTTTGATCAAAACGTGGATTTCGAAGGGTTTCTGGGACGGATCGGATGCTGAAAATGACTGGCGTATTTTCAACAGCACATTAAGCAGAAAGGCTAAATACAGTTTCTTCAACCAAAGGTTCAATCCCAGTCTTGGAACGTGGAATTCCTACCAGTTTATCGGTGATGGAACATCCGACGGTCGTTTATCTGCTGCTTACGCATTTTTAAATTTGAAATGCAAAGGTGATAGAAGTTTATTGTGCGTCTTTCACGTCATTTGGAACCTCTTCACTAATCTTATTCTTTTAAAGGGAACCATGTAACTATGACGAATACGGAAAGCGATGATTTGGGCGATTTCGTTGTCTACAAAAATTTCAAGAACTTCAATAAAGAATTAGCTAGCGAGCTTGCTCGATTTTCGATCAAATATGATCAATGCCGTTCTGTGATTCAGTCTGCTTGACCTTGGATAATAAATTTATTTCTTTAATTTTTTTATTCTTTCATATTCTTCTGATCAATTCTATAAATCGAATAAATTTGGAATCAGGCGCTGATTTTTGAGTGAGTCGAGTTTTACTGTCGATTCTATAATGAACATGTAAATCGTAACGATCTCAGAGATTACCATCAAATTTACACACTGCTAACGCCCGAAACTAGACATAGGGTCTGAGATAACGGCTCACCTAAAAGTGCTACGCTCCAGCAACCAGACGAGATTCGTGACCGGACATTAAAGCGCAGGGACCGGTTTCATCAAGAGACTTAAGCTCCAGCTGAGCTGCAACAAGCTGTAGCAACTCTATATGTTATAACATTGCCGTTAAGCTGTAGCTCAGCTGTATCTCAACTCATGCACACAAAGCATTTCGAGAAAGTTCGGCTGCGGCTAGCTGTCTTAACTTTGTATGCTATAACATTGTCGTTAAGGTGCAGCTCAGCTGCAGCTCAACTTTCCCGATATGTTTTGTGTGTATGAGTTGAGCTCCAGCCGAGCTCCAGCTGGGCTGCAGCTTAACGACAATCGTATAACATATAGAGTTGAGCTACAACTTAAGCTGCAGCTCAGCTGGAGCTTAAGTCTCTTTGATGAAACCGGCCCCGAGACAATAGAGCGCGGACATTAGAGCGTGGATATTTGAGCGCAGAGAGCGCAGGACAATAAAGCGCAGGACAATATATCAGAGCGCTGACAAAAAGCAGTGTGTGTTATTATAATGCGAGTTATAAATTAAAGGTGAATTCGAAAATAACAAAATGAAACAATCTTATTCAATGGTTCAAAGGTCAACTTTTTGTGTCTTTCGCAACTTTCGCAAAAGTACTTCCTGTTGGAAATATACTTTGACCTGAACTTCTTCAGAGACACGAAAAAATTTTTAAAAAACCTTTTTGAGCTGAAATGTAGTTATTTTCCTCATTATTTTATTTTCGGCTTTTTTATTTTGCTCTGATCTGTCGTGCGCTCTAATGTCCTTGCGCTTTTATTTGCATGGACATACAAACGATTTTTTTCTCATTTTTTTTGTTGAAATTCTTTCTTAAAAAACGGAACGAAGAAAGGAACGGAAGAATGGGGCAACCGGCAAGAAAATAGATGATAGATGAAAGAAGAAAAAATTTCGCCACTGGATTTTCTTCAATGTTCCCACTCTATTGCCCCTGCGCTCTACCGTCCTGCGCTCTAATGTCTCTGCGCTCTAATGTCCGTGCTCTAATGTCTCGGTACCGGACAGATTCAATGTTCCAATGGGTTTTTTACGTTCTTTCGAGATTTCTGAGCAGGACAGAATGACAGCGAAGCAGCCGATCGAGTGTTTTTGATTTTTTTTAAATTTCGAATCGTTAAAAGTTTCATGAAATCAGCGGATTTCAGGTGCAAAAATAAGCTTGCATTTTGTAACATTTTTGTAACATGTATCTTGACTCTTTAGGGCTCAAGGGTTATATAAGATTTCACACGTCAGTGTTCTTTGTAATGTGACGCCATAAAATACGTGGTAAACAGTATTCAGAGATTTTTTTTCTATATTTCATTATTGTCGAAAATCTGTCGCAAGTGATTGCAAAAATCAAAATGGAACGAATTATTTATTTTCGCTGTCGGCAAGAAATTTTCGCTGTCGGCAAAAAGTTTATCTCGCGAGAAAAATTTGCATAGTGTTGTCGATATTAGCCATTTTGTGAGCTTATTGCGTTTCTTGCGTCAAAGCTGAATTTAAAGCGCACAGTAGATACTTGTTGGACTTGTTTAGTATCTTTCGATTGGAAATTTCGGTCTCTATCTTGCGATGTATTATATATACTAAAATTGCTCTTATACTTCAAGAGAAAATCACTTGCGTCTGATTTTTTGCGAAAAAAAGTATAGATGGGCCTTAACCCTTTGAAAGCTGTACCTTTTTTACCTAGTTTTAGCCGTAGACTAAAGAATTTTTCGGATGTGGGTTGTTGTAAATTTTCTGCTGGATTTCAAATTAGGTTGCACTATAATTAAGTAATACGAAATCGACACATGACTGTTTAAAAATTTTGCATTCGCAAAAATCAGGTGTGAACACGATCTCTGGATTAGAAGTTGTGGTAGTAGCAATGCGAAACAACGAGTTCTGTAGAGAATATATAGAAGAGATATCTATAGAAGCAAAGACACGACTGTCTTTGTGCAAATACATCAGCCACAATTCTCGAATATGTGTTGGCACACCTTGTTTCAAGTCTCCATTTTCTTGGAATATCTTGAGATTCGATGAGCGTAAGGAGCTGAAAATTATTCAGCAACATACAATTCCATACAGCTGCTGAGAATTTCAAACTAGAAGTACAATAAGCAGCTTCAGAGACGTTCAAAAACATAATTGCTTAAAAAAATTTCGAGCGCACGGTTGGAGTTTGATTACATTTTATTCACTTCGATTCGTCACAGGATCGGGCAAATAATAATTGTTTAACACGCATAAAAAAATCTCATGATCAAAAATACACTGATCATATTTGGTGGAAAATCGAAAAAGTTCACCGGCCAATCCATCGTTGAAGTTCTTGCGATTTTTGTACATAACGAAACGACTCAAATCGTCGCTTTCCAGACTGGTAATACTGACCCTGTCATCTTAAAAAAAGCCCTGAAAATGAGTGATAAGGAAAATAATGAGAAACAAATGTACATATTAAGTAAAGCGAGGAAAATCCAAGGTAGGTGTCAAATTTCAGTCAACCTGCAACCACTCATACATATTTCAAAAGTAATGGAATAATATTTTAAATCATTTTTTGAATAGATCTCGACAGTATATGTTGACTGATAGCCAATTAGACGTGCTTTAGAATAAAAAATCCCTGCTCGCTTATTAATCTCAAACTATAAGCATAATCATCCCTTTCACCTTCGTGCTTTAATATGAAGAAAGAGTAAGCACAAGATAAACGATTGTCAGACGTTCGAGCACTGATGAACAGATAGGAATTCCATATTCCATAACCAGGATTGGTCGTTTCGCTGAAAAAACCGCCTTTGGCTTTTTTGCCCAAAGTATTGTTGAAGGCACGCCAGATGCTTTCGGCGCGCCATCCACCCAAAAAGCTTTTCAAAATCGATCCTTCGATCAAAGCTTTGAGTCGACTTTGAGGCTCATCGACCAAAAAACCATAGTCTTTCGAAACATTGAATTTAGTTTGTTCTCGATTGAAAACTACTTCTCCTCGACGAATGCTGTTCGTTTTGGGAATTTCGGTGAATTCAACTATGAAAGATTAAGATTTTGTAAACACATCAAATTGACATGCCTCTAACTTATATACAGATCAGCTCGAAACATACTCATGTAACAATAATCTACAGCTAACTCGGGAAGAAACTGTTCATATACAAAACTCACCCAGCAAAGATTTAGTCAGATTCAATGTTGTACATGATTGTTCATCACATTGAAACCCAATGCAGACAAACAAAATATAAGACCGGGAAGTGATTTGTACATTATTTCTTTACTCCATTCATTTTCAAATGATATCGGAGTTTCGGCAAACGCAGCCTTACAAGAGATCAGGAAATCGTTTCCGATAACCTCGAAATAATTGAAAATAGTTATCATCAAGGAGCCTGTATCGTGAAGGGTCAATTCATTGAATAGCTTCAACAATAGTCTTCCATAATCTTGGATAAAATTTGGCTGCGTTTTTCATGCATCGACCATTTCAAAATGAATAGAGTATAGTGATTGTTCGAACAAATAATTCGTGAAAGTGAATGCTTGTGTGCAGCTTTATTATTTAGTTTTGCTGACGTTCAAGGCTGATCTATTCATACCTTTCGTATTGCCTTATCTTTCGTCAACATATTTTACCATTTCGAAAATGGCGCGATGTGTATAAAAACTGAAAACAGAAACCATTTCCGGCCATCAAAAGCAATCGAAAAATCACAAAAAGCATATTATTTTGAAAAATTATCATCATCATCCACAATCAATAATATGCTAAACATTATGAAAATTCAGTCGACCGCTTCTCTGAGGTATGTTTTTTCTTCTTTTTTATATTTTTCTGTTTTTTATATGGATGGCTACGTCTGGATTCCCAACACTTCGACCAGTGTGTTTTTATTTCAATTTTATCACAAAGTTTATACAATGTGAGCCAAAAAAGTCGAGCGGTGCTGACATTCATAGCTTTTGAGTGGATAACGATTTTTTATGCTGTTTGCTGCCGTCGATAGATAAAGCATATGGCATAAACACTGCCATGTTTCAATTATGTAGCTCAAATATTGATAGGCAAGAATCAAAAATACTGAACGTCGATTTTTTGTGGTTTCAATGTGTCGCTTTCTGTTTCACCACTAATTTTAATCGTTTTTCGAAATTTCAAAACAGAAGCTCTTGATTTGATTTTGGCAAAATTTGCTCATACTGAAAGGGGAAACTGATAACTTTAAATTACGTGTGAATTACAAATCTGGTTGATCTTTCAAGTATTCTTGTGTGTGAACATCGTTATAAAACTTTTTTTACAATAGGACAACTTTTACTTTCATTTCGCAACTCTTACTTTTGAAAAATGACCACTTTTATAAAATTTCCGTATATAACGAAAGCCATAAAAGCTAGGAGCATAAAACTATGCCCTTACAACAAAGACACATAGGGGATTCTAATGCAGTAATCCGCATTAAAAAAACTTCGTTTGGAGGTTATGAAAGTCAGCACCGGTCGCCTTTTTTTGGCTCACCCTGTATAATCAAATTATTCTGTAATATGAAAACCTTTGCACTTTTTATAAATTACGATAGCTTCAACTTAAGGTGTACATAGACTTACTATTTAGGTGCCGTCTTAGAGAAATAAAAATCCATTCAAGTTTTCACAAACTTCTTAATATGCATCGAAGTAACGGCGCGGCTGATATAAGAGGACGGTCGAGATACAGGCATGGTTGATGAAATATGTTTTCCAATCTTATTTTAACATTAATCGAGGTAAAGGGATGGTCGAGGTGTTGACACACAATAATCGACAAACTTACGAAGAGATGGAAATAATGATAACGATTCTATCACTTATCAACTATCGGCAAAGGAGCTGCGGGCTTCATTAATCAGAAAACGCCAGTTTTCGGATGAACTGCATGAAACTTTCATGCGAATGAATGGGTCAAATCAGATTACTGAGTATAGAATCGTCGTCCATTCTTCAAGCTCGAAAAAATTTGCATCATAGCCGTAGAATTCGGGTCGCATAAGGAAGTTTAATAAAATTCAGTCCGAAAATATCAACTCTTAAGGGTCATTTATACTTGCCTATTTCGGCGGAACGGAACGGAACCGATCGAAAATAGCTTGAAACGTTCAGCCTAAAAATACATTTTCTACCGGAGAGGGTAAGTGCAATTTTCTAGAAAATGACCGACGGTAACTCCCAACTGAACCGAACGGAACGAAAATTTCCCTTTCGTTCAGAAACGCTATGTCGATTTCCTTCCGTCCCGTTCCGTTCCGCCGAAAAAGGCAAGTATAAATGACCCATTATATGCGTGAGGAATAATTGCACGAATTCATAATAGAACCAAAACTGATTATTTGCATTACCTACTAACGAAGTTTTGATTTTTCACTCGAATACGTGAGCTCGATAATTAATTGCGAATCATCATCAACCAAAACTCTCGAATTTTCAAGTACGAAAGCGCCCTGAAAGCTGGTAATACAAACAATGTAAAATATCGCACGTACAGTAAGATGCCTTATTTATCATGCTATACAAAACTTAACATTCGAACAACCATTTCGGACACAATTTTTTACTCATTTTCCATACGCGGTTCGATCAAGCCCGTACCATCCTCGTTGCCGCCGTTAATACAACATTGCTCCGTAGCGTACTGGGCAGCAGCTCTACACGATTGCCGCAATTCCTGCGGACACTGTGTTTCGGTAGGACTTTTTTGATCTACTTGATGATTTTCAGCGTTGAGATCATTTCCATTTTGGGATGGGCTTCGTCCGGGATCATAATGACCACGGGGCTGCTGGATTTGTGGCCCTGGCATTGGGTATATGCGCGGCGGTTGCCGTTGGTATGGATTAAGAAAGAAATTTGGACTGAATGGCCGAAAATGGCAGAAAACCATGTTTGCGCAGCAGATGGCGTAGATCAATGAAATCATGATTGCTACAGTTTGAATAGGTTGATTTTGGTGATGATTGGGTCAATAATTGAGGAAATGCCTGAATATATTGTTCCCATATATAAAATGATTGTAGCGGCAAAAAGTAGTACCGCCTCAAAAGTCTCTTACTGAAGGTTTTTTCACTAACAAATGGCCAAGGGAGCAAGTTCGCAAATTTTCGGTCTTATACAACTTATGATTTAGCAGCAGTAAATAGCGAAAATGTGAAATAAAATTCATTAATTTTGAAATGATCGATGCAGCTGTCCCATGAAAGTAAGTTCAATAAGGAAACACTTATTATTGTAATCAATTAGAAAAATTAAAAAAAAATATTCGTCAAACAGAAGAGCTGAAAATTTCAATAACCTGGTCAAGTGATCAAAGCTTCTCGAATACGATGTCAAATTGAACTTGATTTATCCTGTCGTCGTTTACAATTTTTGATACTCGTCTTCTTCTCTCAATATCACAAGTATTGCAAGATGAAAAACAGAATTGAAAACTGCAGTGGAGAAAATGTAGTGTTCCTTTACGTTCGTACAACATATGAAATACAAATTATTCAAAAATTCGCTATCCCATTCCAAATTCAATTTTTCCGTAAAATTCGCTGGCATCTTTCTGATTTGAAAATCACTCGAAAAATTCGTTTGACAAACAATGTTTTCACCATATCCGGGTTGTAGAAGCAGTGAGAAATTTCTTTCGAATGTTCATCCTGCCAAATTGGTTATGAAAAAATCGAACAATTTTATTCTTTTGTCACGATGTCATTGAAATTTTTTTAAAAGAAAATCGAATAATCGAATAGTTAAAATTAATGTTTGTCGACAAAAAAATTAACGGGAGAGGTTGATGACTCGGAGATATCATTCTCATGTTCAAAAACTACAGTACACTTTCAAAGCTGATCAGCAAGTGTTTGTTGTGCTGTACTGTCATAAGCCGGATCGATCGATCGATGAATTGTTTTTTTGGCAAACAGTCATTGCTATTTTCTGCGTGTGCATTTACTACTGGAGTTTGTTCGTCACTCCTCGGAGTTTTGCTTGTTGAACTTTTTTTTGCGTCGTTATATTCAAACGTTGGAAATGTCGTCAAGCCGCTTATATGTTGGTAGATTATCGCACAGGGCTCGCGAACGTGATGTCGAAGAATTTTTCGGCCGCTACGGTCGAATTCGCGAAATTTTGCTAAAAAATGGTTTCGGATTTGTCGTAAGTATATAGAAATTAGAAACAGAGTATTTTTTCGTCACATCGAACTCCGCAAGAAGAATGTTGTTTTTCTCCAAGCCAATAATTATTAATTGGATGCTGGTTGACACCGGTTCAACACGCTCACCTTACAAGCAGGGGTTGGCAGGGCTGCACCTATATGCACTTCATGGCCTATCGAATTTTTACAGTTTTTTAACGTCTAAGGTACAGCATATAAGTACCGGCAGCGTCGGCGGCATATACAACGTGCATGCATACGCGAAATATATGACAGTTGAAACTGATTTTAGTGTAAGGTTGACCATCTGCCCCATACATATAATTGGGGGGGGGGAAGTGCTATGGGAACCCCCCCCTAGAAATCGTCGACCATATGGCTAGCCATTGGGCGACCCCCCCCCCAGGATTTTCCAATCCTATGGCTAGCCATATGGTAGCCCTAGGAACTCCCACAGATTTAGTCGGAAAAATACTAAAAAATGTCATTTTTTCCATGAAAAATGTCAATTTTTGAACAAAAAATGGTCAAAAATGTCAATTTTCTCGGCGCTTCGCGCCGTAAGTACATATTTTATCATTTTTTAGACAAAAATCACTACTTTTCAAACTGTTTTTCGGACATTTTTCATGGAAAAAATCGAATTTTTTTTCCTTCAGGGACCCCTACCCCCAAAATTTTGGGAATTACTGACCCCCGGCCCCAAAAAAGTGCTCCAACCCCCCCCCCCCCCAGACCTCGGAGCTCCGTTACATGTATGATCTGCCCCATATTATAAGTTCTGAAATTTCGGTTATTTTATGGTTTTTAATGCTTTTTGCTTTTTCTATGATTTTTTACTGTTTTTTTGTGATTTAATCCTTCGGAATGTTCGGCGCATCTGATTAACTATGTAAAGAACTGCTGGGAGTTCCCTCTATCATCGTGAACTAGTCCGGGAGTCTAAATGGTAGGTAGAAGCATTAATCCTATAGTGTCATCGCTTTTTGCTGTAGAAATTCCCTATTATATCAATAGAAATAAAGTAATATTGGGTATATGAGAAAGGAACGATGAGTGAAGAAAATAAGAGAAGTAAAAAGGGAGGGAGCAATGAGCATGCGGTATGTGAAGAGGAGATTCAAGAAAAATGCCGAATAAAGGAAAATTAGTATTCGTCAATCATCAAAACCATACCTGTACTTGAGGGGGTTGGGGGGGAGGACCCCCCCCCCAACTCGGCCAACCCTATACCCAAAATCATTTCCCCCCCAACCCCCCCCCAGTTTGGAAAAAAAAATTTTCAAAAAAGTGTATGTTTTTTGGCCTTTTTTGGGAAAAATTTCGACTTTTTCCTACCCCCCCCCCAAAATTTCGGATTTACGCCCCCCCCCCCCAACTGGTCGGAGGTCTTACAGGTATGACTTGGGGGGGGGGGGGGGTGGACCCAACCAACTTGGCCAACCATGTACCCAACATCACCCACCCCCTCAGTTTGGAAGAAATTAAAAAAATTTGGAAAAAAGTGTATTTTTTGGCCTTTTTTTTGGGAAAAATTTCGACTTTTTTCGACCCCCTCCCTCAAAATTTCGGATTTACCCCCTCCCCCCAACTGATCGGAAGTCTTACAGGTATGATCAAAACAATCAAAACTTAGAAGAAATCAACCACAAAATTATATCAATGCATCATATAATGCACAGAAAAGCTGAAATGACTGAGACAATACCGTACTTGAGAGCGTTTCAAATTGAGATTATTACATACATACTGCAGTTGAAAATCACACATAGACATCTGAGATGTGTCCAAATTTCTGCTTTTCGAACCTGTCTGAGCTAACTACAGCAACAGTGGCGGATCCAGAAATTGTTTGGGGGGGGAGTACGCGTACGTTGCTCGAAATTTAGTATTTTTCAAGAAAGGAATTCAAAAATTTTTCACCATTTGCCTAAAAGTGTACAGAAAAAAAAATCATATAACAAAAGTTTCGGGGGGGGGGGGGGGGGGGCGGCCGCCCCTTCCCCTAAATCCGCTTTTGTACAGCAAATACGAGTTAATATATATACTAGCCTCGCGTGCATGATGGATACATAGACTATTCAGTTGATTTGTACGTTTTCCGTGTATATTTCATCAAATTTTGTTGATGATTTGAATGTCACGCCATATTTGTCGTCTAATTTTTGTGGTTTGTGAGCAATTTCGATTCGTGTACTAAATGTGTGCTTGCATGGCTGATACATAGAACATCAATGGATTTATCCTTCATTTTTTATGCACAAAATATATCATAAATACGATTTTTTCTAGTTTGTAGTGATGTCAATTCAACCAAATTAATTGTCTGGTGACTTAGACACCAACACATGTCTAGATCGACTAATGTGAACAAAAATTTTGGTGAAAACCAAAGAGCCGGGACTTATAGATTAGTTGCGTGCTTCCCGGATCAGTTGGTTCTTTTGTTTGAATTCCGGATTTCCCGGTTAGTTGTTTGCTTCCCAGATCAGTTGACTGGTTGATTCCGCATCAGTTGGTTGATTGCTTTGTTGATCAGCGGGCTGACTTTTTCTATCTCTTATTTTTTCTTCTTTTTCTCTTTCCCTCTTCCTTTTCTCTCTATGGAATGTTGATTCCATGCAGCCGCTAACGTAGATATGCACCCTAAAATTTAGCTAGGCAGTGGCTCGGGAGGTCCGACATTGCTCACGTTTGAGTGGATTGCGAAGTCGTTAGGCCTTACATACCACACCTGTTAGAGATGCGACCAGTTGGGATGGGGGGTAAAACCAAAATTTCTTTTGGGGTCGGAAAAAGTCGCTTTCTCAAGAGGAGTAGTCCAGAGAGCTACGGTTTCTAACCTGCTTGCTACGTTCCGATGTTACGTTGGTTTTTTTCATTTTTGTAACGCGTAATCAGGCTTGCGAGGTATAACTGATGCAGTAGCTAGCATCACTTCATATCTGTTTTGACATCATGCCGGTTGTAGGAATAAATCCATACATGCAAAAAGGGAGTAAATGCTGCTACCTGGTCCTAAAAAATCGTCGAACACCTCCCCTCTGAAATGTTTTGAAGACCATTTTTAATGACTAATTCATATTTTATGGATGGAAGTATTTAACTTTCAAAATCATTAGGGGTGAAAAATGATACAAAACAAAAAACAACCTAATTTTAATAATTTTCCGAATTTTATTAAAAAATGCCATAAAAAGCTCTTTCCTCAGAGTTGGAGGTACTGTTTTTTCTGTATTTGACCCGTTTGTACTGGTACCAACGACGGTCTAAAATTTGTTTGTACTTCATCGGTCACACCGTGATTAATATATCAAATTGTATTTTCATACCAGCAAATTGTTTGTACTGGTACAAACAAGATCCAAATTTTTATTTGTACACAAGCCAAAAAGTCTGTAAAGGACAAAAAACTATGGTTGGAGGACGTTGATGGGGGAAGAGTCCTTTTAGTTGGGTGCTAAGGTTCGACCGAATTTGAAACGGTCCTTGTCCTCGGGAGCCCCTTTTTCAGGTATGCCCTAGTCCTACTCGGAAACAATCAATAACAACTGCTTCACTGTTTTTTTCACATTTGCACTATAATGTGGAAAAAATCTGGAATGTAGATACAAAATTTGGGGTTTTCGTAAGATGCATTTTAGGAGGTCCGAATCTCAAAATTTTTCTCAAAGTGGAAAATTTCCTTTTCCTCAAACTTGAATAATCATTTTTTTATTACCAAGCTCAGGCGCGGCCTCTAGCATGTCTACCTTCACTAACCTACCTTTCAGTATTTTTCGGACCATAAGTATGGGGTTCCAACGGCTACCATATGGCTAGCCATTGGATTGGAAAATCCTGGGGGCGGTCGCCCAATAGTTAGCCATATGGTCGACGATTTGGGGGGGGGGGGGTTCTCATAGCCCTTCCTCCCCAATAACATGTATGAGGGAAATGTGATTGTCTAATATGACGTCGATCAGAAAATGAGTTTTGAATGATTGCCTTTTAGGAAGTTCCCTGTCTTCAGCTTTGAATTGACATAATTACTAGGGTTGTCCCAGGCCCCGGCCCCGGGCCGGGGCTAGGGTTGCCCCGGTTCGGGGCAAGACTTCAAAAAATTAGTATTTTTGATAGTGTAACAAGCTCGATTTATAATAAAATTGAAGTTTAGGCTGTGACAAGTAAATATTCAGTTGTTAGTTCGACAGTAATACTTTTAGGAATCACTAAATTCATGTTCTATTTGAATAAAAGTTTAAAAGTTTTCATTATATCCGGAACTGCACTTCAACTTCAATTGATTTTTCCAGAAAACGTACGATTATATTAGCTATTCAACTATTACTGATTTGTCTAAACTTCAGCATACATATCAAAACATGTTTTCAAATTACCTAAGTAGTGTCAAAGAAGTTAGAGATGAAGGGAATTCAGATTTGAGCCACAGTCATTCACTATGCAAAAGTGACAAAGAGAATGAGGATGTTGACAAAGTTGTTATTTGGGAAAATGGTGATTTTTGATTTTTCACCACAATTTTGTGATATCTCCAACTTTCTTCTTTTTTTTTGTTTCTTGACATAGTTGAAAAAATCAAGATTTTTCTCGATTCTTTTGCAGTGTTTGAATATTTTACTGTTTTGCAGCAGAAAAATGACAGATATTCCATCTGTTTGGGGAATCTAAACTATCGGGTGCGTGCATAATTCTTGTATTAAAGATGTTGAGAAAGATACATTTTCCTGCATTCTAGAACATTGAAATTTGAAAAATTTTCGACTAAAAGACTGAAAGTTGCTGCTCAATTTTTCGCAACCTTAATTCTCGTGGTTTCATTGATCTGCAAAGACTGTTTATTATTATGATTACCTATGCTAATAAACAGTGATTACGATCGATAGCACCATGCTAAAAAACCATGCAGATGAATTGATACAAGTTCATGTATGCAATGCAGTTTCTTCGGGAATAGAATGAATTTCCTATGTTTTAGTAATGACAATTATCTTAAAAATTTAATTTTTTTGTCTGCATCAGACCCTATCTAACCTATCAACCAATGCAGTATCATAGCTGACATGAAATAAAAAGAAAAAGAATCACCTTAAAAATTTTTCGATGTGATACATGAAGTATGGTACCACTAGTGACGTATATGTTAATATGTTATATGTCTGCCCCGGCCCCGGCCCCGGCTAAAATGTCTGCCCCGGGACAACCCTAAATTGGTCTTCTGCCCGATTGAAAGCACATCGAGGCGGCGACAATACTTTTTAACCAAACTGGAATTGATATAGATTCGATTGAAAATTAACTCAGGAGATCTGGGAAATCTTATTGAAAAAGATCATTAGTCTGGATGACAAAAATTCAAAACTCAGTAAATTCAAAACTCAGATTTTTCTATTTTTTCAAAGGAGTTTGACGATCCGCGTGACGCTGAAGAAGCTGTTTATCGTTGTAACGGCAAAGAATTGCGCGGCGAGCGTGTCGTCGTAGAAATGACTAAACGGCCGCCGCGCGGGCGCGACGTTTACCGTTCTACCGGCGGTCGATACCCGTCGTCATACAACGGATCGTCCGGTCGATCGAGCTTCCGTTCGCCTACTCGCAACCCCGCTTATCAATAGTAAGGTTTTGCTAACGAATGTTCAGTAATTATTCTGAGTAATATTCAAATTTTTTTCGTCACAGCTCGCAGACCAAGTATAAGCTGATTGTGAAAAATTTATCCAGTCGTCTATCGTGGCAAGTAAGGATATTTTTGTGTAATTGATCATTTCAAATTCAAGGTTAACGTTTCTAATATTTGAAAACTTTAATGATTCAGCTACCTTATGTACTTCTCTGAATTTTGCAACGTTCATGCCGATAATCACAAAACATTTAATTTTTACTTTCTTACAAGCAATACCAAGTACAAAATAACTGTCAATAAAAAAGCTTCCCATCAAGTTGATAACTTTTCAAAGCTCGTTTGGTTTCACGGTTTCGACGGTTGCTCTCCATAGTCAAACCTTTAGCACCTTACTTTTCAGCAGAAAAACGCGGTCCTTGAATAGTTTCGAAAAAATGTTGAAATTTTTTTGACACCGGTAGGATCCGTGGTGCCGAACTTTTTTTCGTGTTGCCTTTGGATGTTTGGCTAAAATTTTTTCTCTTCATGGTGCCATTTCTGCATCATCGTTTATGATGTGCACAGATCTGTATGTACTTCTTTGAATAAGTCTTTAGGGTGCGAGAAAAGTCTCACTTCTCAGCTCGACATTCTAGAATTCACGACTATATTTTTGATCAAGAATAACTGAGTCCCTCTTCCATTCATCATGATAACTAACACATGAAATTTTAACGAATAGCTCAGCGCCAAAAACGTTTGCTTGATCATGAGCTCGCTCATTTGAGTGGTTTGATTGAAAATCTTCGGTCTTCAAATTGTCCGTTTGACATGAATGTAACGCGATTCTGGTGAATGGCAAGGCGATCCAACCACAATTGGCGCTTTTTGTTGAACGAGAGGGGAAGAAAAAGCAGCAGCGTTTCACCGTATGACCGATCGAAATTTCAACCTTTACACAGGTTCCAACTGCCTTGTGTAAAGAGTTTTTTGGAACCAAATTTCATGTTCGACGTTTTTCTGAGACTCAAAAAGCAGTTGATTAAGATTAAGAAAGCTCCAAAGTTTGGCGATCGGCGCGCATTCTGGGGCGTTTTTCCTCCTTTGACCGTTCACGAGCACTCTTGACCGTTGGTCGTTCGAACAACGTTTACTTAAACCCTTTTGTTGTCTGGCGGTTTGGTTTGACCGAGACCGCGTTAATAGGGCGTAGATTTGAAACTGACGCTTTTGTATTTCAAAGTACGTTTTTAATAAATTTTTGTTTCTTCTGAAAGAGAAGAACTTGAGCTCTTGCAACTTTCTCAGTCGTTTTTGAAGTTATTGAATTGTTCATCTTCAGTCCTTTTTTTTCGTTTTTGCAGGATTTGAAAGATATCTTCCGTTCCGTTGGAGAAGTTATGTACGCCGATGCGCATCGAGAACGCAAAAATGAAGGGTAAGACTTGCTTCACAGTTACAAAGTTCCGCATTCTTTTGCTATTATCGCCTAAATCGACTTATGAGTTAATATTATTTTCCAGCGTTGTTTGCTTCGCCACATATTCGGACATGAAAAAGGCCATGGATAGTCTGAACGGCAAAGAATACAATGGTCGTAAACTGGAATTGAGTGAAGCTAAAGCTGGCAGGTAAAAATCAGGAACTCCTCAAAATTTTGATTTCATGAGTTGATGATCCTAGCCAGTAGAAGAACGAATGACAATAATTTGGTATTAAATGTTTCTGAACAAAAAATTCCCGCTTTTGACGTCATAAATCATCGTAATTTTTGAGATAAAAATCACAATCTTTGGACCACTTGGACGCGAAGGTAAATTTTTTGATCCAAGTCCTGTTTCCACAATTAAGGACGGAGCTCCTTATCATTTAGGTTACTACCTTTGATTTACTCATTTAGCCGCTCGCGTTCTAGAAGCCGTCGCAGCAGTCGTTCACGATCGAGCAGTCGTTCACGATCACGTTCCCGCAGCGCTCGACGATCGCGATCAAAATCGAGAAGCCGTTCGAGATCGCGCAGGTAGGGAATCACAAAAATCAATTTAGTTCTTCGTGTGAAATTATCAATTCTTTCCTAATCGTAACGAATGTAGTACTATTGAAAAAAAATTGAATCGGCTTTTCAATATTTTATATGATTTGCAAATTTCAGTAGTACTTATAGTCGCTCGGCTAGCCGCTCGAAGTCGCGCAGCCGATCGCGATCTCGTTCCCGCACCCCCAAAAAGTCTAAATCGGCGTCGCGTGGTCGTAGCGTCGACGTTGCTGCCAAAGTCGGCAAAGTAAACGGCGACGATGCGGCGGCAAAAAGTCGATCCCCGAGCAGAAGCAGAAGCCGGAGTCGCAGCGGTTCCGTCAACGGTGCGGATAATAAACAATCGCCTCGGTCGCGTAGCGCTAGTCCGCCGGCCAACAATGGCGGTCGTAATAGCGATGTAAGATGATTTTTAGGCTTGATATAATAATATGAAAAATGAAAAAAAAAACATTTTCGGAAGTTCCTCAAAATGCGAAATCGAAGTAAAATTTTATCGTAACTTGGTTTTGCGTGATTGTAAGTAGTAAATGCACGCATTCGCTAAAAACATGAACTTTGGCACATTTGTTCAAAAAACATGAACTTTGATGAAAAAATCGTCATTTCTGTGGGTCGTAAAATCAAAATTGTCAATCTTCGACGAGTCGTCCGTGAAGATATTTCTTATGATTTTAAGACAAAAATTACTATTTTTTAACAGTGTCCGGGATTGCCTGATACAGAATACTATTCTCCCATGATAACCCGCTTATTCTGGGCGATGGTCGATCTCAGTCACGAATAACTACATCCCTCAGACATGGGAGTTCTGATTCTCTTTTTCCATTTTTTAACCAATTTTCCCGTCACATGGCGTTTTACAGATGGAAGACTAATTTAATCTACGCGATGTTAATGGATCGAAATGAAATTTTAGCTGTAAATGACCACGAGTTGCCACTTATTACTATGGACATTACAAGGCATCGATTACACGCCGTCATTTGTAAATAGCCCCGATCCATAGTAAATTACATTATGCTGTATTGAATTTCAATATTTCTGGTGGATATCGTTGTTATGCGAGTGTTAAATGTTGATTAAAGAATAAAACTTGGAAAGCATATGTTTTTTGCCTGAAGTCTAGTTTCAATCAATCCATATTCAATATATTCGTGTGTCCGTTTCGTTTATTTTGGTCACCTTTGAGCAGTGTTCACGAGACGGTTTCACCATTATTCAGCGGAGCACCCAACAGCGAGGCTCAATACAGCGAAGTATCTGAAGGATCACCCCTATTCCAAGAAACAACGGCAATTCTTAAAACAGCGAAACTCAGTATCAGAACGGATCCTCGAAATTGCGAATTTTCAAAATTGTTATCTTAAGAATGGAAAAATTCAGATTGGGTGGGGTAGGCGTTTTGGCGCATGCCCATCTTCTCTTTTTCGATCTGGTGAATGCTGGTTGTCATTCCGGCACCAACCGCCAGATCTGACATGGTTTTATAACGTCTGTTTTCACGACATTACAGCCTTTTATTCTGGTTTGTTTATTATTAACATGTCCATATGCATGTTTCTTTTATCCATTTATTTTTTTAAATATTATTTTGGGCTACCTTTTGTATGTTTCTCTCAAAAATTTCTTCGTGATGTTGGAATGGTCCGTTCGTGCACACCTAGCTCAAAAGCATTAACTCGATCATAGAAAACGATTTCAATTTCCCTACTTTATATATTGTGCGCGTTTACCCTATTACATAGAAATTTTTAGTATTCGCTGCATTGAGATTCGCACTATCGTACCGGAGCCTCGAGATCTGGGGTGGGTTGGGCGACTTTTTTGGAGCTGAGGGTCAGTAATTTTTAAAATTATGGGGGATGGGTCTCTCAAGAAAAAAATCGATTTTTTCCCGAAAAAGGTCCCAAAAATAGTGATTTTCCCCTAAAATGACCGAAATAAGTAAATCCATTGCGCGAAGCGCCAAGAAAATTCACATTTCTACCACTTTTCGTTCAGAAATTGACATTTTTCCGACCAAGAGTATGAGGGTCCCAACGGCTACCATATGGCTAGCCATTGGATTGGAATATCCTGGGGGGCGGGCGGTCGCCCAATGGCTAGCCATATGGTCGACGATTTCTGGGGGGGGGGATTCCCTTAGCACTTCCCCTCAATTACATGTATGATCGGAACAGATTTTCAAAATGAGGAATTTTTCAAATCAGGTACATTTAGAATTAAAAAATGGACATTGTGCGGGGTAGACGTTTTGGCACATGGCCCATTTGGTCCTCCTTTCCGATCTGATGAATGCTGGTTGTTTTTCACATTACAGCTTTTTACTCTGGTTTGTTTTTTATATCCACATCGGTGGTCCCCAAGGTCGAAAAATTAGGTAGGGGTAAAATCGTAAATTTTAAGGGTAGTACTTAGAATATGCCGTGACCTTTTTTTTTTGCTCCCAACTTTTTGCGAAGGAGGGGGAGTTTTACTCTAACCACATATAACTTACAAAAATGAATAATGCCCCTACTTTATGCTTTTTACAGTCAAAAAACAACATTTACTATATCAACTCCATTTTCCAGCTCCCAATCATGCAACTTTAATGCACTAATTATACGTACAGAATAGTCACACTTTGAAGACTGTTGTGCCAACTGATTCCTGCACATTTCAAGAATCGGGCACAACTTACGTTTGGAAACATTGTTTCAACCAGCATCTTCAGCAGTATGGGCTTATCCCATCACTGATTAGGCTTGGAACAGTGCTTCCAATTGAAAGTCCTGATGCTGAATGTGGCTTTAGTATTATTAATCCCATTAGACTATGAACTACAAGTTTGAAACCAAGTACCACTCCTGATCCACATCAACAGACCTCACATGTCTCAACTCATAGCAGGAAAGTATGCCACAGCTTGGGTAACCATATGCGCACAGAAGACCCAACGCAGAAGCGGGGAAAAGAAAAGCAGAGCATGAAGAGGCAGAATTTTAAGAACATAAGGTTTTTCTTCACAAGGGGCAATTTTTTGATTAATCACATATACATAATTCATTATTTCATCTCCCAATTATATTTATAATGATTACCTACAAGTAGTATATCTTAATCCTTTCCTAAAAATCGCTATATGGCACAGAAGTTGCATACTTTCCCATTATCATTTGCTCAGTAAATGTGTCAAAAAGAGCAGTGAGTAATTCTTCAGAATCACACATTCTGCAATTTTTCTCGAATTAGTATAACCTACTGGGGAGAGGATGAAGTCTACCAAAATTTTTTGCTATAGTGAGCTGTTTTTATGGGGGTAGTAAATGAATTTCCAAATCTAAGACGGGCGTAATACCCCCCCCATGCCCTCCCATGGGGTGCTCTGATCCACATGCATGTTTCCTGTATCGATTCATTTCTATGATTATTCTTATTTTGTGCTAATTTTTGTATAATTTTTTCAGATTGTGTACTTTTGTTCTATATTTTACCTACTTTTTACTACATTACTTTACTTCTCATGTCTTTCATACCTGTAAGACCTCCGACCAGTTGGGGGGAGGTAGAAAAAAAGTCGAAATTTTTCCCGAAAAAGGTCAAAAAACATACACTTTTTTGCAAATTTTTTTAATTTTTTCCAAACTTGGGGGGGGGGGGGGAGGTAAATGATTTTGGGTACAGGGTTGGCCAAGTTGGGGGGGGGGGGTCCCCCCAACCGCTCCCCCAAGTACAGGTATGATGTCTTTATCATTCGTTTTTTGTTTTGCCTTTTGCTGCTGAATTGTTTTATTCATTTCATCTTATTTGTTTATTTCATTTTACTTTATTGCATTGATCTATTTTTTTTCAGTGCAATCAAGCTGCATACAAAACAACTTTAATGGAGAATCCTTATGATGCTTTTTTGCTTCTGTTTTCTAAACGTATCGAAAAAATGTTTTTCTCTGAGAAAATTTCTTGTGATTTTGGAGTGGTCCGTTCGTGCATACTTACCGCAATCGCAACACAAAAGCATGTGAAATTTTGATAGCCAAATGCAACTAAAAATAGACTGTCTCAACTGGAGAAAACGATTTTAATTAGGGTTGCCCCGGTTCGGGGCAAGACTACAAAAAATTAGTATTTTTGATAGCTCGATTTTGAAAGCTCGATTTATAATAAAATTGAAGTTTAGACTGTGACAAGTAAATATTCAGTAGTTAGTTTGACAGTAATACTTTTAGGAATCACTGAATTCATGTTCCATTTTGATGAAAGTTTAAAAGTTTTCATTATATCCGGAACTGCACTTCAACTTCAATTGATTTTTTCAGAAAACGTACAATTATATTCATAGTTACTGGTTTGCCTACACTTCAGCATACATGTCAAAACATGTTTTCAAATTACCTAAGTAGTGTCCAAGAAGTTAGAGCTGAAGCGAATTCAGATCCGAGCCACAGTCATTCACTATGCAAAAGTGACAAAGAGAAGGAGGATGTTGACAAAGTTGTTATTTGGGAAAATGATGATTTTTGATTTTTCACCACAATTTTGTGATATCTCCAACTCTCTTCTCGAGCATTTTTCAAAAGTTTCTCCCTTCCAGTCAGGGCTTTTTTCCGTACCGAACAGAGTTTTTTGGGCTGGTGCGGATCCGTAGTACAGATTTTTTGATGCACAGTGCAACCTAAATCCTGACGATTCTTTTGATTACGTTATAGGATTTCCTGTCTGGAAAGTCATTTTCATGCATTTTAAAACAAAAACTCCTGAAAATTTTCTGGCGCTTTGCGCCGGTTTCAAATGATTTATAATTTTGAATGTTATTTCTGGTTCACGGTTGAAAAATGTCGTCCTATCTCGTATGATGTTCAATCTTGTATTGTTTCTTGACGTAGTTATAAAAAATCAAGATTTTTCTCGATCCTTTTGCAGTGTTTGAATATTTTACTGTTTTGTGAACATAAAATTCCCATTTGAAATATGATTCAAACATAGCAGAAAAATGACAGATATTTCATCTGTTTGGGGAATCTAAACTATCGGGTGCGTGCATAATTTTTGTATTAAACATGTTAAGAAAGACACATTTTTCTGCATTCTAGAACATTGAAATTTGAAAAATTTTCGACTAAAAGATTGAAAGTTGCTGCTGAATTTTTTGCAACCTTTATTCTCGTGGTTTCATTGATCTCAATGATTATGATTACCTATGCTAATAAACGGTGATTACGATCGATAGCACCATGCTAAAAACCCTGCAGATGGATCGATACAAGTTCATGTATGCAATGCAGTTTCTTCGGGAAAAGAATGAGTTTCCTAATTTTTAGTAATGACAATTATCTTTAAAATTTAATTTTTTTGTCTGCGTCAGACCCTATCTAACCTATCAATCAATGCCGTATCATAGCTGTACAGGAAGTATGGTACCACTAGTGACGTAAATGTTATATGTCTGCCCCGGCCCCGGCTAAAATGTCTGCCCCGGGACAACCCTAATTTTAATTTACCTAATTTGCATATTTATCATAGGAAGGATGTGAGCGTTTACACTAATGCATTGAAATTTTTAGTATTCGCTGTAATGAAAATCGCTGTATTGAGACCAGACATGCACGGCAAGAATTTTCTAGGGCGGTAGGAGGTGGGTGAGCAAAAAAAACAAATAAGTCAAGCAAGCCTGTTTTTCATACAAAATGTGCACAAAAATCATCAAAAAAGCTGTATCGGAAAATGTTCAGGCGGGGTGTTTGACGATTTTTCTCGGTCAGGTGCGGTGGCCAGGGTCTTAGGTATGGGGGTGTTATCTGAGGTACACTTCGGGTTAAGAATTATAATTAGAGAGGCGATCGTCAACGAATTCGTATTACATATAAAAGATTCTAATTTTACAGTATGTCGAGTTTAACGTACTCAAGAAGTTGATGTCCGTTCGAGCTGTGCCATTTATTTAATCCTTTTCGAACTTGATTTCTGTTAATATAGGAACATATTGACTGAATACAGCTATGTATGATCACGCATACGTCCTTCTGAAGCTTCTAGAAGACTGTCAAAATGTAGCGTTTTGTTAGCTAATCTGATTTTCAACATTTTTTATAGTTAGATTCTGAAAAAATACAGCACCGAGCTATCGGCGCGACTTCAACCAAGTCGCCCTCCACCCGTTCATCCAAGTCAACTGCGTTCGCTCCAGAACTGCAATCAGTAACAAGAAAATCAAGATCGATAAATTAGCCCGAAATTTATAATTTGGGTGGCAAAAGATGAGTAGTAGTCGCGTATACGTCGGCGGCCTTAAAATGGGCACAACCGAAGACGATTTGAGAGATTTCTTCAATGCGTTCGAAACTGTATCGGTTACGGTGAAACCGAATGGCTTTGGTTTTGTGGTAAGTATATTTTCTGTACTGAATTTTCTGATGACGTGATTCATAATGGCACAAAATTACTGCTGACGAAATTAACTTAGTTCTTGAATCGGAAATTTCATAAATGATTCGAATTGCTTCGGGTGATTTTCAATTTTTTGGTCAAATTTTTCCTCTGTTTCGTTGAAAGGTGACACCTTCCCAAGGGTGCTTTCTATTCATAGTGATTTCGTTGATTCAGCAAGGTAATCGGCTATGTCAGATCAGACTAAAAATTTTTCTCTTATGTGCATTTGATCCGGAGGTGGACTGCCATCAAAACCCTTCATGATTTGGTCGGCCAGGCAACGTGGCCAATTTTGGCCCCAATCATCTGGTTGAAGAAAAACTGAAAGATGCCAACTTTTTTAGTGGAACAGTGCGTTTTTGAAACGAAAAGTCGAAAAAGCCAATTTTTCATACTTTTAAACTGGTTATAGAATTGTTAGGCGGAAAAATATTTTTCCTATTCAATGACCCTCAACTTCGGAGCCATTATTAGTATCGTGCGGTTTTTTTCATTGTCAAACCGGATTGACAGAAAATTATTTTTGGTCAAAATTTTGCTCATTTGGTAATTTTCTGGACTGGACTCCTTATCGTATTGCGAATTTCACGACGTACTTCCACCAACCCTAGAATGTTCCGATGAATTGTACATATACTACCACAGATATCGCACATTTGCCTATATATACTTGAAGGAATGCAAAGATAGTCAAGAGGCTAACGAAGCCATCAGCCAGCTAAACGGAAAGGATCTGCACGGAAATAAGTGAGAAACGATGAATGCTGCTCCAAGCAATGCCATTCCGACACCCTTCAAATGGCATCACATCCTCATAAATATCGTTTCCAATAATTGCATAAGTTCAATTTTTCACCGTTTCATTTTTGTTGTTTTCCGTTTTATATTTTATTATCCTTCACCAGTTATCCATCCACCTTTTTTTATTGAAGTTTTCTCTCAATTTTTTGACTCTGAAAATCCACAGTAACCTACTAAGAAAGTATTCTAAATCGTAAACCTTGCAAAACGTTGACTTTTTCCAGCGTTACCGTCGAAATGGCTCGCGGTACGCCCCGTTCGGGCGGTGGCGGTAAATGGAACGACCGCGACGGCGGCGGTGGTTATCGTGGTCGCGGTGGTGGTCGTTTCGATTCGGGTGATAACCGCTTCGGCGGCGGCCGAGGCGGTGGTGGTTTCGGCGGCGGTCGTGGCGGCTATGGTCGTGACGAAGACGGCGGCGGCGGAGGTGGTTATAGAGGCGGTCGCGGCGGTTTTCGAGGAGGTTTTGGTGAGAATTACGAAAATTTATATCAAAATTGAAGTTGAATTTATATTCTCATTGAGATTTGTAATATTTTCCGATGATCGTTTTGTGCTATAATCCAGAATTGGAACGCGTCGAGTCGAAGTGTTGTTATTTTTTACAAAAGTTTACAAAAAGTCAGAAGTTGAAGCAAAAAAATTGTCGATACGGCCTGCTTTTCAAAAATTTTCCCTTAAAATCGCACCTTTTATAGGTTGAAAATTTCTGGCTGGAAGTTAATTTCCAATTTCTCTGATTTTCCTCCGAGTTCTGTGTCTCATTCGGAATCTTTTTACACATTTAGGCGGCGGTGATCGTTTCGGCGGTGGTCGCGGTGGCGGCGGTTTTCGGCGTGACGGAGAAGGCGGCGGATACCGTGGCAGCCGAGGTGGTGGCGGTGGTTTCGGCGGCGGTGGTCGCGGCGGCGGCGGTTATCGTGGTGGACGCGGCGGCTACGGAGGCGGTGGCCGAGATTACGTGAGTGTTTCTCCTCGTCTGATGTCTTATCTCTCTTCATGAACTATTCATTTTTCAGGACGATTAAAGAAGAGAATTGCTAAAATCCAGATAATTATTCGAAATCGAAAGTTTTTTGTTGCTTGGTTTTTCCGTCAAAGAGAAGTTCCGTCGTAAGAATATCGTTATACGTTTTTTCTATATTTTCTCAGTTCTCAACTTGGTATAAGACGTGTATTTTGATGTTGCACATACGTTTTTCTTTCTTGTTAGTTTATCAAATTTGCAAAGAAAATTTTGTGAATAAAATTTGTTGCCTAAAAATGCGTTCTACACTATGTTTGGTTGTTCCAAATCGTTTTTGCCCCAAATTTTTCATAATGCTCTTCGTAGTGGATTTTTTGAGTTTTAGGAAGTCTGAGAAATGACCAATTACGACGGAACACGGCTCTATGTTGGTGGTCTAAATCCGAGGGCCAACCAGGATGATGTGAAATCCTTCCTTAAAGGATACGGTCCTATCAAGGAAGTTATCATGAAAAGTGGCTTTTGCTTTGTTGTAAGTTTTTGATTTGTCTAGAAACATTTCCACGGTTTTGAAAACATTTAGGAAATGGAGGATCGTCGGGACGCTTCGGATGCTGCGCATGACTTGAACGGACGAGAATTGAAGGGAAATAGGTATGGAGGGATCAGAATTTTGATTGACGAAATAGTTCCAGAATTGCGAAATAATGAGATTTGTTTTGAATCGTAACAATTCAGTTATTCTTGAAATGAAATCTAATCCAGTTTTTTACTGTTCATAGACTTATCGTTAGATCACGTGGAAACCTACATTGAGAGTAAATCAACTAGGAAAATTCTAAATTTCGTCAAGTGAATGTATTTCGGTCCATCTTAAATCTGTGTATAACTCTAAAAATCGGATAGCGAAATTTGAACCTGGACATCAGGACGACGTTTCGATTCGTGAAATGGGTTTATAAAATTATCAGAAATCTTTTCTACTCGAACTTCTGACAGTTGCAATGTAATGTAGAAAAAGTCAATTTTGATCAATTTGAAATTTCAATCTTTTGAAGAATCAGCGTTGAAATCGCCAAAGGCACGCCCCACGGCCGGGATCGTTTCGCCGACGCCCCTCGTCCCTATAATCAGCCGACCTACGGCGGTCGCGGCGGCGGTGGATTTCGAGGCTTCGGCGGTCGTAGCGATTATGGCCGCGGCGGTGGCGATTATCGTGACCGCGGTCGCCCGGCGGCGCCCGACCGCTCGGCATATCGCGTCAGCATCGAAAATTTAGCGTCTGGAGCTTCATGGCAGGTAGAATTAGGCGTCGACTTACTGTGTAAAGTTGAAATTTTCTCAAAACTATCATACGAATCATCGTATCTTAGGCCAAAAAATGCTCGAGGAGGAGAAATTCCAGTTCTAGTGTCATTTTTTTCGTTGTTGAACAACGTTTTACGCGCGAATTTTCCACAAAAGCCACGAGTTTCGAGTTTACTACCGGCTCTAAAGTGCCTTTTTGCCTTGCCCGAGTGTTGCTCGAAATGTGCATTCTGTTCGAAGTCAGCAGGGTTTTTCTATGAATTCACACAAATCAGTTCATACAGATTGTCGAGCGATAGGCTGTAAAGTGAGTTTAATTTTGTTACAACTTTTTCCCAACCCTGCTTGAATCGGACCAATATGCCTGAAATTTTATTGGCAATTTTTTCAGGAATTGAAGAACTTTATGCGTCAGGCTGGCGACGTTGTTTTCGCTGATGTTGATATCAAACGGAATGAAGGGTACGTGATTGAACCAAATATTATTTTTTTATGGGCCGTATTCATAGTACGTCACCCAAAATTTAACGACGTATTTGACGCGGATAAAAAGATTTCGTTTTGTTTCAGAATTCCAGAAAATTGATGACTTGAAAAACCATAAATCTAATTTTTGTATAGCATTGAAAAAATTCAAAGGACAGAACGAAAATAATCAGTTTTCAACTTTTTCGCTGAAGACATCGGTATTTTCTAACCCTGTGGCTGGCCATATGATAGCCGTAGGGACTCCCATACTTTTGATTGTAAAAATACTGAAAAATGTCAATTTTTGAACAAAAAATTTCAAAAAAAATTTTTTCCTTGAGACCCCTCCCCCCAAAATTTTGGAGATTACTAACCCACGGCCCATAAAAAGTTGCTCGAAATTTTGGCCCTTGAAAGCTAGAGATTTCGATTTTTTTCCGCAATCCATTTTTCCCAAATTTCATAGTTAGGGTACCGAACATTGTATAACAGCGTTCGGCTGAGTGGGCTGTTCCCTCAACCCCGTCCCCCCTATTACAGGTATGCGGTTAATTTGCATACACATGCTTTGTTCAGGATCGTCGAATTTGCTTCGTCGAAAGATATGCAGCGCGCAATAGACAAATTGGACGGTATAGAGTTTTTGGGTCGCAAGATTCGCATGACGGAAAAACGACGTTCGTCGAGTCGTCGCCGTTCGCCGTCGCGTCGTAGCCGCAGTCGTAGTCGAACTCGTTCGCGTGGCAGGTCGCACTCTTCTCGTTCGTCGTCGCGATCGCGTTCGCGCAGTGATAGCCGCGGAAAGGCTAAAAACGGAACCAGGTGATGGGTGATCTGTTACGATCCTCGTTTCGTTCACCATGTCCTTTTTGCGTTTCCAGATCGCCCGCCCGTAAATCCTCCGAACGAAGCAACGATAAATGACGGTTTCAGAGATTGTATGGAAAGCTTTTTGACTTGAAACATTTTGTATCTTTTCTTTCGGTTGTTTAGTTTTTCTGCCACGTGGGTCTTTGTCTCTGTATAGTTCTTGTAAAGTTGTTAACTAGTTTCGGCTCGACGTTCTTCTGGTGGTTTCAGTTCTATTCATCGGAGCAACAGCGAAACTCGTAATAGCGAGATTCAATTCAGCGAAGTCCCAGAACATATTTCAAAAAAGCGAATACTTATTAAGCCTACTAGACCTACCACTTTGTGAGATTGTGTACTTTTCTACTTCATTACATTAATTTGCTTTTCGTCTTCATTATTCTGTTTTTTTGTTCTCCTTAGTTGTTAGTTTCTTTTTTTTGCTCATGTCATTTTTTCAATTTTTCATTGAGATAATTTTTTTCATCAATTAGATTCTGTACAAGGCAATTGTAATCATGACCCTCGCGATAATTATTTGTTTTCTTTTGAACGTTTTGCAACAATATTTTTCTGGCTAATGTTTTTGTGATATTGGAATGATCTGTTCGTGCATGCACTACCAGGCGAAACTACCTGTCTATGCCCGATACGATCAGCACACTATACCGAGAATAAAATTCACAGGCCATGTGCTTGTATCACATAAAGCCAAAGAATTTTACCGATGCTCCCTTCCTACCTCCCTCAGAAAGCACGCACTTGTAACGACCAGATTTCTGTGAGGTACTTTACTTTCAACCAACGGTCGATACGGCGGGAACGGAATAACGGGATGGGGCGCGGGCGGTACGATAATACGGGAATACAAGGAATGATCGACGGTCGCTTGAACGTCGAATAACAAAAATGGACGGCACGTTTGCGCAAATGAAAATACGAACGCGAACGACGAATTTAAAAAAACCCACGAATAATAATCATAAAAATCACGCTTTTTCTTCTCTTTTATACGACGTTTTGGCCACTCCCTGGGCGTCGCGGGAGGTCGTGTTTCCGTCGATCTTCTTCCACCAATCGCTGCTTCGCTTACCTGTTTCCGCCTACTGTATGCTTCTTTCGCCACGCCTCTTGCTTTAATTTATTCTTAATTTCCGCGCTCACATGCCTTTTAACCTACAGTATGCTTTGCCGCCTATGTTTTTTAGTTTTTCATGTATTTTACGGTTTTCCATGCATTCCTCCTAAATCTTTTGTCTGGGTCGGAATTTCTGTACTTTCTACATGGGCAGGTGTGTTTACGCATTTTGGAGGGGATTATTGTACCTACAGAACGTGTATCTTCATGTGCATTACGAGGGCCAGGTGCCAATGTGGAAATAATTATGTGCGTCTTTAATTGGGTCAATGGGGTGTGGGATGATCAAAACAAAGTGCTTCATATAAATTTATAAGAATATTTGGGTGTGAATTCCAGACACCCTTGAGACGATAGATTAATAAATAAAAATATATCTAATAAATGAATATCACATACTGTACAATTTGTATTTACATTATTACTTCAGCATGTACGTTACATTTCCCTCCTTCCGAAGTTGAACGTCCTCGTTCAAGGGGGTCGAGGGAGAGAGGGCTTTGGGGTCGAGGACTTGGAGGACTAGGGGAATAGGGGATTTTGTCTGAACGATTGACCCGCCAGTTTTACATGAAGGGGAAGTGCTTTGACTGATAACATCAGTTTTGTAAAGTTGCTCAACTTTTTTCTTGATCCTTTGTTTTGCTTTTGGTGGTTTCCAAAAAAGGGGTCTGTGTCTGTGTTTATAATTACTTGTACCAATGCTGTGGGAGACAAGTGGCCTGTGACTCACATGTGTTTTCGACTCAGTATGAAGGGGCTGATATTTGGATAAGAAATTGATTAACTCAGCTTTTTCCGTTTCAATCCTGTCACTCTTGGTCGATTCTATTTTGCCTTTTAGCCATGGGAATGTATGAAGACGTTTCTGTTTGTCCTGGGTGGGAAAATGAGATTGGGCGGGTGAATTTTTCGCTGGGAGGGAACAAGAAACAGGGGCGATGCATGTATCAGAATGGGAGATTTGGGGCTTGCTGACGTCGTTTGAGCTAGAACTGCAGATACCACTACTTTTACTCTGGGAAATGCTAGCTGCAAAATGAATTTTACGATTTTCTTGTGCTTTGGGGGTAGGAAGAGAAGTTTTTCGCCTGGGGAATGTGTTGGGGTCGGTTGCTGGGAGGGGACAAGAAACAGGGTCAATGCATGTATCAGGATGGGAGATTTGGGGCTTGCTGACGTCGTTTGAGCTAGAACTGCAGATACCACTACTTTTACTCTGGGAAATGCTAGCTGCAAAATGAATTTTACGATTTTCTTGTGCTTTGGGGGTAGGAAGAGAAGTTTTTCGCCTGGGGAATGTGTTGGGGTCGGTTGCTGGGAGGGGACAAGAAACAGGGTCAATGCATGTATCAGGATGGGAGATTTGGGGCTTGCTGACGTCGTTTGAGCTAGAACTGCAGATACCACTACTTTTACTCTGGGAAATGCTAGCTGCAAAATGAATTTTACGATTTTCTTGTGCTTTGGGGGTGGGAAGAGAAGTTTTTCGCCTGGGGAATGTGTTGGGGTCTGTGGGAAGGTCCTGCAATTGTGAAAACATTGGGCGTTCCTTTTTGTATGCTGGTTCAGGTTTGGACGTCTCACTGGTTTCAGGATGTTTATGTTTCTGTGCAATTTTTGGCTGGCGGGGCTTTGATTTCAACATGTCACTGCTTTTTGGTGATGCAATTTTCGAAGTGCTGCCTTTATCAGGAAGGGGTATGTCAAGGACATACTGGGGGTCAAACTGCTTATGACTGCGGGGCAGAACTGTATTTAAAGCATGTTGAGGTTGATGCTGGACAGTGGGCAATGTGGAGTACATGACTGGGACATCAATGTTCATTTGTGGAGGGGGTAGTCTCTCTTCAATGCGATTTTGGACATTAGGGGTCATTTGGTTGGGGCAATATCTACTCCTGTGACCCTTTTGCTTACAAAGAAAACATTCTGCATTTGAGTAGCTTTTTGATATGCAATGGCTGGATCTGTGACCAGTCTGAGAACAGTGAATGCATCTGCTTTTACAGTCTTGAGTCATGTGATTACTCCTAAAGCAAATTTGGCATGACTTTTGAGTACCTGGTGAATTACAATTTCTGGCGAAATGCCCGACTTGATTGCATTGAAAACATGTGATCTGTCTCAAATTACTGTTATCATGCTGGGGTTGGGTTTGAGAATTTCGCAGTATTTGCAATTGCAACTCCATGACTTGTTCTAATTTATGTAGGATTCCTTGCTGTTCAGTGTGATTGCCTAATGAAAGGATGGGTTCCGATTCAGGGGATATGAGGGGTATGGGGCTAGATTTCAATCTGTTTCTGAAAATTTGTTGTTCAACATAAGCTGCCTCGTCAGACATGTCTGTTAGGGAGGTGAATCGTTTGTACTTGAGTGCCTCTCAAATTTCAATCTGCATGCCTTCCATGAAAAGGGGTTTGATTATCATTTCTCGTGCCTCTGAATTGAAATTGGGGTAGGCGAGGGTTGCTAGATGCTCCAGGTCAAAAAAAAATTCAATGACAGTTTCCGATCTTTTTTGTTTCCGTTCATGCAAAAAATGTTGGTGTAAATCTGTGTCTCTGTGGTCGGGGAAACATGCTTGTAATGCAGTTTTATACTGTTCATACGTTTGGGGTGGGTTTTCAGAATTTTCTAAACTTTTGAATTTTGCTAATGCTGCACCACCTAAATGAATTTCAAAACATGCTAATTTGAGTTGCTCGTCAGTATCTTTCATGCCTTGTAGTATCATGAACTGCTCTAGTCGCTTGCTCTATTGGCCGAAATGTTGGGTTACTCCTCCGGTAAATACTGTAGGTTTTGCATAAAAATTATTTGTCATACTGTTACAGATGTTGGCCATTCTTAAATCGTCTATCAGGGTGGGATTCATAGTGTTTTTGCTTAATTGTGTGTGAAGAGTTCGGAAATGTTCTGCAAAAAGTTCGTTGATCTGTTCTCTTACAATTTCTCCTAAGTGGTCTCTTGTATGGTGGGTCATTTTCAGTTTGTGTTTTTACGAATGTCTGTCCTACTGTAGGAAACGATTACGACTGTATGCGATTACTGCTTAGGGATGCCCGGATATAGGATGCACCTTAATGGGGCAGGGAGTTCCAGTGGTTAACGGTACAGTACGGTCACCAAAAATATGTAACGACCAGATTTCTGTGAGGTACTTTACTTTCAACCAACGGTCGATACGGCGGGAACGGAATAACGGGACGGGGCGCGGGCGGTACGATAATACGGGAATACAAGGAATGATCGACGGTCGCTTGAACGTCGAATAACAAAAATGGACGGCACGTTTGCTTGCAAATGAAAATACGAACGCGAACGACGAATTTAAAAAAACCCACGAATAATAATCATAAAAATCACGCTTTTTCTTCTCTTTTATACGACGTTTTGGCCACTCCCTGGGCGTCGCGGGAGGTCGTGTTTCCGTCGATCTTCTTCCACCAATCGCTGCTTCGCTTACCTGTTTCCGCCTACTGTATGCTTCTTTCGCCACGCCTCTTGCTTTAATTTATTCTTAATTTCCGCGCTCACATGCCTTTTAACCTACAGTATGCTTTGCCGCCTATGTTTTTTAGTTTTTCATGTATTTTACGGTTTTCCATGCATTCCTCCTAAATCTTTTGTCTGGGTCGGAATTTCTGTACTTTCTACATGGGCAGGTGTGTTTACGCATTTTGGAGGGGATTATTGTACCTACAGAACGTGTATCTTCATGTGCATTACGAGGGCCAGGTGCCAATGTGGAAATAATTATGTGCGTCTTTAATTGGGTCAATGGGGTGTGGGATGATCAAAACAAAGTGCTTCATATATATTTATAAGAATATTTGGGTGTGAATTCCAGACACCCTTGAGACGATAGATTAATAAATAAAAATATATCTAATAAATGAATATCACATACTGTACAATTTGTATTTACATTATTACTTCAGCATGTACGTTACACACTGTTTGTCAGATATAAACGAAAGGTCAACTGTTGTCATACTGTACGTGGGATCGAAGTGCATATCTGCTGTACATTATGAAAGAACCATGATTGACAGTCGTACCCGTATTCAGAATTCTTGGAAAAGGGTGGAATTTACAAAAAAGTTAAAATTTACTCAATAAAAAGAAAATCATTTTTTAAGTAAAGTTATGCGTGCTTGGATTAGTGGCTAAATTCTTTGACGAAAAGTATGTGAATATGATTAATTTGAGAAAATTTTGAATGTACAAAAAAGATTTAGAGGGAATTCCCCCTTTCCCCTTTAAAAACGGGCCTGTTGGCAGTTATTGCATGAATGTCAATTATTAAGAAAGATGAAAGGTTTCTTTGTGCTGCTGAAAAAGGCGCGACCTGGACGCGCCTTCAGGACACGAATTTTTGAAAGTTAAGGGTCATTTATACTTGCCTTTTTCAGTGGAACGGAACGGAAAGAAATCGATACAACGTTTCTGAACGAAAGGGAAATTTTCGTTCGGTTCGGTTGAGGGTTACCGTCGGTCATTTTCTAGAAAATTGCAGTTACGCTCTCCGATCGAAAGTGGATTTTCAGGCTGAATTTTTCAAGCTGTTGGCGATCGGTTCCGTTCTGTTCCGCCGAAAAAGGCGAGTATAAATGACCCTCTAGTTTCGCCTGGTAATGTACCTACCGCAACTGCAGCACTAAAAGCATGTGAAACTTAGATAGCCAAATGCAACTTAAAATAGAGAATTACCTATTTTTTGTTTTTTTGAAATGCTTGTAACCGAAAAAGAAGGAATAAAGTATACATTGCTTGATTAATTACTGCGCGTGCGCACAGTCTGCATTGCGGGAAAAAACGCGGCAATTGAAATTTGACCGAGTTGAAAGCTATTTGTTAGGGAAAAAGTTGGAAATGAGAAAAAATTTTTGAACATATGTTCTCATTTAATGAAAAAGATTTCGGAGTTAATGTCAGGGTTATTTTGTATTTTCGACCCTAGAACGCGAGACCCTGACAAAGGATGGGTACGGATGAGCTCGATTCCCTTCTGGGTTTTCTATTTATTCAGAATTCGGTAAAAACGAACAAATATACAAAACTATAGAACAACCCAACTTTCTGACGATCCGTTACAAAACTGAAAATATCGACTAACTGTAGCAGGGTCCTTCCCACACTACTGGACTTTGTGGTTTAGGGTCCTTCCCACAACCACCAAACTCAGGGGTTTGAAAGGTCCTTCCCTTAAACCTCCCGATGCATTTCAATGGGTTTTGGTCCGTGCACCAAAAACCCAATTGTGGTTTAGGGTCCTTCCCACTACCACCAAACTCAGGGGTTTGAAGGGTCCTTCCCTTAAACCTCCCAATGCGTTTCAATGGGTTTTGGTCCGTGCACCAAAAACCCAATATGCGATTCTATTTTTCAATTTGTGCCAAGCACACGACTTTTCTCAATCCCTGTTCCACTTCCTAATGACCACTTTCTTGGGTCCTTCCCATGAAAACGATTGTCTACAGTAACCTTTACCGTTAGACTAGGGCGTGGTCAGCATCTATCCCAGAACCCTTCCAGGTAGATCGCCCATGCATATGCCTCGGTGCAGGCATAAAACGCATTTGCATTCCCTTGCATATGTTTTTTTGGTTAATTTTTGGATTATCGTCAGAATATTGAGGTCCCCCAGACGAAAATGTACAAAAGAAGACGAGAAAAACAAAACACTTATGAAAATGTACGTCTGGAAAACGTTCCAGAGTTGAGAACAAAAACACGAAATAATTACAGTATGCTTGCTGAATTTTGCGAAAAAATTATATACAGTAAATCTTACACCTCGTGACATTCTCTTCCTTCTCAAAACGAACGCCCTCGTTCGCAATCATTCGTCCAATTCCGAAACGAGTACAATTTTTTTTCTCGGTATTTGATGACGGATGGAAATTCTTCTGGGAAACGCGACTTTTCTTGACGTTCTGAATTCGGGTTGATCATTTTTTGTTACTGTAGTGGTGTTGGATCACACAGGGGACTTTTATTTTGCCCAATTTGAAATGACCTTTCTCGTGGTTCCAACCCCACTTTGGAAAGAGGGTCAGAAGGTCCATCCCTAATAGGAGTTCTGAGTTACAGTTCTTTGGTACATGCGCCAACAAAGATAATTGAATTCCGCAGAATTCTATTGTAATTCGAACTGAACCCAATAACTGTATACTATGATTATCGAGAGTTAAAGGGATTCTACCATCAGGGGGTCTCAAACAAAGTTCAAGACCTTCCACGACTCTTGGATTTATTAATGTAATTGTAGACCCGCAATCGATTATTGCTGTAAAATCGATTTTTCTATCCAAGGTAACTTTGATCAAGGGTGTCTTCCCTTTCGCTCCTACAATGCAGTTGATGAGTTCCAATTTAGGGGCAGACGGAGCCCGCTGATTAGGTACCATGACATAACCATTTCGAATTTGATTACCTCTCAAACCTACGAGGTCGACTAGGGCCTGACCGAATGAGGGGGCCACTGACGGCAATACAGGGTGTATGTTGTGATGATTTTGTCGTACTGGCAGCTCATATGCCAGATTTCTTGGTCGTTTTGGGAAATTACACCCACGGAGTAAGTAGAAGCAATACAAAGCGCCTACGATTAACACCAACATGACTGCTAAGTTTATAAGCATTTGTAGGGGTCCCTTGAGCAGATTGTTTAGACCATCTGTCAAGCTGTTGTGGGACCCAACAACAACGTGTTCTAGGGCAAGCCCAGCACCGTTCAGTGTACTTCCGAGGGCTTTCCCACTACCAGACAACACTTTGTACACTGAGCTGGAGTGCAGTGACATTTCTGATGTGTAATTCACTAGTCTTTTCACAACCAGTTCTAAATCATGCGTCTTGAACATGAACTCTTTCAAATAATTGAGATTCGTGGAAACGGCTGCTAGTTTATCATGAAAAATAGTTGGCGTGTTGAAGTGGAGAACGGAAAAATTGCCATTCCACAAAACTTCCAGGGGAACTCTGCTTACGTGAGCTTTTCCAGTCCTGCTGACCCACGTATCATTAACTTTGAACAGAGGGATATGCCTATGATTACAGTCAACTTTTTGGCTCATTAGTGTTACCAACATGCGAACATCATCCAACCACAACCACAACCCTAACTGGAGTAACCAAAACTGCCGCCACCAACAACAGCAACAACCAGTGGTCCAACAACTACTGCAGGCGCTGCTGCACAACCAACAGCTACCCAACCAACAGCTACCCAACCAACACCTACCCAACCAGCAACCGCCACAACAGCGGAACCATCATCAACACCCTCAAAACCGGACAGCAACCCAACCATGCCGTTTTTGTCCACTGGCGGAACCACACTTCACAGGAATGCAGACACAACCCGGCCAACATAAACTGCTGCACCATCTGTGGCAGCACTGGACACAATTACACCACCTGTGATGTGCCTTGCAACAACTGCGGTAACACCGGCCACAAAACCACACACTGCAGAAAGCGGCCAAGTAATACAACAGTTTTTACTAGAAATCAACCCTCTAATTTTTCTAGAACAAATCAACCAAACCAAAATTGGGTAAACTCTAACCGAGTCCCCCAACCACTATCCCTGAACATTTTGGATACAGATGATGTTGGTCTTTTTGCCCATCACATATTTAACCAACAACCACCTAACCATATTTGTTTCAAAGAGTGCTCGTGCTTTCAATGTCCAGAACATTGGGCATAGGTCCAACCGCACAACATCAAAACCGACGATCCCACCAACCAAACGAGCCCAACCAGCAACACCAGAATGGTCACCAACAGCGCCAACAACCATAGTCAAAACAGAAACCGAACCTCTGGCCACAAACTATGAACCAGTGCCTGAGATGCTGCTCCAACCACCAGCAGCAGAAGAAGTGGTCATGAGCATGGCTGAAGAAAATGTGCCGCTGGGCATGCCACACTTGGAACAACCAACCTCCTGGGCGGCTGAATGTTTTAGAATGGAAGAACTTCGGCCCAGCCTGGTCGCCCTGGAGATTGACCTGGACACTGCAGCAGATCACAAAAAACTGGATCTGGAGCAGCAAATTCAACAGCTGCATGCAGCAGTAGACCAGTGTGAGAAAGAAGATAACGACAAAAAATTTCCTTCTATAACTAGTGAACAACCAAATGTCATCTTTAGGGGTCAACAAACCTCGACCACTGATGGGGAGAACCAAAGTGCAACAACATGTGGAAAACCAACATCAACACATGCGATAAAAAACATTTTGTCACTATTCTGTTTTATGTTGTTGTGTTTATTGATGAACATGATGAAACCTGTTTGTGCACAACAAATTTGTGGTATAACCAAATCGGGACATCCTTTGGAAGTTCCTAAACATATTATTTGCAACCCACCTGAACCTGACCAAACAACAGTTGCTGACTCAACTGTAACTGTTTTTACTCCAAGACCTAACCCTCTGGTAATAACCGCATATAAATGTGTCTTACAATATAGAACCATATGCACCAATACAGGATTTCTTGGGAGTAAAGGGATTGTAGCTGATGAAACCCGAGTACAACATGTTACTCCTCAACAATGCAGGTCAACCTTTGAGTCAAAAAAATTTGGACTCCACCATCTCATAGAACTAAAACCGGGATTTTGGTCAACCAACCAAATGCTTGACATCGAGTTCAAGTGGTGTTGCACAAACATGTGTAAAACCACAACAAGTTTTTTAATCCAACAGGGTCAGATTGCGACTTGGGATGGAATAAAAGTCATGAGTAACATTGGCGATGTAGGAGGATGTAAAGTTTCAGCCAGTCACTGTATTAATGATGATGGATTAATCGTTTGGTCCAGCCATGGGATGTATAAAGTTTGTCTGGTCAGAGCCACAAAAATGTGCTCAGATAAGTGATGAACATGTTATCATTGATGAGCTACAGGGGCCTTTAAGATAAAGGGTTGTTTCCTCCAATGTCCAAAAATAAGGTGTGCCGTTACAACCAAACAAGGAGCTGTCTTACAGTTTCCTAGCCACAACCTAACCAACAGATGACCACGTCATTCAACCACAGGTGAACAGCTACCTCATGGGGCTGTTTTGGTGGAAACCCCACCTAGACGCTCTTCCCCACATGACAGGAGTCCAATAAACCTTGACCCTGTCAATGCAAAACTAAACTATTTAGAAACACATATGTTCCAAAATGAGCTAACCAATTTCAGATGTGTGTTGGGTAGAACTGTGCCATCAAGCACAGCAAACATTAGACATAACCTGGCAACAATTTCGCCTAGATGCAACCATGGGCGCCAGAGCCTTTTTGCAAAGAACTGACATCATTGCTGAATTCACAGGTGATGCCTTAACCATTTGGCCCTGTCAACTGGCTAACATAACCAAAACCTTCATAACCTATGAAATTAACCAAACCTGTTACAAATATTTGCCAGTTATGGTAAATGATAAGGTACTCTTCCAAACCCCAGGAGGATCTGACTTAGTGGAGTCCAGTCCAACAGTGCCTTGCTCACATGAACCAATTGGGATTTTTAACCATGGCAAGGATTGGTCAACCAATTCTGTACATATCCACATCAATCAAGTACCTGTCAGCCTTCTTTGGAAAGGCCAATACAAAGTTTTTGATTTTAACACTCCAAGTCTTTTCCAAACCCCATTAACCTCTGCACCAACCATCAACTATGCACTGTTTGGACAGTATGTTTACAAAACCCAACAAATCAAAAACATGCTAAAGGTTTTGGTAAACTATACATCTGAAATGTCCACAAAACCCAGATGCAGGGTATCAAACCATTATAGGTGCCGGATCTGGTCTAAAACAATCCATAGATGGGGCTGGAAATGCTATTGAACGTATTATAACCCGAACCCAACAAAGTTTTGCATTCCAAATGTATGTCCTACTCAAAGGTCCACTCCAGCTTATGTTCAACATATTAGTGGTCACACTTATAATTTTTATTCTGGGGTGTATAATATACTTTTTACTTCAACAATATTTGAGTAGAGGGAATAGTGGCATTCATCATTTTTTTTCCACGTCTCCCACCAACCTTGGGACTGGGTGCAGCTCTGCTCAGACTAGCACAGCTTGGAATCAATCAGCCACCATCTTACAGTGCTGCTATAAACTGTACCAGTGCTGTACGATATCAACCAAGTGCACCTGAGGAGGAGCAGTTATCTACCGGTTATAGCATCCAATTGTTGTTTTGGTGAGTTGAGAACCCCTCACATTGATGTAAAGATCAACAACCAATTTACAGTATCAGATCTTGTTGATACTGGAGCTGTTTTCTCACTTATCGACCATAAGTTGGCTAAACAAATTGATGGCCTTATTGTCATCCCAACAAGCTTAAAACCTATTGCTGCCAATGGACAACAAATCAACCTCCTTGGTGCAGCTTATTTAACCATCTCAACCTATGACATTAAGGAAAGGGTCATTGTCCACATACAGGAGAACAGCACAACAGATCTACTCATGGGAATAAATTTTCTTTCCCCCTTTAGAAACATACAATTTAATTGGGAAAGAGGCACAACCTATACCATGCCTTGGAATGCTGTACAACCCTGCCAAACAGAGGCATACCATACATCTGGAGGACTATCTTCAACTAGGTCCTTGATCAATAGTAACAACATCTACAACTGTTCCCACCAACTATTTGTCAGTAATTGAAGTCCAATTTGAACCAAAGAAATTGGATAACCATAATGTTTATTTTGTAGCATCTATCAATAACATAATTGATGGTCGAATTCAAGTTCAGGTACTTAACCTAAACAACCATCCTGTGAAATTGCACCCAAATACAACCATTGGGGAAATAACCCTTTTCACAGATGAAATTTTCACAGTAAAAGATGCTTCGAACCATCAAATCCTGGCAGTAGGGACAAAACATTGGATTGAGCAACATGCACTCATATCCCGAACCATTTCCAAACTAGAAAGAATTGGATTGGTCAACCTCCTTTCCAGATATCCCAAACTTTATGCATCTAATGAAAAAGATACCAGCAGAACCCAACTGATTAGTCACAACATCCATACTGGGTCAAACCGACCCATACCGAAATATCCTTTCTGAACAGCTCCTAAAGATAAGGAACTCATAACCAAAGAAGTTCGAGCTCTTGAACAAAACAACATAATTCAGAAAAGTACTTCCCCATGGGCAACCAACACTGTCCTAGTCTGGAAAAAAGATGCAGGGCACAGCCTATGTGTAGACTTCAGATGTCTGAAGGAAGTAGCCAACAAAGATGTCTATCCTCTTCCAAGGATCAACGATATCCTAGATACCTTAGGGGGCATGAAATATTTTACAACTTTAGATCAGGCAAATGCCTATTATGCCATTCCTATTGCCCCAGAGGATTGGGAGAAAACTGCCTTTACAACACCTATTGGCTTGTATGAAGTTCACTATTTGCCATTTGGTCTATGTAATGCTCCAGCTACTTTTCAGCAGCTGATGGATGTACTTTTATCTAGTTTACAGTGGCAAACATGCCTTGTATATCTTGATGATATCCTGATATTTGCTAAAACCTATCAGCAAATGTCAGATCATCTAGAAGAGATCCTCAACTGACTAACCAAAGGAGGAATAAAACTTAGGCTCAACAAATGCCCCTTCCTCTATCCAGAAGTAGAATATCTGGGTCATTGGATCTCTGAACATGGGGTATTGCCCGACTCAAAGAAGTTGGAAGCAGTAAAACAAATGCCAACCCCAACCAAAACCAAAGAGATCAAAGCCTTTCTTGGCCTGATCTCCTACTATCAAAAGTTTATTCCAAACAGCGCACAACACTCATATCCTTTGAAGAAACTTTTGAAAAAGGAAGTGTGTTTTGCATGGGGTCAAGAACAACAAACCGCATTTGATGCCCTTATAAATGCATTAACCACCCTCCAATTTTAGCACATCCTGATTTTCAAAAACCTTTTATTTTACAAACTGATGCCTCAAGAACGGGTATGGGTGCAGTCTTGAGCCAGATAGGCTCAGACAACAAAGAACATCCAATCGCCTATGCGAGCCGTCTGCTAAAACCTGCAGAAAAAAATTATCCTATAACTGAAGTGGAAACCTTAGCAGTGGTTGAGTTCGTGAAACATTTTCGACCCTACCTCTATCAACAAGAAGTAGTTGTCGAAACAGACCACACTGCAGTCAAAGCAGTTCTTGAGAAAGAAAACCCCTCAGCTCGAATAGCTAGATGGGGATTAGCCTTAGCAGGCTTTAAACTGGACATTCGTCCAAAGAAGGGCAATGCCAACCAAAATGCAGACGCCTTATCTCATCTACCCAACCCTAACCAAGAACAAACATTTGACATTGAAAAAGATGCTTTCCACAGACCAGCAGAAGCTCTAGATGACCGAACCGTGTCATCTGTTCAAGTGACGGTAGACATAAAACAGTTACAAAAGAATGATAATAATCTTAACCAGATCATCACTAACCTTAACCCAAACCAAAATGAACTGGTGGAAAACACTTTTAACCTTCAAGATGGAATACTCCATAAATTTGAGTCTGGAATCAACAAAGTGGTCATCCCAACATCCTTAACCAGGGAGATCATCAAAACACATCATGATGACTCTCTAGCCGGACATTTCAGCAGTCGAAAAACCAGTCGGCTCATTTCTCAAAAGTATTTTTGGTCGACACTCAACAAAGATGTCCAAGAATACTGTAAATCATGTCGCCTTTGCCAGATCAACAAACCAAGTCGACATAAACTGAAGGCCACACTGAAACCCATAACTGTGTCTGGTCTTTTCGAAAGATTGGGAGTAGACTGCATGGGTCCCTTAAACGTAACCGAGAAAGGAAACCGTTTTATTGTGGTCTTTATTGACCATTTTACTAAGTACATTGAAGCTTTTGCAACACCTGACATAACCGCATCAACCATTGCGAAACTTCTTGTAGCTAACATTGTTTGTAGACATGGGGCACCCCACGTTTTACAATCAGATTGTAGAACTGATTTCACCTCTAACCTCATGGTCAAAATCACAAAACTATTTGCCACACACAAAGTGCATACAACAGCATACCACCCAATGGCCAATGGCGAAGTAGAAAGGTCAAACCAAACCTTAGCTACCTGTATTTGTATGTAAATTGGAGAAAACCATGCTGATTGGGATGAACACCTCCCATATGCTGTCTTTGCAACCAATATTCATGTAAATGAATCAACAAACCATACACCTTTTGAACTTGTGTATGGCCGAACTGCAAAATTACCAGTGGATACAACCTTAACTTACAACCCACCACTGCACTTCATAGATATGGAAACCTACGATCTAGAAGTGAAACCCCATTTCACTCAGGCCTTAACCATAATTCAACAACAGATTGAAACCGCTTAGAAAAAGTATGCACAAACATATAACAAGCAAACCCACAACTTTCACTACAAAGTTGGAGACTTAGTCCTAAAGGAGTCCCAACAACAACCACACTGAGGAGTAACACATAAATTCATGCCTATCTTCTTGGGTCCTTATTTAGTGACTAAAGTCAACTATCCTAACATAACCATATGTGATGTCAACAAACAAAACATCACTGAAACCATTCATGTGAACCACACTAAACCTTACACACCTCGCAACCTGGAGGCTCAAAAACCCATAACAACAAAACACCGACCACACCATTCATCACAATTGGCACCAACAATGTCTGACGACCAGGAACATGAAGATTGAACGAGGACGCCTGATTTTTTCAAGAGGGGCCATGTCACAGATAGCGACTTTAGTGATGAAGTTTAGCATTACTGTATCATATTCCATTCTTACTGTATCATATTTCGTTCTTGCTGTATTTCATTTCATTTCCCTTTTTATTTTTCGTGCATTGCGTCATAACTGAATTGTTCATAACTGAACATCAGTTAATTTCCATAACATAGAATAGTCACGTTGACAACCTAAACATAAAGGTGTCACATGAAAACCTAATGGAAAAACAACCAGAAATAGAAACACTTAGAGAACAGGACCGGATTCTCCTACGTGAGAACTCCGAGCAAAACCTACATCCTGTTACTAACTATAACCGAAAATAGACAACCTAAAATAGAACCAAAATATAGAAACGAGTGAAGATAAAAAACCTTCTTCAGTTGGAAGAAGAACAGTTGATTTGATTTAGTCAGTTCTTCGCCGCTCGCTCAACTTTTCGCGAGCTCCCAACCAAATTTGCCCAACTTACTGTAACCTAAGTAAGTAACCTATTTTAACCATACTCCAACCGAGTATATCAACCAACCTCAACCTGAACCCTCAACCTTTAGAGAACAACCTATCTCTTCAACTCAACCAAACCGAACCTTCAACCTCACAACCTAAGAGTGATGCAAGTGCACGGTTAACCTCCAGAATTAATCGTGTAATTAATTTTAATGAAAGAATAATTAATTCTTGCATTCTTCTTACAGTTTGTCCTATCCCTACACAGCCCCCGGGTAGTGACACTGGACTCGATTGCAAATGACTGAAAAGTTTCACTTTCTAGCCGTTTCATGGCTTTGGCGAGATCTTGGAAGCAACCAAAAATCGAACCAGCTACTAAAGCTTTCGAAGCATCTGCAGTGGACAGGTCAGTAATCTTCGGCTGCAGCATTTTGTGCAAATTATGAAGTTCAATGGCTTGTACATAACAATCCATCCTGAAAATCATCGGAAAATTAAGCTATATTGTGCACAAAAGTTTCCTCATATATTGATATCGACCAGTTTATCATGTAAATCGAATAGATTTTAATAAATTTGTACACAAATCAGGATAATTATGAAAATATTAACTGTATGCAACGTGCCAAGCTGAATAGGTAACAGCTGACAAATGTGCAATCTGATCCGCAAGATAAAAATTTCAATAAAAAATTAGTGAGATGAGATATACTGTACTGTTCGTGCGGCTAATAGTAGGTCTTATATAGCAGGCACTATCAACAGAACAGTAACTGCAAATATTAAATATTATATTCGCCGTATCAGCCTAATAGACGCTGCCAGAGAGAGCAGCAGCGTTTTTTTTTGTGCACAGACATTTGTGCCAATTGGCACAAGAGGCCAAAAAAATTTGTGCCGATGGCACAAAAAAATTTTTCTACTAGAAACCAGGGTTGGCAAGGCTTTGGTTTTTTGGTTTTTGGTTTTTTTGGTTTTTTAAAAAAACCAAAAAATTGGAAAATCTCTGGTTTTTTGGTTTTTTTGGTTTTTTTCCAAAATCATTGGGAAACTGTTTTTTTCACATAAGTCGATCTTCTAGGCATGTATTGGTGTCTATCTAAATGAACAAAACAATTAATTTAGTTGAATTGACTTCATTACAAAGTAGAAAAAGTCGTATTTTTATGATACATTTCGTACTCAAAAGATGTAATATAAATCAATCGATATCCTTTGTATCCATCTTGCAACCACACATTTAGTATATGAGTCAACTTTGCTATAATTTGCCCACAAAAAGTAGACACTACCAGGGTTGGCAAGACCTGGGTTTTTGGGTTTTTCTGGGTGCATTTTCTTGACAAAATTTGGGTTTTTGGGTTTTTCTTAATTCTTTTAAATTTTCAGATAGTATTGTTTTCAGAAAAAGAATTTAGTTTTTAGTTTTTTTTTTTAATTTTAAACTTTTTTTATATTATAAATTTTTTTTATGTTTCCTAAAATTTTTTGTTTTCGTTTTATTTTTTTCATTAAAAAATTTTTCTTAAATTTTTTTTTTATTCTTTCAAAATTAAAAAAAATTTTTCATAGGAAACACGAATGGGAAAAACACGGTTTTGTTTTATCTTTTTTTGTTTTTCGTTGTTTTCTGTATTGTATTTTTTTATGTTTTCATTTTTTTCTTTCTTTTTTTGTTTCTGGTTCGTTGTTTTTTGTTTTTTTTTTAATTTTTTTCTGTTTATTTTTTGTTTGTGGTTCGTTAGTTTTTCTTTTTTTTGTTTTTTCCTGTTTGTTTTTCGTTTTTTCCCTTTGGTTTTTTTGTTTTCTGTATGGTATTGATTTTTATGTTTTTTTTCTTTCTTTTTTTCTGTTTCTGGTTCGTTGTTTTTTCTTTTTTTTTGATTTTTTTCTGTTTGTTTTTTGTTTTTCTTTTCTTTTTTCTTTGTTTTTTGTTGTTTTCTGTATTGAATTTTTTTATGTTTTCATTTTTTTCTTTCTTTTTTTGTTTCTGGTTCGTTGTTTTTTGTTTTTTTAAATTTTTTTTGTATTGTTTTTTAAGGTTTTTGTTTTTCTTTCTTTTTTGTTTCTGATTCGTTGTTTTTTCTTTTTTTTGATTATTTTTCTGTTAGTTTTTTGTTTTTCTTTTCTTTTTTTGCTTTTTGTTGTTTTCTGTATTGTATTGTTTTTTAAGGTTTTTGTTTTTCTTTCTTTTTTTGTTTCTGGTTCGTTGTTTTTTCTTTTTTTTGATTTTTTTCTGTTTGTTTTTTGTTTTTCTTTTCTTTTTTTTGTTTTTTGTTGTTTTCTGTATTGAATTTGGAATTTTTGCAGAGTACGGTGGCGGTGGTCCTAGCACTTGCAAAGTGGATTTTCGGTGTTTTTATGGTACCGGCAACAAACTGCAACCAAAAAAACCAGGTGCTCAAGGACAGGGAGGGAGATAGACTAATTTGCATAATTCATATGCAAATTAAGTAAAATGGGCAAAAATATGGAGTTTTTGGAAAGCAGAAGTTGCATTTTTGGCACCTGGTATTATGATTGCTGTTAGTATAGCCATAGCCCCATAAAAACCCCCAAACTCCACTTTGCAAGTGCCAGGGCCACCAAAATTGGCCTAAGCCTAAGCCTAAGCCTAGGCCTAAGCCTAGGTACGTACTTATACAACAAAGGACGCAGTTTACTGTAGGGTATAAAAAAATCACTGTTCTTCGCATTGGCCCCAGCCGCTGCTGCTCGTTTTTGCGCACCGCTTCGCTTCGTCTGCAGCCATCGGTAGTGACGAGCGCCCCCTAAAGTAAAAAAATTATGAATGTGGCGGTTCCGTTGTAGGTAAAATGCTGAGTGTGGTGGCGGCCTTCGGCCGCCACCGCACTCAGCATTTTAGCCTTGAATTTTTTTATGTTTTCATTTTTTTCTTTCTTTTTTTGTTTCTGGTTCGTTGTTTTTTGTTTTCTTAAATTTTTTTGTATTGTTTTTTAAGGTTTTTGTTTTTCTTTCTTTTTTTGTTTCTTATTCGTTGTTTTTTCTTTTTTTTTGATTATTTTTCTGTTAGTTTTTTGTTTTTCTTTTCTTTTTTTGTTTTTTGTTGTTTTCTGTATTGTATTTTTTATGTTTTCATTTTTTTCTTTCTTTTTTGTTTCTGGTTCGCTGTTTTTTGTTTTTTTTAATTTTTTTCTGAAAATTTTCAGATACGGAAAGAAACTTCTCTACCTTTGGCTTCATACATTCCAAGCTGCAAAATCAATTGTTGACGGAAACAGTGCGCAAACTGGTATTCGTTAAGACAAACTTTGGGCTGCTAGAAAGTTCCTGTGACTGTGAATCTGATGAAGTGAGCGAAGCCGAAGCGTGAAATTTGATTTCCGTAATTTTCAATTTTTTAAAGTGACATTTCAATTTTTAGTGTTTAGATCATGCAATAAAAAATTCAATAAACAGCCAATCGTTTTAATGAGCCAAATCGATAAAATCGTTGTGCAATGTGCAGTCGCGTGACTCGTGTAAATATGTTACAACCAAATGTATAGTCAGTCTTGAACACTGTTCAGCAATTTAATACACTTTATACGTTAAAAATAACATTCTCATATATATTTTAAGTAAAATGATCATTCATTAGTACAAAACTGGAACAAAAACCCTAGAAAAACCCACCAAAAACCCAGAAAAACCCACCAAAAACCCAGAAAAACCCACCAAAAAACCCAAAAACCCAAAAATGAAGATTTCAAAAACTGGGTTTTTGCCAACCCTGGACACTACATCTTTCGTGGAGTGTACTCCGACCATACGGGGTGACATCCATAGGTCCATATCATCTTCAAAATGTTATAAAATATGATTGAGTTTAATATACTGAATTTATTGTTACGGTAAGCTTTTTAATTTTCGTAGCTCGAAATTCCAAAATATAAATGAGACAACAATAATAAAATTTTATACAGATCAGTTAAGCATACTGTAGGTTAACAAAGATAGGAGCTTTTGAGTGGTTCATTTTTATGGGACTTGACGTCGCTACTAAGTAGAAAAAATCGTACAAAAATATGTATCTATCATGCAAGCGAGAATTGTATATATATAATAAGACCCATTTGCTGTAGTTATAGCTCGCAGACAGGTTTGAAAAGCAAAAATTTGGAAACATCTGAAACGTCTATGTGTGACCTTCAATTGTAGTTTGTAATATTAATAAAATATGTAATAATCTATCAATTTAAAACCCTCTTATCGAAAACGGTATACCTAAAAATTGTGTCATTTCAACTTCTCTGTGCATATGTATATATGTGATGCATTGATACAATTCTGTAGTTGATTTCTTTTGAGTTTTGATTACGTACATTGTGTATTGTATATTTCTCTTTTTAATTTTTCTTCTTTTTCTTGAATTTGCCCCTTACATATCGCATGCTCTGTTCCATTTTTACTTTTTTTATGTTCTTCCCTCATGGTTCCTTTCTTATGTGCCCACTATTACTGTATTTCTATTGCTAAATAGGGATTTCCTATAGCATAAAATAATGACACTTCTGATAAGATTAATACTTCTAGCTGCAATTTTACGGCTCCCTAACTAGTCTTAGATGACACAGGGAGCTTCCAAAACTTTTTTACATAGTTATTTTGATGTACCAAACATTCTAAAGAATTAAACCAGAAAAAAACCACTCAAAAGCCATAGAAAAACCAAAAAAACCATTAAAAAACCAAAAAACCAAAAAGTCGAAATTTCAAAAGTTTGGTTTTTGCCAACCCTGCTAGAAACATACTGAAAACTGTGGAAAGGTTTTAGGCCAAAATTTTGATGAAAAGTTGACGTTTAACACGCATTAATATTTTGTAAAAATCGTGCCCACACGTACGCTCGAGACCCGTAATCTAAATGAAATACTTTCAGCACAGGGAAGAACTTCCCTAATGTAAAACATATAAAAAAGGAATAGCCGTACATTTTTTGAAACTTTAAATCGATGTTTCATGTTTTCCATAGATTAACACACGGAACTTTCAAATTAGCGTGTCGTTAAATCATAGCATAATCGATCACGCTGAACCGGAAAATCTTGGTTTTAGCTTTCTTGGATCAATATCAAGGAAGATACGATGCATGCTGATGAGGAGTCAGGATGAAAAAAGGTCAAGGCCAGTGAAGATGAATATGAATCATCGTGCATTCTCTGTACTTACAGTACAAATGTCCACACGAATTTCACGTCTCGCGATGCTTTTCTTGCAATTCGTACACGTCAGTCCTATATAACCATACAGTACCCAAAAAGTCTTGGTGCTTCAATGATATTCCACGGTAAATGTTAACCTACCCATGTCCATAAGATAACCAGGATCAACTGAACAAGAAAACAGATACAAACGATAAATTTGTCATTATCTTATTTACATTTCGAATTAAATTGTTTTGGAGGTTGTGAAATCAGTAGTCCACCCTATAGATCACATTTTATACTGGAGAGTAAAATATTCAGTGGAGGATGTTCTCCAGATATATGTTTTAATTTTTGTGTAGTTCTCCAGTGAAATATGAAAAATAACCATAAACGTGCTTGAAAGAATTGAAGTCTATCAGTAGACAAAGGTAGATGAACTGGCCATTCCTGAAAATGAAAAAAAGAAAAAAGAGTCTGGGTAGTTCTCCAATGTTTGCTCAAGAACTGATCATCTGAATCTGAAATTTATTAGGTCATTAATGTTTTTGTAGGATCATGCACGATAATCATTTCTCTATCGCTATTTCCCACAATACTGTTGCTCCTAAACCAGACTACAGTACAATGCAGTATAAAAAGCAGCTGTGTTTTTCTTGGAATTACTGTTGTATTGTGTAAACTCTTATTCGTACAACCTCAGATGACTTGTCATGACGGAACTGATTGCCGACATGCCTCATAAATGGTTTTGAAATGTCTGTCAGCAACCCTGATAATCAAAAATGCTTGCTTTATAACTTTTGCATAGCATATTGCTGACATGGTTTCCTGAATATTAGATACAAAGTACATTTTTATGAGATCTGCTTGGCGGTTTTCGGGAAGCCACGATCAAGAAAAGACAAAAGCAAATTATATCAACAATAGTAACTTCCTTAGAAATATTTTAAAGTATCGTGAAGTGTTCAAATTAACCAGAAATAAGTTTTAATTCTTGAAAACAAAACATTGTTTGGTAAGTTAGGTGTTCAAAAACATCGATAAATTTTCGACCAAAATGCACTGCATTGCATATTTAGTTCAGAAATGTATCTTTTTGATTGTCCTACAATGCTATAGAAGCCTTTTTTCATTTCGAACGTTTCGTATTCAGTAAACATAGAAAAACTGTCAAAATTTATCATATTTTGCTATCATTGAGAATTTATCGGTATGTATGCCCGAAATGCAAAAAAACTCTATAGCACTTTAATGAATTTTTTTGCCTTCCATTTAGTACTATCCGTGACTCGTAGTATTCGTTTTTGACGAAGTTATCGAGGTTTAAAAGTATCCTACTTTATTTACATGCAAAACATAGCACTTTTGGTCGACTGACGTCTGAAATTGGTTTACTGTACTCCATAATTTCCTTCAATAAAGTTGCGTTCGAAAAAAAAGCGGAATTTTCGCTTGTCTTCGCTTGCTGCCTTGTGGAATTCCCCTAAAACAGTAAATATTTGATCCTGTTTCGCTCGTCATTCTTTGCTGTGTCTAATTCTGTATGTTTCATTTTGTGAGCTTTCATAGTGACTGAGAAATTGAGGTTAAAATCGGAACGCTGCCTTTACCCGTTAAACGCACGTGCCCAACATATCCTTCAACTAACCATGTCAGTGAGATGAGAAAAAACTGTGCAAGTAGTTCACGACGACTCGAAAAGAAATGTAATGCTGAGAAAATTTAAATAACTGCAGAATTGTTCAGGAAGTTCAAATTGATTCAATTTTCGACTACGGATCTTATCCTATTCAAGAACAATGTAAATAAAGTCGAAAATAGTGTAAATTTTCGGTCGGAACAATGTACCATTACTAAGGATATCGAATTTTCTATTTGAATGAATCAAGCACAAAGAGTAAGAATTTCAGTTTTAAATCCGGATGTGACTGAATAAACAGAGAATATTCAGAATTTATTTCCATTTATCATTCATTGACAGCCTATAAACTTTGCTGCAACGATGCTGGTACACTGTTCAAAGAAAACTCGTTCGCGCTCGCTTGGGTCAAATACGAGTAGATAATATTATATTCATTGACAATGACTCGGCGCGAAGCGCCGAAATTTTTTTGCATTTTCCGCCCCTAAATCGTCTGAAAATCAAGGAAATTTAATGTTAGAACAGCCAAAAATTTTGTGCCAATTGGCACAAACGCTCAAATTTTTTTGTGCCATTCCAAATTTTTTTGTGCCAAAAACCATGTTTTGGCACCAAAAAAATAGTCACTGGTTTTTTTTTGTACAACACCCCTTTGTACTTGTACAAAGATTGAAGTCAAAAGTCTCTGTACATTTTAATTTTTCTTTGTACAAAAAAATTTTCGTTTCGTAAATACTTTTTAGTAATCCTGATAGTATCAGTCAGTTCCATAATCACTCTCTACATAGCATCGAAAGAGCAAAAAATTTTATTACCTCAATTACTTTGTTGAGAGGTTGGTGGTGGTACTGCTTTGTTAAAGAAACTATCGATCGATATTTGTGCCATTTCATAATACAGCTACGTGCGTGCATGAAAAAAACAAAACACACAACTGGAGGAAACAGTCGGTTTACACTGATGTATTGTTCGAATTTCGAACATCAGGATTCAATTTTGTATGCAGCTACGACGACAACATTGGCAATAGCTCGAGACTGACGTACATCCTTCCTCCTGGAGAAAAAAATCTTTGTACGTGTACAAAGATTGTCAAAATTTTTCTTTGTACAAGGGAAAAAATCTTTGTAGAGTACAAAAAAAACTATGCTGGTAGTAAGTGTTTTTTTGTGCCAAAACATGGTTTTTGGCACAAAAAAATTTGGAATGGCACAAAAAATTTTGAGCATTTGTGCCAATTGGCACAAAATTTTTGGCTGGTCGAACATTAAATTTCCTTGATTTTTAGACGTTTTAGAGGCCGAAAATACAAAAAATTTTCGGCGCTTCGCGCCGAGTCAATGAACATAATATTTCCTATTCTTATATTTTACCCGCCCGAACGCGAATGATTTCTCTCCGAACAGTGTATTACTATCGTTGCAGCACATTATAGGCCGTCAATGACTGATGAATGAGAAGAAATTCTGAATACTTATTCTCTGTTAATTCAGTCAGATTCGGATCCAAAACTGAAATTCTTACTTTTTGTGTTTGATTGATTCAAATAGAAAAATCGATATCGTTCGTAATGGTACAATATTTCAGCCGAAAATTTACACAATTTCCAACTTTATTTTCCCTAGTCTTTACAGTGTTGCTAAATATATATATCTATAATATATCATACCATACCTGTAAGACCTCCGACCAGTTGGGGGGGGGGCGGGGGGTAGAAAAAAGTCGAAATTTTTCCCAAAAAAGGCCAAAAAACATACACTTTTTTGCAAATTTTTTTAATTTTTTCCAAACTGGGGGGGGGGGGGGTTGGATGATTTTGGATACAGGGTTGGCCAAGTTGGGGGGGGGGGGGTCCCCCAACCCCGCCCCAAGTACAGATATGTAATATATATCGATAATTCATATTCATAGTCGAAGTGAATCAATTTGAACTTCCTGAACAATTCTAGAGTTATTTAAATTTTGTCAGCATTCCATTTAGTTTAGTTTATTTAGAACTTACAAAATGTTAAAACAAATGTCATAGAGAAATATAAGTAACACGAACATAAATTAGTAATCAAACGCAAAGAAATTGTAAGAACAAGGGACGGCAGGCAGTGACGCGCTTACATACGCCCCTCTAAAAAAACGTCAAAATTAATTTCTGTTAAATACCTTTTAAAAGCTACAACCGAGGTTGCAGCCATAACTTTTTCTGGAAGATAATTCCATAATTCGGCACTTCGAATTGCAAATGAATTTTTTCTACAATTTAGATTGTATTTGGGAATGTATAATAGATTCTGTTGGCTAGAGCGAGTACAAGATAGGGGTGGAGTGCAAAAAAACTCATCATAGGGTAAAAATGATTCTTTGATTATCTTACCTGTCTAATTTCAGCAGTTTCAACTGCTCCTGATAGGACAAAGTTTTATTGGAGAGTATTTTCTTTGTAAATTTACGTTGAATATTCTCGATTTTCTGGATATCAACTACTAGATATGGGTTCCATACAACAGATGCATATTCCAAGAGCTGTCGTGAAATATTTTCTTGCACAGTTTTTTCTTATCTGACTGAAATGGTTTAGCTGAAAAATAGATTGAGCACGATTTTAACAAAAAAATTAATGCGTTTTAAACGTTAACTTTTAATCAAACTTTTGGCATAAAACTTTTGCGCAGTATTTTTTTCGCCGTTTGTGCCAATTGGCACAAATGTCCGTGCACAAAAAAAACGCTTTTGTTGACATTACACAAAGCATTGCGGATGCGGAGCGAGATCTGTCATCAATTTGATTTTGACTGCATACCTGTACTTGGAGGGGGGCCGCAACCTGGCCAACCATGTACCCAACATCACCCAACCACTCCCCCAGTTTGGAAAAAATTTAAAAAAAATTGCAAAAAAATGTACGTTTTTGGGCCTTGCCAACCCTGCTTAGCGTAAATCTAAGCCTGAGCCTGAACCTAAGGCAGAAAATTTGCCAGAAATAACTAAGGTAAAGTGGGGGTGACTTTGGCCAAAATATCGGACTTCTCCAATGTATAACTTGTTATACAAAGGGAATTCGTAAAAATGTTTCGTGGCACTCATATCTCGAAAATGTCAGAGAAATCGATTGAACACATCCTTTCATAAGTAGCATACAGATTCAAACTACCGTAGATCGTTAAAAAGAGCTCACTTTATGACTAATGTTACCCACCATGGAATTTTTATGGATGGTGGTGGCCACGCCGAAACTTCTCTGACGCCGGTTTTTGGGTGTTTTCGTGATAAAGGGAAGAAAGAACAAGTGAAATTATGCATGGGGAAAGCGCCAAAATTTAGAAGAGCCTCAACAGCGCTGCGCCCTTCGGGCGCAGCTGCTGTACCCTAAGCCTAAGCCTAAGGAAAATTTTAAAGGAAAAATAAACTCAAATTAGATTTCCAAATTCGTTGACTTTCGACAATAAAGCGCGTCCCTAATCAGTGTTTTTTTTGTGCCAAAACATGGTTTTTGGCACAAAAAAATTTGCGGCGGCCACTGCCATCCGTAATTTACCCCCCGCCGTGGTGGTCAACGTTGTTTGGATATGAGGTAACATAACTACAGACCTTTACTGTCACGAAATTTCAGCTGAAAATGACGAATATCATCGACAGCAAAAAAGTTTTCAGAAATCTACTCCCGGCAGCCCCTATGGTATGGTGTATGGTGGGTAACTTCGGTCAATATACCTAAAAAAAAGTGCCTGTTGTGTAAAATATAGTGTTTTTCAGATACATCAAGTTAAGAGGTACATGAAAATATCAATATGAATAAAAATAACAACATCAATCATTCAAAATTTATTGACGAAAAAAATTTACGTGTCGACCAATGTTACCCACCAATGGGTAACATTGGTCGACACACAAAAATATGAGGTACACTAAAACAATGATAGATATGCGTTTTTAAAATAAAATACATAATATTGAGCAAATTTGAAAGAAATCAATTGTAATGAGTAACACAAACTTGACAGTTAAAATCACCAGTGGGATCAAAATCGTCTGTCAAAGAGATACCACATGTCCACCCATCACATCCACCACAGCATGCCCAGTCTTTTTTGTACTTTTTCTTGTAAATTGTCGATTGAATACAGCAAACACGACACACATTAGTGCTTCTAGCTTTTCTCTTTTTTCGCTTCTTTTAATTCTTTCAGTTGAGCAAGAACTTCCAGTTCTGTGAAAGATTGTCAAAGCGCATGACGAAGACTTTTCTGGACTTTTTCAGCTCGTTTTTTTCGCATGTACTGTCTGAAGATACTTGATGACACTGGGGGTCATACATGTCATGATGGTGTAACCTCATTAATGGCTGACGCTGATGCTGTGGGCATTTCTGAAAATTTCATGTATCATTCTTCTGTAAATTTTGTGGCAAAAGTACATACTTTAAAACGTTGACGCCGATGACAGCAAAGACAACGCCGATAACTTTTGTTGTAGTACAGTTTTTGTACTATTATCTGCATTAATTTAGTGTTTAATTGCATATATATCACGTCCGAGAGTCATATATATCACGTCCTAGAGAAGACTGTGAGAAGCCACTTGCATCCTACAGTCTTTTGCCTTAAACAGTTCCAGCTTTTTTTGTGTATATAACTGACAATTACATATAGTGATGATGCAATCTTTTTTGAATGGCACGCCTGCGATGGCGATGGATTTGACCAGTTTGACAAGTAGAAATTCTTCAGCTACTGTGAGGTACGTTTTACAGCCAATCCTTTCCAACTACCTTGCGTTTACTTCGTTTTGTAACGTTCCATATGGAATATTGTAAACTCGAGCTCTTGCTCTGATTTTTGACCTGTTTCAAACAGCCTCAACAGCTTTTTCTACATCTTCGGTTGAGTAACTTGTCAGGTATTAGCATGCATCTGGCTTTCTTTTATAGCACCTGACCATATTGTGAAGTACGAAATCGTTAAAAATTATATACAGGATTAAAGCAATTTGTCTGAAAAAGAAGTAAAGTCAATTTTATATAAATAGAAAAAAGTGCGGTACAAAAATTTTTAATTCGACCAAGGTTATTGGCCAATAATATAATGTGACCAAAGTTACCCGCTCTGACCAAAGTTTCCCGCCAACTGGTCAAAGTCTCCGCTTTTGGACCGATTTTTTTCTCTGAAACAGGTAATTATTTTTTATACGGAACAGAAAGCAGAAATTCTCTAAAGATACTTAATCGTTAGTGAAAGTTTTAAGTGCAGCGGATGAGTGAAACCCAAATTTTTTTCAATTTAAAAATTTTCATCAAAAAATGACAACTTCATCCACCCACAAATTTCTCAATTTTATTTGGATTTCAATTTCCTTTCATAATAACATGTGCAGATTACTCAGACATTAGTGTGCCAAGTTGTATCTGCGTATCTTACTGCGAAAAAATTCGACGACATTTCAAGCGAAATTGACCAAAGTTGCCCCGTGGCCAAAGTTACCCCACTTCACCTTATAAAAATCAAGAAATTTTTTCGACCATTCAAAATGATGACGGATCTCGCTCCGCAATGCTTTCTTGCCATTACTGGCATTTTCGATGCCAGATCTGACACTGTTTGGAATGATCTGGCACACTGTTTTTTTCCACGAACTTTTTTCCACAAATGTGAAAAGAGGTCAATTTTTTTCCCCATCTGGAAAATCTTTTTAAAAGACAAGTTTTCGTCTTAAAATCCTCGTTTTCACTTGAAAATGCTCATAAACGCTTTATTTATGTGTTTTTGAGCTTTTTAAACCATCCTGACAATCATTCTGACCATATATCTAAAAAATTAGATTTAAATTTTGTGTTCATAAATCGTAATTTCTAGAAGTTTATCATTCGAAAAATTTTGAAATCAGAGATTTGTTCGTAACCATACATGCACAGCATAGAAATTCTGCTGGGGTCAGCCTCGACAGGGGGTGGAATATAGTGATGGACCGATGGCCAAAAATTTGCCATCGGCCGATGCCGATGCATCGGCCAGGGTCACCGATGGCATCGGCCGATGGCCGATTGCCGATGCATCAGCTGTAACATGTACAAAATGGAACCTGAAGCTGCTACACTGTAATAAATTCAAAATTATTATTCACAAAGTTCTACCGATATTTTCAACATTCAATAATTAACAACATTTCATTCATCCAATTTGTCATCAACAACGGCATCTGTTGTACTACCTTCACTTTGATTGCTGAGTTCACTAGAAGCTTCTTCAACTTCAGCTTGTTTTTCCAGTTTGCACTAATGAATCCAATCTCAGTGATAAACGGGATCTTTTTCCACTTCTAACATCTTTTACTTTTTAAAATGATCATTCACTAGCTACTGACCCAATTGGAGCTGATAAAAATTTCATGGAAGGCTAAAGAAATTTTTTTCATAATGAAACTTATTTTCAACTGCACACTATTTTGACTCACATTAGCTAATTCTGGTTTTGTTGCAGCATTTTACTTCCATTATTCTAGTAATGTATTCCAAAAGAATGGCTTTTGCTTGCTCAAATGTTGACATTGCATATTTTTCGGGCTACAGCTCATCTTCAGATGAACTTGCAATGCCCAAATAGTGCCTGAAATTGGTTAGTTTTGTGTAAATGCTTGAATTTTTTACATTAGTATTAATTGTGGCTTACTGAGAAAATTTGGAGAATGAGTTTGAAGATTCATTCAAATTTTTGAACCGTATTTTCAGAAAAGCGCTGATTTTGTTGTTCTTGATCGACAACCATTCTAGCCAAAGCTGTAGTCGTTTTTTCTTGAAATGCTTCTAAATAATGAAAGTGAAATGTAAGTAGTATTTTAGATTTTCACGATTTTTTGATAAACAATATATTATATAGAAATGGAAATTGGTGAGCATACTGACCTAACCCTTAACAATTTTTCGAGTGAAAAATTTAGAATAAGGGCTTTATGTAAAACGATTTTGACAACGATACTGATTTGTGTCACTTTTCTATTCGGAAGCATTTTATAAAAAACAGACTTTAGTTCAGCTTTGTCTTCTGCTTGAGGATCACAGAAAGCCTAAATTATTTAATTTTGATTTGTATGATCAATATGTGTTATATTTCAAATTTCAGTCCATTTTTTTAAATCTAGGATCTCGTAAGGATGCCAAAGCATGAAGTCTATTGTCTTCAATGGGTTTAAAGTGGGCTCGATTATCATTTGTATAAAAATATTGATTCATTTTCCCTGACAATTCCTCCTTTAATGAACCCAATCCAGGAAAGTTGAAATTGTGGATTGAGTGGCGTAAAATTCTTATTTATGTTTTTCAAAAATATTTAGGCACAAAATCTAGCTTACTTTTCTTCAGCTATTTCCTCCGAAATACAGGCGTTTTTAGATTCATAGGTTTTTACAGTTTCTGCAAAAGATTTTAACAAATTGACAAGCTGCCAAAACATAATTATCTAAGGTGTGGATACATTATACATGTATTAAAATATATTCTTACCGCCGCAGCTAAAATATCCCATTCATAGCTTGTCAAATTCTTGTTATCTAGTTCATCAATGGCAACACAGGGCAAATATGCTAGACATTAAAACAACCATTTTCACAAAAAAATGACGTATTTACTAAGGTACTGTAAAATATGTATGTGAACAATCTGTTTATTAAGCATAAGCACCTGCATTTATTGTAACAAAAAGTTGCCAAACAATCGGCCATCGGCCGATTATTTGGCAAAACATCGGCCGATGGCCAATGGCAGAAAAACGCAACAATCGGTCGATGCATCGGCTGATGCCGTAAGACCTCCGACCAGTTGGGGGGGGGGGGGGGTAGGAAAAAGTCGAAATTTTTCCCAAAAAAGGCCAAAAAACATACACTTTTTGGCAAATTTTTTTAATTTTTTCCCAACTGGGGGGGGGGGTTTGGGGGAGGGTAAATGATTTTGGGTACTGGGTTGGCCAAGTTGGGGGGGTCTCCCCCTCAACCCTCCCCCCAAGTACAGGTATGCCCCAGCAGATTTAATTTTTCCAGCAATGATTGAGAACATGACGAAGGAAAATGAGCAAAAGAAAAAAAGTCGTCATAAAAATGGAAATGACATTGTAGTTTGACAATTTTTCTAAACAAATCATACTTGATTCCAAAACAGTAACATGGAATGGAAACTTTAAAAAGTGCTGTCTAAGTAAATAATTTCACATATCTGACTAATATAGTTTGAAGAATATGCTGCTTGGATGTTGGAAGACTTTCTGAGACCTTTCTTTTCATTATCAAGAATGAAAAAAAATGTTGTATTCCACCTCCTGTCCTGGCTGACCCCCCGCAGAATTTCTATGCTGTGCATGTATGGTCAAACCCCCCAACCCCCCCCCCCACGTGCATGTATGTTCGTAACCCTCCTTTCACAAATTTTGCCGAAAAACAATGAGTCAGCATTGAAATTTTCCAAAAATACTTTCATGAAGCTTTTTAATTCAATTTACGTTAAGAAAGAAACAAACGCTTCAAAAAGTTTAGAAAGTTGACGTGTTGATCTTTCTCAAAAAATCTATGAAGGAAAAAATGCGGATCTTCATTAAATATAAAGATACATGGCCGTGCACAAGAGGGGGGGGGCGGGGGGCGGCCGCTCCCCCCCCCCCATTGAGGCAGTAACTCTAAACCGAAAAGATGCGTTTTGGTGGACTTTAAAAGGTCAAAATCTCAAAATTTTCCGGCGCTTCGCGCCGGTCATGGGTATAATTATAACTATATTCTATCAGGCGCGGCCGTTAGCATATCTACTTCGACTTACTAGAGATTTTTCATCAAGTCTCTCAATTTTTTCTCTCGATGATTGGAATTTTTTTAACGTTTGCAATCTGAACTTTTGCGTTTATTGAAGGTGGAAATTGAAGACATTACTCCAGAACGCCATTTCAAAACATTTGTACACGAATTATCTGATGGAGAGATTTATTTTTCAGCGTTTTAGAATACAAAAACCCGAAAATTTTTCCGGCGCTACGCGCCGGAATGGGAAGCAAATTATGCTACATCAATCTGATTTTAATTTATTTCCCAACGTTATGAAGGATCATTTTCCAGCGTTTTAAAAAGTGAAAATCAAAAAATTTTTCCGGCGCTCGTCGCCGGACCATTCTATAGAACACCAATATATTCTTCATGAGCTCATTTTGACTAACATAACCAGAATTTTCTCAATTTTTTTCCTCATTTTTGCAGGTTTCTGACTACAAATACAACAAAATGCTTGGGTATGCTCCTAAAATGCATAAAAAAGGATCCGTAGCCACATTATAAGCGTTTTTAAAAATGTGGAAAATTTTTGGAATATGAGGAAAAAAATTTTGGGTCCGGTTCTCATGTGGAAAAAATCTTAGAGGAAAAAAAACGGTGATGCACACAGTATATCCGCGTAAGATCAACATTTTTTGGGGCTATTCAGTGAAAAAATCTAGTCCGCCCCCCCCCCCCATGAAAAATTCCTGCGCACGGCCCTGTAAAGATATAATATTCAAGATTTCCAATTAAACATGAAACAATACGTTTAAGATGATGAAAACTATTAAAGATTGAATGATAAGTGAAGGTATACATGCTAAAAGCCGCGCCTGGGATTAGTAATAAATGACAATGATTATTAAAGCGGAAAATTTTGAGATTCGGGCCTCCTAAAATGCACCAAAATGCATCTTCTCAATATGAAAACTCCAAATTTTTCTTCCACATTTGTGGAAAGACCTCAAAAAATTTTTTGGTTGCACAAATAAATTTGTTGTTTCTCTTGATAAGGACTAAAAGCTTCTTCCCTTGTATTTCATCCAATTCGTGTCAGTTTTAGACTGTTAGAGGTGAATTTCCTGTGTTTCGGAGGAAAAATGAAAGGTTGGCAAAAGTAACTTGTTTGGCGCCCAGCGCCGAAAAATTTTGATTTCGAGGCGTCTAAAATGTCTGCAAAATCACTTTTTTTCAGCATATTCTTGTGCAAATATCGATGACCGATTGTAAACTCCATGCCATTTGGTTGGCAAAAGAGGTCAAACTTTTTTTCTCCATTTTCGATGTTCTTGGGAGTCAAATTTTTGAGTGAATTAAATGCTGGGCAAACAATTAAAAAATTAGGCAAGCAACAAAGAATTCAGGTTCTTCAGCCGGCAAGAACTTCTGTTATTCGGCCATGCTGATGATTTTCTTTAAATCATTCTTTAATTGCAAAAAGTTTACGTTCACAGAAGCCGAAAATTCTAATGGACTGCAAAACGGCTTTGCGAAAATAACCAAGAAAAATCTTGATTTCCGTCAAACACGTCAAAAAGCGATACAAGATCAAACCTTTATCCATAGCATGCTGATGGTTAAAAGCTTTAAGCTAGGCCGACTATTTCCAACCATGGAACATGAATAAAATGATTTGAAAATGCGAAGCGCCGGAAAATTTTCTGTATTTTCTATTGTAAAACGCATAGACATGCATTGTTGGACATTAAATGCTATAACCTGGTCAAAAGGGCGTCAGGCTCGATCTATTCCCGAGTGAGCGGTTCTCATGTTTTCACTTTGAATTTGGCTTTACTCTAAGAATGCTATATGAATCTTCTGAACTTTCCCATACTCTATCATAACGACTTAAACAGAAACTTAAGCAAAACACATAAAACGAAAGGAAGAAGAAATACAAGGAAAAATATAAGATAAAGAAAGAACAGTATGATCATGAACCAAAACATGAACAAAAACACAGAAAAAAGAAAACTGGAGAAAAAACTGAAACAGGCGCCAAAGTGATCGGCACTTAAATAGCTGGTGCCCAAACGGCCATCGCCGAAATAACCAAGTGCCGAACTGGCTATCGCCAAAACGGCGGCACCGAAATGGAGGCACCGAAACTAGCCTCTCCATACTTTGCATGACCTTAACAATAGTCAATCTTTACGGAAATCGTTGTCCAATGGGTCAGTAATTTGATGTATATAACTATTAACAAAAACCCGATTCTTTGATGCATACCCATAGTTTCTCCTGTAGTGCACTTTACAACACATTTTTTACACACGATAGCCACTTGGATACGCTATGGAACAATGCATATTGTATTTACACCACTTGCACACTATATTTACGTCATAGTGTAAACTGAAAAAATCATTCTTTTGAGTATGGTTCCGACTGATGTGGAAGTCTTGTGAACGATGTGCTCTACAATCTTACGGTTTGGTGCAAAGCAAAGAGAGGTGGGTGGGCTATAATGTTATACGTAAATACGTAAATGAAATAATACGTAAAAGTCTGGGAAACCAAGGGATGCAAAAGTTGTTGAACTTTGTGCAATTAGAACTTTCACACAATTATTTTAAAAAGGTCAAATCGTCTGCATTTTGTCACAATTTTTAATAAGTTTCTAATAAACGTTTAATTGCCAGAAAATTATTTTAAGATCAGCTCTAGATCCAATGGGAATAATAATACATATTGTTACCGTGTAATGTTCATTGCAGCTCATTTAAATTACGAATAAAAACTTTAACTATGAGTTGAAAAATTTTCATCATGTTATAAAAAAGTTTTTTTTCGGTAGAAAACTGCAAAACTTTTGAATACCTGTTTTAATTGTTTTCTGAACAAACGTAAACCTGTCAGAGGAAGTTTTAGAATGGTAATGTATTTAGACCGGCTATTGCACCATAGTGTCAAATTTGCATATTGAAATAGTTTTAAAATGATTAGCTGCAAAAGATCATTTCAATCTTATTGCAATTTAAAAAATTTATAGCATTCTTGGAGTAATGGGACACTTGCAGTAAAGGGACACAATGATTGTTCAATATGCACTTCGTACGTTTCTACACATGCAATGAACAACATTCAACACTATCTTACTTTTTTGAATACAATCAATTACCCGAATTTATCCGCGGCTACCCGGGTATACACCACCGTTTTTTTTCCTCGAAGATTTTTTCCACATGAGAACCGGACCCAAAATTTTTTTCCTCATTTTCCAAAAATTTTTCTCATTTTTAAAAACGTTCATAATGTGGCTATGGATGCTGTATGCATTTTAGGAGCATACTTAAGCATTTCGTTGTATTTGGAGTCAGAAACCTGCAAAAATGAGGAAAAAATTGAGAAAATTCTGGTTACGTTAGTTAAAAATGAGCTTATGAAGAATATATTGGTGTTGTACAGAAGCAGGTGAAGCATGTTAACGATAGAGTTCTCAGGAATTTATCCGCTCTATATTGACATTTCTGTGGTTCCGATGAGAATCATCTAATTTTATTTAGTTTTTGGTCCGCCGCGGAGCGCCAGAAAAATTGTTTGATTTTCACTTTCTAAAACGCTGGAAAATGAATCTTCACAACGTTGAGAAATAAATTAAAATCAAACTGATGAACTGTAATTTGTTTCAAATTCCGGCGCCGAGCGCCGGAAAAATTTTCGGGTTTTTATATTCTAAAACGCTGGAAAATAAATCTCTCCAACAGATATTCATGAACAGATCGCAGTCAAGTAGTGTCTTCGATCTCCATCTTCAATAAAGGCAAAAGTTCAGGTTGCAAACGTTAAAAAAATTCCAAGCATCGAGAGAAAAAATTGAGAGAATTGATGAAAAATTTCAATTTTGGGCGACATATGGAACCAGGCTTTTTTTGCACAGGCCAGGTTCCAATGTGCAACTTGGGGAAAAATTTTGGTTGCGCAGATAAATTTTTAGTTGCTCACTCTAAAATCGATAGATTTGCTTTAAATTTATCGGAAAAACCATCGCAAACTGTTTTCTTGACATTTCATTCGATCCGCGTCGGTTTTAGGCATTTAAAACCCAATTTTTGAGTTTTGGAGACCAAATGAAAAAGTTAATTGAACTAGACTAGAGTAATTAGTTCGGCGCGCAGCGCCGAAAATTTTTTCGGGATTTCAATATTCTGGAACGCTGAAAAATGAATCTTTTCACCTTTATTTCCCAGACAGAAGGTTTGATTTCTCGGTGATTATAATGAATTTTCAGTGGGACAAACTCAATCCAAAAACTAGGCCAGCGGCTTTCAACCGCCAAAAATTTCTAGCATTGTCTTACACTCAAAATGTTTTAATCACATGAAAGTCAAAATTCAAATTTTTTGTGAAGATCGCAAACAATTTTGGGAAAATTATCGAGAAAAATGTTGGTTTTCATCAACTTCATCAAAAAACAATACAGGATCAAACATTTAACCATAATATGATGATAATTAGAACCTTAAGCACTAACTAGAATGCCCTTTTCTAACCGCCTACTAGAATAATATAGAAAATTATAAATTAATTGAAACCCGGCGCGAAGCGCCGGAAAATTTTCTTTTTTTCCATTTTAGAACGCATAAAAATGCATCTCCGGACAGAAAACCCAATAACTTTATCAAAAGAGCAGTCAGGCCTCAAGTTGCACTGTGCAACTTGGCAGAAAAAATTTGGTTGCACAGCCCGGAATTTGGTTGCGGTGTGCAAAATAAACCCTGTGATGAACTGTTAACGATTAGAAAATGAAACGAGCTAACTTGATTGATGGAAACTGTTGAGAATTAATTAGTAAATCGGAGTAGATATGCTAACGGCCGCGCCTGATAGAAAATAGTTAAGATTATACCCATGACCGGCGCGCAGCGCCGGATAATTTTGAGATTTTGACCCTTTTAAGTCCACCAAAACGTATCTTTTCGGTTTTGAATTCCCCAAAATTTTTTCCTCAATGAGAACCATACTCAAAATTTTTTTCCTCATTTCGAAATTTTTTTCCTCAAAAGACCCCATTTGAGGAAAAAAAACGGTGGTATACACGGATACCCGCAGGTACCGGACCGGGTTGCGTTTCTCTGATTCTACCCGGATAATTCGGGTAACCGGTGTGAAGCTCTTCCACATTTGAGGAAAAAAGTTCTTGAAAAAGACAGTGCATTCCTAAATCGTTCTTTTTTAAGGAAAATATTCAGAAAATGGAAAAACATTATGGCCTAGAAAAAAATTTTTGGGATCAGATACTGAGAAGATGGATAATCTCAAAATTTTCGAAAAAAATTACCCGAACAATATCGTTAGCATATCTCCTTCCACTCCCTAATTAACCTCAACAGTAGAGATGTATCGGGTTCAAAATTTTACGAAAATCGGGTCCGGGTCCAAAATTCTAAGAATATCGGGTCCAGGTCCAAAATTTTGAGAATATAGGGTCCGGGTACAAAATTTTGAGAATATCGGGTCTGGGTCCAGCCAAATGGTCGGGTTCTATTTCGGGTCCGGGTCCGTTATATTTTTACACATGCTGCGCTATTTTGTGGTTGCTATACATTTTAAATCTAAGTCAGTCTCATAGTGATCTAAACAATAAATTTCTATTTGTTACTTTTCATATTATAATAAATAATTGATGTGTCATTACATTCTTCAATATGAGTATTTGATTTCAGCTGAATTACTATAGTTTTTTAAAAAGTACACTACTTCTAAATTCAAAAATGACAAAAAACCAATACTGTTAAATTGTTCACAGGAAGGTTTTACCGTATGATTTTTCATTCAGAAAATTCTTGAAGACTAGTTGTATAAATCCACAAATTTTTAGCTCTATGTGAGTTATGGTTTGGCAAAAGCCAAAAAGTTCCATTTTTCTAATTCAGAAGCATTTTCGGAAAAATAGACTTTATATTATACATCAGACCCGAATCAAAATTGTGATAATTTTTTCGGGTCCGGGTCCAAAATTTTGGAAATATCGGGTCCGGGTCCAAAATTTTGAGAATATTGGGTCCGGGTCCAGCAAAATGGTCGGGTCCTATTTCGGGTCCGGGTACCCGATACATCTCTACTAACAGCTATTGAGTTACATCCAGGCCCGTATTTAGAGGGGGAGGGGGAATTCCCCCTAAATTTTTTTTACATTTAAAATTTTCAGCAATATCATTGTACTCATACGTCACAATTCCCAAATTAAATTATTATATTTACATACTTTTCGTCAAACAAAGAATTTAGCCACTAATCCAAGCACACATAACTAACTGAAGATAAGTCGTCTTTACTGCAAAATTGATTTTCTTTTTATTCAGTAAATTAAAAAAAAATTTGAAGAATTCCCCTCCCTTTTTCAAAAATCCTGGATACGGGTATGGTTACATCGTCTCCTTTTTCAATCAGTAGCAGTCAGTATTTCGCCGAAAATTAAGGTTTTTCGTCAATTCTCATTTTTTTTCTTCGGGGGCTTGGAATTTTTCAAAAATTTTCAACATGAACTTTTGCATATATGTATAGACGTTGAAGATTGGACATCATTCTAGAATGTGATTTTAGAGCTTCTATTCTCTAATATTTGTTGCAGAGATTTATTTTGCAGCGCTTTAGAATATAAAGTCGCCTAAATGGCTGGCCATATGGTCGACGATTTCTGAGGGGTTCCTATAGCTTACCCCAATTATATCCCAATTACCCCAACTTACCAGTGTTTTTTTTGTACTCATGTTGAAATGAGACTTGGGGTTAGATTGAGAAATATAATAATAGAATTGGTATCAAAAATAGACCTAATCAGTCACTCGCTAATTCACCTAATCATGCCGAAACCTTAGGTAGAATAAGTTTGCAACAGTTGGGTCAGTCTCAAAATCAACAAAGATCACCTGCTTTCGTTCCAAGGAACTGCAGAAGATCAAATAACTCTCTGAGCTCAAGCAACTTCAAACCAGGAACAAACCTAGAAGTCAGGCCGAGAATTGAGTTGCAAATGTAGACTTGCACGCTGGGTGGCACTCCAGAAATCCGGGGTCTAACCTGCATTCCCTCCCCTGCAAGACGTCCAATAAATGTCCAGACGAGGGACGTTGTATTTCGGGCGTAAAACTCCACAAAAATATAATAAAATAATATTATATAATAAATGGCCTCCTGGCCTCCGATTTTCTTTATTATAAAAAACAAGCAAATCAAAGAATGACCAAAAACATAGACGACCGGCACTTTTATGCATGGTATCTATGCAAATCGGCGTCGACGCGATTTGCATCGACTTTGGCTATTTCTTCGCAACCTGGAGATAGACTATGTCCATCCCCGACATTCGGTCCATTTGTACTGGTACAAACGACCTCTGAAAAACCGTTTGTACTCCAAAATTTGCGAAAAATTGCTGAAAAAAGGATTCATTGTTATAAAATGCAACAAATATGCTGTGAAATATGAATACGGTGGCTATTACCACGAGACACATAAGAAGGCTACAAATTCAGACACATAAAACACTCGATCAATGGGCACATAATGTGCACTAGTGAAATACTCCACAAAAGCTTTTATTATTATGCCACAGCTGCTAGTTTGTCGTTTTCGATGTGGAAGCATAAACAAACAAGTCCTACAAAGTCTATTGATACTGAATAGTGACAGCTGTTGAGTAACAAAAAATTTGTTTGTCCAAAAATTTTCGTTTGTACCGGTACAAACGAAGCCCAAATTTCCGTTTGTATTCTGGACCGTTCCGTTTGTAAAGTACAAAAAAACACTGCAACTTACCCCAATTATACCCCTATACCCCAATTATATGTATGATCATTCGATAAATTTCAAAACCAGTGTTTATTTGTAAACTTTCATAAATTTGACCGAAAATCTATGAGTAAGAAAAGGAAAAATTTCCGAAAACTACAGTAGGGGACAAATTCATTGCAGCACCAGTAATCTTTTGGTGAATGTCTTGGCCATATACTGGGTCTTTACTGGTAGAAATTTCGAGATGAAATAGTGGATTACTGGTGCTTTACTAGTTAATAAGTTTGGCGGCCATGACGCATTACTGGTGGATTACTGGTAACCTACTTCAATAAAATACACACGTGACACGCATACTATTTATATGCGAGTAATCAATATAATGTCCATAGTTTTGGCCTTCAGTCTGCTTTGCATTTTTCTCCTTAACAAAAATACGGGCGTCCGCCATCCTCATGAATATTAATGAATCAAAAAGCATTTAGTTGTTTTCTCGCCAAAAAGTTGTGTAACAAAAAAGACCAGAAAGGAGGAATGGGTTTTTATTGTGACCGTTTCAGCCACTGAGGATTTCAGCTACTGAATACTTCTAGTTAAATATGAACTGATACTTGCTTTTTAGGTTTTAGTTTAGACGCGTTTCAAGATGCGATTTCAAGATTTGATGACTATAATGTCATCAAATCGGAAAGATTATGACCCTCAATTTTCAGATAGAAGGAATTTGTGCAGTTTTTGTGCGACTTTTGTTTTCTTTTTAAATTCTCTTCGGTTTCCTACTTGGGAAAGGTGAATATTGAGCAGGCTGTGTTCAGGCAAATGACAGTCCAAGAGAAGAGTTTTTTGACAAAATATCTTTTAGTTCATTATGCTTAGGGTTCCTTTTGAGAACCACAGTGAAAGTTATTTTTAGCTTTCATCAAAAAGACGATTATAGCTGTGGATTAGAGTTTAAAGCATACTGAGATGTGATCTATTTTTAAATGTAGAAAAATCATAATTCTTCCTAGTTTTCAACCCGAATTTAAATATGCTTAAAGGCTGATGTTCTATCATGTTCATGCCTATAAACAATAGTGTGTATTTAATTTCTGATGTGTGTCTCGATTTTGCCACAAGCACATTTCAGCAACTGAGACTGATACAGTCTTTGTTTATGGAAGTTTTCTGTAACTTCAGGCACCAATACTGTTTTAGTTATTATTTTTCATGTAAAGTGTAAACAAGTCAGTTCAAGTAATACAGTAATAGTAGAATGAAAAAAATGTACATTTTGATTGCTTTTGGAAAAGTTATCAATTCAAAATAAAAACGGATAAATACAAACAAATGAGTGGTGGATAAATCAAGACATAGATGAAAACACTATATTGATGCATGCGGTGTCAGTTTAATTTCACTAAAATTGTTCAGTAGCTTTAATGCTAAGTGACAGAACGCCCTCAATAAAACGCCATTTCTCCTTTTTGCTTCATTTATATTCATGAGGATGGCTGACACCCGTATTTTTGTTAAGGAGAAAAACGCAAAGCAGATTGAAGGCCAAAACTATGGACATTGTATTGATTACTTTCATATAAATAGTAAGCGTCTATTTTATTGAAGTACGTTACCAGTAATCCACCAGTAATGCGTCATGGCCGCCAAACTTATCAACTAGTAAAGCACCAGTAATTCACTATTTCATCTCGAAATTTCTACCAGTAAGTACCCAGTATATCGCCAAGACATTCACCAAAAGATTACTGGTGCTGCAATGAATTTGTCCCGTACTGTACTTATTCCAAGAAAAGAACAATCGCTTTTAAAAATCCAAAAATTTCACACGTTGATCTTCCTCAAAAAATGTGTTAATGATAAAAATGCGGATTTTCATTAAGTAGGTCGAGATAAAATATTGAAGATTACACATTACAACATGAGATACCACGTTTAAGATTATGATAACTAATAAATATTAAATGGTAAGTGAAGGTAGACGTACTAAATGCTGCGCCTGAGCCGTATATTACAAAAACTAACGGCGCGGAGCGTCGTAAGATTTTGTGATTCTGACCTCCTAAAGTGCACCAAAATGCATCTTTTCTACATCCAACCCGCAAAATTTGTTCCCCAAATAGTGAAAGAGCCCAAAATTTTTTCCCTTCTCCGAATTTTTTTCGCAGGATGCACGATTTGGAAAAAACAGTGTTCGTAATTCTTGGTCTTCCCAGTCCTTGGTTTAAAAATGTGATCGTAGCTCATGCCTCTTATAATTATCAACATATTAGATATATGCTTGATATTGCATTCTTTTTTAGTATATTAGACGGGAATCAGGATTTTTTAAACATTATTTTTACGAAATGTTTTTACGGCCCTTAAAAAATTTATGACTTTCATGAACATAAACTTTTTGCATTTGAAAAACGATCAAAACGTGATCAGCATACATAAGACAGAATTTCTTGCTGGCTGAATTGCAGAATTCAAGTTGTTTGTTTCTTTCCTTATTAAACTTGAGTCGCTTGTTTCCTAATTTTTGTATTTTGCCCTGCTGGAACATCATTGGATTCATTGAAAAATTAGATCGTTTATTAAGGAAATGAAAGTTGAAAAGATTCATTTTAGAATATTGGAATCAAAAAAAAAATTTCCAATGCTAGTCGCCGGAATCAACAACATTTTGATCCAGGATAAAATATCTGTCGCTAAATTTTTTCGCAATCTGTTTTTTATGCTTTAGTCAAATTATCTGAAAATAATCTCTCTTGCTGGTCTTTTTTCTTAGTTTTTATTAAATTACCGCTCCGGATATATTGGTACATCCGACCGAGCTCAAAAAAGTATAAATAAAGCATCTGTCGACCTTTCTAAACGAAAAAAGTTTTGGCGAAAATAGCGAAAATAATTGAAGTGCCTTTTTTGTTCAAGCAGACGCTTATTTGGCGAAGTCATATACTATTTTTGTGTGCGAATTTTCAGAAGGCATTTAAATATTTTTCATTAAAACCACCCGACAACATTGCTCCATAAAATTGTGCACACTGCTTTTCACCGTTTGGCCAAAAAATCCATTTTTTCCGCTTAAAAATATCAGTATGATTTTGTTCGAACTTTGAACGATATCATGCTCAAATGGAGAAAAGAGTAAATTTTTTGGGTTTTAGATCAGATTATAATCATATGTACATAATAAAAAAGCAACAGAATACCTGACTATCGAGAAATTCAACTGCTGACATTTCTGTAATTAGCCAAAGTGAAGAAGGTTTAATTTATCCTTGGTTTTCTATCAAAGAGATAGATAACGATAATAATTCACATTCAAAATTGATAATTTAAATTTTAAAGCATTAAAGAGGCAGATTTCGGAAAAATTAATTTCTTTGCGATAGCAACTTGACTGTCAGCACCGAGCGCGGCAAAATTTTTTGAGATTTTCATGTTCCCAAACATGGTGGTTTTCAATATTTATTTCTTGAAGGTCTAGTTTTCGCAATGCAGAAATCCCATTCAAAACAGACATTTTGAATTTAAAAATTAGGCGAGCAAGCAAAATTTTAAATAAGAAGCTATCAATACCCTTGTAGATAATGTTGATTTTAAAATTATTTTGATTATCATCGTCCGATAAACAATATTTCTCTTTTCTAGCTTAAATGCCTGTGTTAGGTGCAAATAATAGACTAAATTCAAGCGGACGATCAAAGAAAGATGAACGGAAGTAATATTTTATTTTATTGCAAAGATTGATTTTCGAATTTTAGGGTGAAATATGCACCGTAAGACCGTCGGCCATATTTTAACTCCCCCCCCCCCAATTTGTAGCGGAAAATGATCACCTTTGAAAAAAAGGTCATTTTTGCTGCGTTTCGATCAGAAAATATATTTTTTACGGGTTCTTAAACAAAAATTTCGCTTTTTTGGACCGCTTTTTAATGAAAAATTTATAATTTTTGTCTTTAATGACTTCTTCCAGGCTTAAACTCGGGAAATCAATAATCCCGCCCACTATCCTTACCTCGGATCTCCGTTACGTATGTTTGTGAACAATAAAAAAACTGAAAAATATCAATTTTTTTCTTTACAATAGTTATTTTTGAATTGAATTTTTCGGGCGTTTTACATATTTCTATTGCTTTTTCAGCGCATTTTGAGAAAAAATTTAAATTTTTGCCTTCAATGATCGCGCCTGGCTTAAACTCTAGGCAATAGACAAATCCGCCCGCTAAAAAGGTCGCCTCTAGGCCCCAGTGCTTACATTATGTTGAGACTGAAAAGTTGAAAAATTCGCTTTTTTGGTTTAAATTTTTGTCTTTTTCGTTTTTTAGACCCGATCTACTTTGTCGTATAAAATACAACAATTCTTACCCGACGTTCCTTTCGACCCCCAAATGTATATCGTACCCTTTCGATCCGGATCGTTTTATAAAATATAAACCAACGACTTTGGAGAAAAACCACAAATGGGAATTGTTGACCGAAAACGATTTGGGCGTTAAAATCGATTTAATAAACCCGGACGCTTACAACGCCGATTTGAAAAGTTTGTTTTTAATTTTTAAAATCAAATTTTATTTGGATTTTTTTTCTAGCCGCTGCCTTACCTCGCGATCCGGTCGACGAAAAATTGTTGGAAGATGAACCTCACGGCATACAAGACTCTAAAAGGTTGATTTTTGGATCAATATCGAAATTTTAGAATTTTTAGCTACACAATTTGAATAGATGAGGAAAAATTTGAGTTTAATTTTTTTACTTTAGGTCTATGCAACATAGCAAATTTGTACCGTGGATGAGAAAGACCGAATATATTGCTTCAGAATTCAATAGATTCGGTACACAAACTGAAAGACAAGAAACCAAGTGAGTCATAAAATCAAATTATGGAAAGATAGTTTGCAAAACGTTTTTTGCAATTTCTCTGCGTTTTTGCAATTTTTCTGCGTTTTTGCAAAAAATTTTTTGCAATTTTCTTCTCAAAAAATTCAACACTGCATAATGCGTTTCATAACATTTTATTTAGAAAAATATCCGAAAATTGAAAGTCAAGTCCAGACATGCACGGCAAGAATTTTCCAATGAGGAAGGTCCTTGGACTTTTCATCGAGGAGGGGGTGGGTGAGTGAGCAAAAAACAGAACAAAAAAGTTTCACAAGCATGTTTATCATACATAATATGCATAAAAATAATCAGAAAAATGTTCTTCAAAAAATTCAAGGAGCTATGTTTGAGCATTTTTTCGGGCCAGGCAGGAGTGTGTAGGGTCTCAGGTAGGAGGGGCTACCCCTCCCTACCCCCCCTTACATGTGCATGTAATTCTTAAGCCAGATTTCGATACTTCCTGCTCCTGAATTTTTTTCATGCTGGTATTCTTGGACGACAATAAATAAATCTTCTCAACTGTTTTGTTAAGATGAAAAATTCATTTTCTTGCATAAAACATGCATGCACACAGGGGGGTAGGGGGAGGTAAACTCTGCTAACCTGAGGCCCTGGCCCGTGAAAAGTCGTCAAACACCCGTCCCTGGACTTTTTCAAAGACAGTTTTTTTGATGATTTTCATATATATTTGGTATGAAAAACATGCGTGCGGAGCATAGGTCCCCAAGGTCAGATTTTCCAGGTACGGAGTAAAGTTGAAAATTTTCGAGGGTAGTGTAGCTAAATGTCCACTAAACACTCCATTTTGTCTCAAAATTAGGCACCCAGTGATCAATTTTTAGCACTTTAGGTGGGGGTAAACCCCCCCCCTCATACCCCTCCCTATGGGTTTGTCTGGTGCGGAGCTTTTTTTTGCTCACCCGCTATGGGAACCCCCCCCACACAGAAATCGTCGACCATATGGCCCAGCTATTGGGCGACCGCCCCCCAGGATTTTCCAATCCAATGGCTAGCCATATGGCAGCCGTAGGAACTCCCATAGTTTTGGTCAGAAAAAATACTAAAGAATTTCAATTTTTTGATGAAAAGTGTCAATTCTTGAACAAAAAAATGGTAGAAAATGTGAATTTTCTTGGCGCTTCGCGCCATGAATACTTTTTTTGGTCTTTTTAGGGAAAAAATTACTATTTTTTGAACTATTTCTCGGAATTTTTTTGTGAAAAAATCGATTTTTTTGCTTGAGAGGCCCCCTCCCCCCAGAATTTTGGGAATTACTGACACCCGGCCCCGAAAAAGTCGCCCAACCCCCCCCCCCCCCCAGACCCTCGGGCCCCCGTTACATGTATGCATACATGTGCATGGTACCAGTTTTAGGCCGGGGATAAATCCAAAATTTTTTGGGTAGCAAATTTTTTTTAAAAGTACAGTTTATTCAGGAAACCAACCAATGAAGCTCAGTTATTTCTACTGACTGACACTTTCAATGTTCAGTGATTGTCAATAATGTCTATTTATCGATTTGTCAATAATGGAGCAGAGAAATGTTGTTGCAAAGAAACCACTCATACATGCACACAGGGTATGGACAGCAGACAGCCACATAAGGAGGTGTATGAGGGGGTACTACCCCTACCTTAGGTCCATAAAATGGTCGCTGGTTGCCTTATTTTGATACAAAATCAAGTGTTTAGTGAACATTTAGCTACGCTACCCCCGCAAATTTCCAACTTCACCTCCTACTTGAAAAATTTGAACCTGGGAAAATCTGATGCCACAGGGGTATGGATTTTGCCCTACCCCAAAAAATTTGGCTGAAGTTTACTATAGGCCATAAATTTGTCAAAAAGTTTACTATAGGCCAAAAATTTGGCAAATTAAATGCAACAACATTTTGAAAAGATTAGATTACAAAAAAATCACTTTATAACACAGTTCATGATTAATGTCAGTTGTTTAATTTTGTTGAGTAATTATATATACAAAACAAAAGGCAATAAAATTTTATTTTAAGGCAAAAAGCTATATACCTGATTTAGGACCACTTTTGGTCACTTTTTCTATACTCTGGGACCCCCTAACCGGTGTGCATGTTTGTAAACGCTGATTGTACAGCTGAAGACTGGTTGGCCAAAAATGACTGACAGTAAATCCCTGAACTAAGGCCCAGCTCGGGGATAATCCCTGGGCTCCCCCCTAGGCGCAACGTATGCCCTCCCCCCATAGAAAATTCTTGCCTTGCATGTTTGGTATAAAAACGTCATCTTTCATGAAAAAGCTTTAATCAACAAAAATTCAAGTTTTCAACATTTTCTATTTTTTTGTGTAAAACTCGCGTTTGTTGGAAAAAGTGTGCTCGTTTAAATCCTGAATATAGGTCCCCATAAGGAAAGAAATTTTTCATATATACTGGAAAATTCACCAATTCTTAAATATGAAAATCCTGCGTTCTCAGAGTTGGCTACAGTATAAAGAAAATGTTGAAAGAAGAAACAATTTATAAAGACCGCGATAGTCAAATCAAAGCTATCGACAAAACGTTCGAAGACGTACAAAAACCCGTCACCGAGCATTACAGTAAACCGCGGCGTTTTTGCCATTCAAGAAATGTTCATTTATCCGGATTTCGATGTACGTATGTATAAAAAAGCAAATAGTAAAGTTTTTAAAAAATATTATCTACTCCCGTTCTATATAGCTCTGGCGATACCCTTTCGCTCAAGTCATTTTCGACGCCGATCCTGCTCCCGTTGGTTTGCCCTCGCAGATTCAAGTAGAAAAAATGTCCAACGCTGTTATAAGTGAGAAAAAAAGGGGAATTTTGACAAATTTTTGCAAAAAAATCCAAATTTCAAACTATTACCTCAATCCAACGTACATATATTATGATTTTTCAGAGGTATGATGGTCGAAAGTGGAGAACAATTTGTTGCCTATTTCTTACCGACGGACGAAACTTTACAAAAAAGGAAAGAAGACGAAGAAAATGTGGTAGAATATCGACCGGATGAAAGGTAAATTGCAGAATATTCTGTAAAAAACAGGGTTCATACGCAACTTGGAAAACCTGGTAAAGTCAGGGGATTTTGGATGAAGTTAGAAAATATTGCAGAAAATATAAAATATTGCAGTCAGCCACATACTAGAAAGCAAAAAGTGAAATTTTTGGGCGCTCCGCGCCGGATCGAATTATTGAATTTTCTATCTCTTGAGCAGACTTTTTTGCAAGCATTCATATTCACCGTAATAAAATAGCTAAAAAAAATTGCACCGAGCAAATTTTTGCTCTTCCAAATAAAAATAAAGTAATGTAAAACAGCAATTATGTTAGTTCATTCGCATTCTTTTTCATATGCTAAGAATGAATTCTGTTCTTCTTGGATACTGGAATTGATGAGCAAAAATACTTTTTTTCGCCAGTTTACTATAAATGTGCTCAAAATTCTAGAATGACTCGAATGGAAAATGAAGAAATGTGTCAAGCGTAGTATTGATATTTAGCAATGCCAGAATGAGATAAGTAAACTTAGCGACCGGAATTCTAACAAAAACAATGTAACTTATATTAAAGCATCGGAAAGTTATGGCATTTTAGCTTGCTTGGAAAAGTTCACCTATTTATCTATTGTCTGATTAAAAAAATCCGAAAATTCGACAACTTCTCAATCAAAAATTTATTTGTTGTGCAGAAAATGTCAAAAAAATGAAAGAAAAAAGCTACATGTGACATGTTTCGTATGACAGTCTCGAAATGTTATTGTTCTATTGATTTATCAAGTTTTCAATGTTTGTTTTTTTTAATTTCGGTCAGAGAAAATATGCTATCTCAAACAGAAAGTATAAACAAAATGTGAGTATGTTACAAATGCGTTTAGATAAGAAAAGTAAAAAACAATTAATATTGTTTTTTCTTGATTATCCGTAGAACTGTATGTCACATCAGACTGTAAATTTGTGTGCATAATTGACTAATCTTTAGCAATTTTTGACCAAAAGCTCAGTATAAAAGCTTTCCATAACGACTTTGATGACAATATGGATCTAATTGTTACTTTTCCATTTTGGAATGATTTCACAAGGTCTGGAGGGGTCGAACCACTTTTTTGGGGCCGGGTACCAGTAATTCCCCAAAATTTGAAGGAGGGGTCTCCGAAGTGAAAAAATTTCGATTTTTTCACCAGAAAAGTCCTGAAAAAGATTCAAAAATGGTAATTTTTGTCTATAAAAACCGTAAAAAATGTATCCATGGCGCGAAGCGCCGAGGAAAATTGAGGTTTTTGACCATTTTGTGTTAGAAAATTGACATTTTTCAGTTTTTTTGCCGACCAAAAGTATGGGGGTCCCTATGACTACTATATGGCCAGCCATAGGATTGGAAAATCCTGGGGGGGGGGGGTCGCCCAATGGCTAGCCATATGACCGACGATTTGTGAGGTGGGTTCCTAAGCACTTCTCCCCAATTACATGTATGGTATACAAGAAGCCTTCAAATCAACAAGGTTTCTACAGATGTGGAAAAAAACATGTAAAAATATTTCGCCCATTTTGGGGTTCTATACTTCAGATTGATAGTTTCTGCATTTTCTTTTTGGCATCATGGCGAACAACGTCTTGCATATCTCCGTTTTTAAATTTAACTATCACGTGTGCGGTACAGAGAGAGGTTTCAGCTCAAAATTTGGGTTACTATCGCCTCATGCAGAGTGATCTGATTCAATTTCCTCAAAAATGTACCGACGAAACTCACACCCACAGAATATCTAGATTTTGGGCCAACAGTTTTTAAGAATCCACGATGGTGTTTTTTCTTACATGTTTTTCCAAATTGGTTGAACCTGTTGATTTTAAGGCCCTGGTTTTTATACTTTTTTCACCTACCGTAATTTAGTACATAAATGTTATCGGTGCCAGTCGGATACGTAAGTCGTAAAATTTCATTAGTTTACCTTGAACGGGCTATCGCAAAAAAAGCTGCAATTTGTTTCTCATCAACCAGAAAAACT